>VUYV01000100.1:369105-535658 GCA_008711295.1 Anarhynchus alexandrinus | reverse complement strand
AATGGCTTCAAACTGGAAGAGGGCAGGTTTAGATTGAACATTAGGAAGAAGTTTTTCACTTTGAGGGTGGTGAGGCACTGGAACAGGTTGCCCAGAGAGGTTGTTGAGTCCCCATCCCTGGAGGTGTTCAAGGCCAGGCTGGACGTGGCCTTGGGCAACCTGGTCTAGTGGGAGGTGTGCCTGCCTATGGCAGGGGGGTTGGAACTCGATGATCTTCAAGGTCCTTTCCAACCTAAACCATTCTATGATTCTATGAATATCTTTCTTGTAGTGAGGGGCCCAAAACAGAACACAGTATTCGAGCTGCAGCCTCACCAGTGCCGAGGGGGACAATCACTTCCCTAGTCCTGCTGGCCACACTATTCCTGATGCAAGCCAGGATGCTGTTGGCCTTCTTGGCCACCTGGGCACACTGCCAGCTCACATTCAGCCAGCTGTCAACCAATACCCCCATGTCCTTTCCACCAAGCAGCTTTCCAGCCACTCTTCCCCAAGCCTGTAGCTCTGCCTGCAGTTGTTGTGACCCAGGTGCAGGACACGGTGTTGTTCAGAAGCTAATCAGTGATAAATAAACATGGATCATTATTTATACTGGCTGAACTAAATTCCAAATGCTAAGATTCAGCAGAAAAACTCTCATAGCCTTCAACAGAAAAAGAGGTTTGGCTCTACGGGACCTTGCCATTGGGACTTTTACACCCAGAGGGACTGCAATCTCTGGGTCCAGAGAAGTTAAGCTTATTCTTTGCTTACTGAACTGGGTCTTTGAGGTAGAAAGAGTTAAACGAGAAGGCTCCTGCTTTCTTGTTAAGGATGGACTCACTTTTTTCCCCACAACAGGATTAAGCTCATAGCTTAATCATGCTGTCCATACAGAAGTCCAAGAAGAGGTGAACTTATATGGGGCTCTTCAATAATTAATGCTTCAATCTTACCTTATTTCAATGAAATAGCTTATGCTTCGTTTGAATATATTATTGCCATTGTTCTTACCCATGTGTTATTTGCACTGTGACGGGTTTAATTCTAAATTCATGTGTTTCCTAGGATTTTCTAACAATCTTATTCTCCATGCTCAGGGGGTGTATTTCTGAGAGTTTTAAAAATCTATTACAACCAAAATAATTAGTTACTTTTAATATTAGAGTGTGCCTGTAGATATATTATAGTACACAGTTCAAACCCCTAGGAATCATACAAAGAAAAAAATTTAGACTGCTGAAATCCTCCAATCCCCTCCAAACATTATAAAACAAAGCTTTACAACGGCATCTTAGTATATGCAACAACTAGCTGAACTTTCTTAATGTTTTGCCTTGAGTTTTGTTGTTTTGGTTTTTTTTTAAAAAAAAAAAACCACCCTACAATTTTGCTTTAATGGGTACTTCTTCTACCTGCAGGTGAGGGACAGCAAAGCTACTCAGGGGAGCAAGGAGGGGCTCACTGAGTAGAGTCATAGCAGAATTACATCCTTTTAAAGGACTTGTCTTCAGCAAAAGAAGCCTAAAAGATAGATAGGAGCAAACAAAGCTGTTTCAAAGTAAAGAGCTCCATTAAATGCTTGAATGGCCCTTACTAATGAATACAGCTCTCAGGGATGGAGCAGTGAGTCAGTAAAGCAGGTGTGAGGCTGAGGGGCAGACAGTGGAATGCAATTGCCAGTTAGGTCGCCTTTTTCTGCCGGTTCAAGATAATCACTTCAGTGCCCATAATGCATCTTTGTGGGAGTTATTGCCACAAATCAAGAGTCTTAAACCCTGTAGCAACAGCTAAAATTGTTCAGTTTGGAGACAGGATGGAGAACACTGAGGAAATACAAATAGCAGAACAGAGGCAATTCAGTTCTTTTACAGGCTTTGTGAGAAACAAATGGGCTGACCTGGATTAACGAAGCTAATAATATTACACAGTGCTTCGTCCTTCTCCAGTAGTTTCCATCTGAGCCTCTCAGCATTTGCTTGAGGGAGGGAAGCATTTATTTCCCTTTTGTGTTTGGGGAGCTAAAGGACAAGAAATGAAGGTGATTTGTCCAAAGCTGCAGAAGTTTCAAAATGAGCTGAATATATAACCCCCAAACCTGGGTTCCCTTTCTCTAAGCTCACCAGCACTTACAGAAAGATAGCACTAGATACCAAAGTTTTTTCATACCAACTGGACTGCTCAAACAAGAAAAAAAAAAAAAGGCAATTGTTTTAAGCAAAAAAAGAAAATCAACCACAACAATTTGTGAGGAAGTGTCCAAGAATTTGTATGCATTCAATAAAACTAAATGAAACTTATAGCTTCATATTTATATGTAGAAGATGGATTTATTTGGGCAGTTCTTATTAAAATCATACCTGGTGCATAAAACTCAATTTTTACTTTTCCTGCCACAAAACAAACCCAAAAAAAAAAAACCCCAAACACCTCAGTATCTCTAAGAAATTGATGCTTTTGTATAAAAAAAAAATTGATTCAGTTACAAACTTTTTCTTCAATAGGAAAATTTGCAGCATGAAAACTAACAGTGAATTGTACCATTTCCTCTTTTGTTTAGATCCATGCAATAAGTAACCTGGTCACCTACTAAAAGCACTGTGATAATCAAGTCCAGCAAACAATCTCATCCTAGCTTTGAATAGGAGAGCGCTATAGAGCGAAATTGAGACTGAAAATCCTTGCCATACACCTAGTAATTTCAAGAATTAATTCACCTATTAAAAAGCTCTCCAGAGCATGGCTCCCACGGAATCAAAGCATCCCTCATTCTCTCGATGTCAATCCTGCTCACAAAGCCAGAGGAACAACAATGGTGAACTCAAAGCCACAGGACTTGTCTGACTTTCAAATACACAAACACAGAATGTTTTTCTGCTGGGTTTGCTAAGGTTCTTAAAACCTCTTCCCCAATACGCAGTGTTATTTTGAAATCAGTTTAAAGCTAGCTGTTCATAATTTCATATCTTGCTTTCTTAGTCTAAATTTGAATGTGCAGATTAAAATGAAAGGTAGAAGTCTCTTGTAACTCCTGGTAACAGCATCAAGCAGGATTTAAATTCTGGCAGCAGGTTAATCCACTGAGAATCAATTAATACTTTCTTTCTTTTGTTTATGTTAAGAATGGTTCAATTGCTGCTTCCTGGGGAGAGGAAACAATTCAACTGTAATATACAGTAGAAGTAGTGTAGGACTTAGATTCTACCCCAGATCTTCTCTTACAATTTGGGATAGACAATTGTCATGTATTTCCATTTCTTTATCTCCAAAATGCAAATAATAAATGGACTATGTACCTTGCATGGATTTATCAGCATACAGGACATGTTGGTGAATCCCACTCTAAGAATCTATTATTAAACTACACTTCACTCTTCTAAAGCTTGTTGACCGCTTATTGCTGCAGAAGAGCTTGTACGCATTGGTATAAATTTGTGACGTGCACATCCCTACTGTGCCTGATCAGATCACTGTACCTATGTGCTTTGTTGATACCTATCATTGTATCAATAATTCAGTTTCTTAAACCACCATTTTCCCATCAGCCGCTATTCCCCTCTTATCTGGCACACTGCTGTGTGCATGAACGCTAATTACTGGTCTTCTGTCTTGGCACCTCAGTACCTTTCAGACACGATAGAACATCAGCTGTCCCACATATCCTTTCAAAGCACAAGGTGGCTATTTCATCACTGAAATCTTTGAATGTTCTTAAAAGTAAATAATATCCTTCACCCTTGGAAATGGAAAAAGTATGGCAATGATTCACAGTGTGGGATTTTTAAACACTTCATTTTCATCTAACTTGAAGTATTTTATGCCTTTGAAATAAAGAAGCTAACATGAGATGAATTGCCTTTCTGCCTAACAGCAGTGTGTCTTGCATTAATGATCAATTACACCTACATCCAAGAACAGACTTGTGCTAAGAAAAGTAATAGGATTTAAACTTGAAATTATGCTGAATAGAATTGTAGCACTTTTGCCCCTCTTTTCACTTATATGAGAAGATCTCACAACTGGTATGATAATTCTATATTCAACACAAAGCAACATTTGTTAGGTTTATGGTTGGACTCTGTGATCTTAAAGGTCTTTTCCAAACTAAAGGATTCGATGATTCTATGATTTTTCCAAGAAAAAATGTCATGTAGTATTTTTCAAACCCATAACCAGTTAATTCTTACTGGGCATCAACCAGGGAACCCAAGAAACTGACCTTTGGGGCTTCTGGGTTCAGTTTTCCTGAGACTCATGTCAACTTCATGTCACATAGTCTTTGCCTTTTTTCTCCTCTGCAGAAAGAGGACACTTTATCTTTGTCAACACAATGCTGCAAAGCCTACTCGATAGTATCAGTAAATCACTTCTGGTATCTTCAAGTGCAAGGCACTCAAATTACTCTGGCCAGTAGTTTGCTATTACACAGAAGAAATGTACACTGCATTTCCAGCTATCCTTTAAGACGTACAGACTGTAGTGATTTTCCCCCCCACTGAACCACCAAGTGTAATCCAGGCTTAAACATTTTTGGAATAGCATGTCTGTCTTTCTCTAAACAAAGTTGAGTCCTTATTTCCTTTTTGATACAACAATACTTGTCCCTTGTTCCACAATAATTTGAAAAAAAAGATGAAGATAGGTTTCCCTGAGAAGGTAAGGACAGAAAAATTATAAAAATTAGTATAGAACCAGGGAAAAAAAAAAAGGTTTGCAGTGCAATCTTAAATGAAACTAAACTATTAACCACTTTTATCACTAAAATAACAAGAACAATTTGATTGTTTCACACAGATTCCTATAGGAAGATGTACTTTCTATTATAGGACGTTTTCAGTATAATCCAGAAAGACAAATCAAGAAGCAAATTAAAACCAAAATAAAATTAATACAATAAGGAGCATTTTAAAGAGTGCTGGTGAAAAAAAAACAAACTTCAAACTGCCCAAAGAAGTGGCAGATTGCCAATTTCTTGATAAACATTCTTTTGAGTCAATAAACAAGTCCAGCACAAGGTGCTAGATTCAATACAAGAAAAACTATGAGTCTAACTGGCCCATGATATACACAAGGCTAAACTGAATGATCCTTCCTGGCCAAAGAAAACTATGTATACTCCTTATCTCCAGCATTATGCATGGATTCAGTGGCAACATCCTTCCTACACACTCACCTAAGACGACATGGCTCCTTTGTCTTTTCATGAAATTCTTAACTCAAAAAAGATTTAACACAGATTTTCACAATGACAGACCACATAAATGACTGGATTGTGATTCCACAGCTTCTGGGGCATCCCTTGAAAAAGGCCACCTCCTATTTTCCACACTATCAACTTCATAACACAATCCTTACTCGGACAAAACTCAGCTGTTCTCATGGAACAGGGCCTGAGCAGGGAAAATGACACATGGCCCTTCTGTGAACAAATGAACACCTACATTTCTTTCCTGAAATATCAGGCTGCACCTTATAAACTGGATTCATTATCAGCCAAGTTAACAGTGCTGCCTATCATTATAATGAAAATTGTCTGGCAGCCTTAGAGGTTATGATGTCATGCCACTTACATAGTTTGAATTTAAGTTTGTATGCCAGGTATCTGCCAGGCTGATTACCATCACTGCCGTTTCACAAACGAAAAATTAACCAAAGACTGTTGCTGAGAATATAGCCACAGGAAAATATTTAGTTGTATTAAGATATTATCAAGACTTTCCTTTCTTTGAAATGCATTATTGCCTTCCTGCTTTCAATCAGGCATTGAAGTTTGGCAGGGAAGCCAGAGGATTTCTTTTGCAACCAGAGAGGTGGCCTTTATAGACCTTATTGGTTAAATGAGAAGTTTTCCTAAGTCTTTGAAAAACTGCAGCTCTTATGCTCAGCAGGCACATATTCTAGCAACCTGAAAGTTCCAAAGGCCCCAACTCAAATCAAAATTCTCCATCCTCTTGGAAGCTCTTATGCAGAATCTCTACACTGTTCACATACCCCAACACTGGTTCTTAGTGGGTTTTCAAGGACTGCTTAGAGTGCACGCACTCCAAAATATACCAGATGAGGGCATTTTCATGTGTTGGTTCTCCACTACCTTTGGAATCTTTCAGTGATATGTTTGGACAGATTTAGATTTTGCTCCTTTTTCTTCTAGTCACACTGGTGAAGTAAGATGGTACTTAGTGCCAGAAACATCCAGGGTTCCTGAAAGATAAGAAGTCTTGACTTAGAAAATTGTTAACAAATCAAACAGCCTAAAAACTTGATGATCCCACAGTTAGTTACCACTGGAATGAGGAAGAAGAGGAGTTTAAGGACACTTGAGGAACCACTGAAGAGATGAAAAAACAAATATGTCAACATTTTATTTGCCGCCTTACAAAATGAACTATTTTCAGGAGTTACAGGTGACTCCAAATATTCGCTCTGAGAATGTTTTTCTCCGTTATTTTCCTTTCTTAAACCTAGAAGCAGAGGAGAAGGGCAATGTCCTTAAATGGACAAACCAGAATAGCTTGGTTTCCAAGATCTGATTCTACCCGAGTTTCAGCAACTGAAGGGAAATGATTTTGGCACTCATACAATGATTTCATTGCACTCAAAATGGTGTCACAGGTTCACCATAGACACATTCCAGGTTTCTGGTACAGACAGACAAAGTAAGCATGTATCTTAATCCTGGGAAAGAGCTACAGCAGAATCAGTTCCTTGGGTAATTATTATGGTGGTCAGTCAAAGCAACAGCAGATGCATCTCAGTACAACTCAGACAACTGGCATTGTCTGTTTGGGGACACCACATTTTAGGTCCAAAACCAGGTCCCAACTCATGCTTAGATTTTAAACAGATGTCAGTGTGTACAGATGTAGATTTTATTTTCATAATCACCCTTCTTTTGTCTTGTCAGAGCCTACAAGTGTGACATATTATGAACTAAACTGCTTCAATAGAAGGTAAACTCTGCAGTCCTTTTGAAGGTAGCATTTCTCCTAATCTCAGTGGGAGATTTACCCAGCATGATCAATTCCATTAATTCCTATTAGTTATGTGTTAATG
Source organism: Anarhynchus alexandrinus (assembly GCA_008711295.1). Lineage (NCBI taxonomy): Eukaryota > Metazoa > Chordata > Aves > Charadriiformes > Charadriidae > Anarhynchus > Anarhynchus alexandrinus. Next base: position 528,626 of record VUYV01000100.1, on the reverse strand, counting down.
GTCTTTCACTGAGACTAGCAAACCTACCATCGTTCACACTGGTACCACAGAGAATTAAGCCCAAAAAGAACACACTCAGAATTCAGGCTTTTGTGGCACCAGAAGGGGGGCAGGAACACTCGACAACTGAGTTGGAGGGAGCAAGGAGACTAGAAAATTATGTGGGCAGTACAGCTCTGAACAGCTCTCAGTTCAGAGAGGAGGAAGAGGACCAGGTGGAGAGAGGGGGAAAAAAAGTAATAGAGTAACATTCAGCTTTATTGCAAACTTTGACTGGAAGATAATGAATTCTGATCTGGTTACTGAAATTCATACTACTATGATTTAAGCAATGAAGAAATGAGTAATTCATAATCCACTTCAAAGTTCAAAACTGCCACCTCTTCCCCAGAGGTAGTTGTTGGAGAGGTAATAGTGAACTAACAACAGGACAAGTGATCACAGCCCCTTATAAAGCTTAATTCTCATCACTTCAAGTTTTTCCCAGCAGCACAGTCAGACAGAGACCTGAGACATGGCTGCAGTCCTGCCCCAAACATGCTTATTCCAACTCCGCTTTCATTAAAGTGCATAAAAGTCAACCAGGACATTGACATAGCATGGCAACACCACAATAGTGTTTACAAGCATTCAGACATAATTTCACGGAATGTGTGAAGATTTAGTTAGACTCAGAACAGAGAGACACCAGCTTAGGGGTTTTGACCCTCCAAACCAATATGTTAACCTTAGACTCATACCATGCAAATAGAGTTCAAGAAAAAACATTAGCTTAGCCACAAAAAAAGCCCAACAAATTAATGAACTGTTTCAGAAGTAAGAGCCTCCACTTCCTGGAAACTCTTTATCCACTACAGAGAAAAAAAAATCTTACTGAAGGCTCCAAAATTTTCAAGAATGTCATGGTTTGGGCTGATCCCACAGAATCATTGTGGGATTTATCCAAAATCAGAATATAAGTGCCAGGAAGCATTGGAACAGGCTGCCCAGGAACATGGTTGAGTCACCATCTCTGGAGGTATTTAAAAGATGTGTAGATGTGGTGCTTCGGGACACGATCTAGTGGTGGTTTTGGCAGTGTTAGGTTGATGGCTGGACTCGATCTTAAGGGTCTTTTCCAACCTAGACAATTCTACAATTTTCTTGCCTACAGTAATGTTCAGACAGCTCAACCTAACACCTACAGGAAACCATATTCAGGTCTTTTCAATGTTTTCAAAGGGCAAACACATAATTCACGTCTGAATGTATTCCTCCCCATCTGTAGGATAACCATCCTTTTCTCACTTACTTACTAGTAGAATTCAAGGACAAATTCAGCCCCAGCATAAACAGGGACAGCACCTATTGAGCTCTGCCTGGCTTTTACGTATTATTTTTACATATTATATTTTTACATATTATATTATTATTTTACATATTATAAATATGGTTTCACTTAAATCTATTTCTCCCTCAGACCAGTCTCCAACACAGGAATCCCTGAAAAAATGCCTTAAAGAGAAATTTCAATGCTAAGAAGAATATGTTTTGACTTTCCTACCTTCAGTTATTCAGTAGCTGCTAATCTGTTACAACTTAGATACTAGTGAAGACACAGGAAAGTGAGAAAGACAGAGCATCAGAAGCAAATGTCATGAAACATGAAGGTAAAAGCAAACAAAACAAAACCCAAAGAATCAGAAATACACTAAAAAGTACTTCCATAGGGACCACAGGATTGTTTCCAATGTTGATCTATATTGCATAAACCTGGTATTTCTTTACCCAGAGGGAATGAAAAACAGGTTTTCCCTATGACACATACAAGCATTTTGGATAAGCTATTTGGACATCTTTTTTTGAAAAAACAAAAGTCCTGTCATTCTAACAAAATACTATTTTGCACCTTCCTTCATCCTATATTAATTAAACAGATGACTTATTTCTAATAAATTTCCTGCTGACAGGAACAACGATGACATGAAGTATCACTGAACACTGCACACTGAACATATACTGAGTTTTTCATGTGTCTGTATGCAATTTAGCCAGTGTTTTCAGAAAACCTCAGCCTTCTTGTCTCCAATTAGCAAGCACACCGAGAGTATTATCTCTATTAAGATTAAAATGTCTAGCTTGATTGTGAAACTAGATTTTCGAAATAGTGTTTTTCTAAAACCAAAACACTCATATGCATGTTTGTGTGAGCAGATGGAAAGCACATCTGTTTTAGTTCCATCGATGACCTTATTTTAAAGCAATTAAATATTCCTGCATAGTACACGTGATACAAGCAGAGGAGCTACATGAAAGTGCACTAATATGGGGAATTAAAACCAATGATTAAACAACAAGCTGACTATTGCCATTGCCAAAATGGAGAGATATAAAAGAAGGAAATAATTACTAAAGAAAATGAACTTCTTAACCCATTTCCATCAAAAAAGGGTACATTGTAACTTTATCATAAATAAATATATCTGTATAAGCTTGAACAAATCAATATAAACTTACAGAAATATTTCTTATAGCCAAGTGTTCCAACTTCACATGTAAAAAACTAAGCCTCAGTGGCACAAGCCAGAGTACTATAAAATTCCAGTCTTCAGGGAAGAACCAGACAGCCAGAATTCCCCTTCATTTTTCCTAAGAGCATTAATTATTCTCCATGTACATGAAGTGCTCAGGATCTGGTCCTGAAGTGCAATCCTTGTGATTATATACTCTTTATAGAACAGAAGTGCTGTCACATTGCCAATAAATCGACTACGCAAAGTTTGAGAGTGCAAGGTAAAATTTTATTCTCTGTGACAATGAGCAGCTAATGATACTGCCCAAGAGGTAGACAGGCTAGAAAGAGGGAATCATGCAAGCAAGTAAAGTTTTACTTAGATTTTCATTCGGTCTTGCTTTCCTGGGCCATTTTCCCACAATTAACACTATGTAGCATCAAGGATGAGCAGTTCTTATTCTCTTGTTCTTATTACAACCATTATCTCTAAGACTAAAGAGGAATTTAGACAAGTTTTCAATATATTTAGTGGAGCACAATCCACCTCTTGAGATAATTAATAGCACCACAAGAAATCCTTGTAGAAACACATGCCTGCTTCTCATGCTGAATATACTTTTCCCTCAGTATACTTTTGCAAAGAGTACACTGAGCATTAAATGAGTTTCTGATCACCCAGGGCAAGGTCAGTGAGACCATCACTGCTGTCCCAAGCAGAATAATGGAGCTATCAATAACAGTTAGATCAGGGTTAATAAGTGGAAGATAATGAGGGGGAATGGGAGGTCACATTGAAACACACTGCAAGCTCCTTGGCTTACAAAGATGTTCTGCAGCAGGGCTGCCTCTTATTTCCACCTTGTCCATAGAAAGAATCTATTTTTTACTATGCATTTAAACTGATTCAATCTTCATAAGATGTTCATTTTCCTGTCAGCTTCAGGCAAATAAGGGCCAAATCCTGCTGCGTAATTGAGTTCCTGCAGTTCAGAAAAACACAAAATGAGGCCAAAACTGAGTGAAGAATAGTGCAGCACAGAGATAGATAGCTTTGTCTCAAGTTCCGTTGGTTAAGAACAATGAGATAAAAATATCTAGATTTATTTTTTCAGTGCATTGCACAAACACACATAGTTCATCCTCACAGCTCTGCAAAGACTGATATTCAAGGGGTCTAGTTTGTCTTGCACAGCATGCTAGACAAGGTCATGGCAGAGGTATCACCCTACAGTCCACCCATGTGTATAGCCCAACACCTATCACTTTTTTTTCTCCCTGAATACACAGTTGAATAAAACATTAGATTGTGCTTAACCTCTATATGTTCTCCAAAAACCTACCTCCTCTGTGCAAGAAATAAGTAAATTCCTGAGTCTAATATTCAAGAGCTTGGAGAATTTTCACCATTTCAGAGCCCAGCAGCCTAATCCAGCTCAAAAGCAGCATGACAGTACCACTCCTTTGCAGTTACTGACACTCAGCACATGTGCTACTCTGCAAGAGCACAGAAAAGAACTGTGCATGAGCCAAATGTCCCACCCTTCAGTTCTGATCCAGTCCGTGGCCTTTGCCAGCAAGACCACTAGCTGCAACCACAGCTGTAACTATAATTTTTAGATGGACTGAAATGTTACAAATACACTACAGTCTGTGCTTGCATGAAAACCTTTCAGTAAAACATTTCCTTTAGCTTCTGAATGCTGAAATGGTTAATCTAACACAAACTTGGGTAAGCTTTAATAGGTTAATCCAATCCTCCTAGCAATTTACCTGCAGAGTTTCTGTTGTCTCTGCCCAAAGCCATTTTGTGATGCGACATGTGGTTTACACTCTACCAGTGTGTAGTAATTAAGACTGGCTGCTGACCAAGTAGCAGCTCTACTTAATGAGTGTGAAATCCCACACAATGGGATGCATTAACACCAACCCCTGTCAAAGCCTGCAACCCACTGTAGAAACCACTAGCTCCCAAGTTCCCAGTTAGATCCAGGCTGATGTGACAACTGCCTATTCTGCATGACTGGATGATGAAGTATTCCAAAAGCATTGTAGGACTGTAAGATAAGTCACAGTATGGAAAAGACTGAGCACTGTTATGGTGGGCCTTTCAATCTCTAATTGCAGAGACTGACTTCTCAAACTCTACACATCGTGCCATCAAGGTTTGGACCTAAAACCAAAAAAAGCACTTGATAATAGTGTGCTTTAGTATCAGCATAAACAGACAGTATTCAAAATCACATCCACACTCTGTTCCCTGGCTTGGTTTTATTTGGCTGTCTGGTGCAGCTATCTGCACCTCTTCATTCTGAACAATGTGGTTATGCTGAGGTCTGGAATCATTGCTGAAGTTGAATCAGAGTTATACATTTTTATTGAAGCCATATCCAAAGAAATGCATGCTGTAAAGATGCTGAGTGAAACAAATTGTTACAAGGCTATTTTTCACCTACAGAATAAGAAAGGCTTATGAAAAATGGTCAGTTGTATCTCCTTTCACTGGTTACTTTAAGACTCACGTGAATGAGTATTTTACCACACTTGACTGCCACTGAGCAATTATAATTTCTTACATGTCACCATGCACTGCAGTTTCAGCTAAACAGGCTGGGACAAGGGCTTCTTCCCCCTACACCCCATCACCTTTTTATTCCACCAGTGTCACTGTTGGCATCATGATTATCTAAGAGCTGCTCTTTGGATCCACATCCATCTGACCCCAGTTTATTCAGCCAAAGAAACATCACTTCTCAAAAAGGAGTTATCTTTTTTAGCCTCCCCTATGCTCTGCACACACAAAGAATAGTGAGAGCTTCACCAAAAAGTTATCATTTAGGTAGGTCAGTCTCAGTGCTGCACTGTTTATACTCCTCATTATTGCATTAGCAGTGAGCTCCCACAGACATGTATCTCCTGCATGCCAGTCAATACAGAGGCAACAGGGGCCCAGAAATAAAAAGTCAGGTTGGCTGTTGATTTATTGGTGTAAAGGAAGGAACAAGACCTAAGAAAATGGTGAATGCAAAGAAAACACCACTTTCTTCCCCTCAGATGTACATATTCACACACAAATCCACAGTTAACATACTGCTGCTCTTTGCATAAGTGCAAATCAGCAGTACCTTTGAGGAAGTGTTTTAATCAATGTGAGTATAATTTGTTTCTTTGTAGAATTACCTGTAGTTTAGATAAACTTATATTTCCTGATACGTATTCAACTCAATCTAAATCTATTTGGTGAAGAGATTCTACTCACTTTAATATTTTCCAGGTAGCCTTCCTGATTCTTTTCCATCCTGACAATAGTTCATGCAATGTACCACACCCTCCCTCCAGCTAAAACCCTACCCTCCCGTGCTTCTATATTATTTGACATTCCATGATAATTTCTTTGGGGGAACAAGGGCGCAAGGTTAGAAACACCAGCTGCATTTTTCAGGATCTATCTTTGCTAAAATTTCCATTTGCAGTAAAGATGTAGCTAGCTTACTAACTCTCAATAGCTCCCAAATTAAACTAACAAGTATTTCACAACTAAACAAACCAGGGAGAGAATTCTACATTATAACAAGGTCAGTATGGCAATGCAACTGCCAACAAAAACTCATGTCTAAATTTGCATAGAGCTGGAAGCTAATTGGTATGTTTATGAGCAGGCTCTTCAAAAAAGAAACTATAGAGCTGCTTCAGACCTGGCTGTCTTCTTGATGATACAATACAATGAAACACAGCAGAGGAGACTTCATATACGTGTTCCTAGAAGATCTGCAGTCTAGATACTGATGTAGAAGGCACATTGGATAGTCCACATTAAACAGGTAACTGTATAGACTTTTTGTTGTTCGCATGGTATGTTTTATACAAGTATTGCTGTGTTGGTTTTTTTTTTTAAGGAAAAGGAAGGCATTGAAGTTTTGAATTTTTAAAATTTTACTTAAAGTCTAAAGGAATTTCTCATAAAAGTATAATGGCATGTGGTCACATTGCATCTCCTTCCATGAACATGCACTCTGACTACATTGCATCACTTTTTTTTTTATAACACACTTGCATTTTATAAGTCACAAGACTACTGACGCAGAGCATATAAGCAGACGCTTGCACATATAGTCAAACACGCAGTCACCAAAAGGTACTCCTACACAGAATATCATGTTTGCTCGCACACTCTTTCATGGTTTTTTTTAACAGCCTGGTATTTTAGCATCACCAGAGGATTATATCCCCACCCTGATGCCACCCAGCTCTGGGATTCTCTTCCACATCAAGGAAAGGTCATTCTGCAATATGCTGCTCTCTTCCATTTTACTCTGAAAGTGGTTTTCCCTCAAAAGAGATTTCCCAAACACATGCTCCCTTCACCTCACTTTGCGTGGTTCTTGCACTGCATCATCTTTGGCCTTAGACCAGGCTCATTCAGATAATCAATGGACCTTTCAAACAGTCATCTCCTTCCTCTTTCTCACACTAGTCTGGCTGTGTTAGAATGACAGCTTGCCTGCCCCTAGGGAAATTAAACTGTCGATCCTAATCCTGTAGAGCTGTAAGAGGGCACTTCTCCACCAGCTCCCTCCCTGATGCTGTCTACACAGTTGGAATCTCTTCTCAGAAGAGAGAGAAGAGCAATCAATAGTGTCTCTTGAAGAAGATGCCATCACCAGCACGGTAGCACTTAACCACTGCAGTGAACCACACACTTCTGATTAAGATGCCTGGGCAGGGGCAGATTGATTTGTCTGTCTGCACAGCATACTAACCATGACTCAAACTCATCAGCTTCCCTGCCCTGTCGCCCTCCTCCTTCCTCACACTTCTCCTCAGAAAGGAGGGAGCATATTGGTGAACACAGTGCTTGAATCCACAGACTGGCAGAAGAAATGCTGATCGCACTCTGTGAACTCAGCTAGTGAAGTAATGAAGTGCATGGCTACAACTCCTGGAGACACATAAGGAAGAGACAAAAATGGCCTGTTAGATTACACTTAGCCCATCTCCCTGGAGACTGGTACAAAACAGTGTATTCTTTAGGGCTGTGTTCAGTCCACTTTAAAGTGACTAGAGTAATTCCTTAGGAGACTATTCCAGAGCCTAGCAGGCTCCGCTGTTGGTAACAACAAGGAGGTTTTTTCCTCTCAGTGCTATTCAATTTAATCTTTTCTGTGTTTTCATGGTGTCATTATTCCCTTAAGATCCACTTCATTGGACCACTCAAAGTCATTCCTTTCTTACAGTCCTTGCTGGTGTTTGCAGTCTCAGACATTTGCCACAGGAAAGATTGTTATTGCCATTAGCTATTTTCAAAACACTGCCACTGTATCATGAGCACTAGACACATAATCTCTAAGGATGCTCTCTAACCCAGCAATTTCAAGAAGAAATAGAAATGGGAAGGAAGAGTAGGTTAGGAAAAGCAGGAAGATAGAAAAGCTGCAGACAGTACTGAAGAGCAGAGCCTGTTGAGGAATCTGATGTGGCAAAGATGCTGTTTAGTTCTGGGAGGCTATTTCCATGCTGGCATGGAAAAAGATCCAAAAGGGCTTTATTCTTTTATTATACTGTATCAGTTTCTGTCACAGCCTTATATCAAGACTCTAATCTCTTAAAAAGTCAGTGCACACAATTTAAGTTACAGCCTTGTCTAAGAACTAAGCAAAGTAAACTATTGCTCAGAGTAGCCAGGAAGCAGCCAAAGGATCAGATGTTCTTCTTATTTTGCCCAGTCTGGCTGCTGCTGCTGCCACCATCAATTAGGAAGATTTAAGGATATAGGAACAGTAGTTTTGGAGCAGCAGTCAATACAAGATTGATTCCCACCATCAATCACTCATAGGAACAGCAAACCTGACTCTTCACAGTTGTCTTCCCAGCACAGCAGTTTCATTTTTTTCTCCCTCTCACTCTTTCTCATGAAAGCAGTTCAGCCACAACTTTGTGCCAACCCTTCATCCTTCTGGGAAGCACAACTTAGTTTTAGTGGCATGCTGAAAGCCCCAAAGCATCCTTGCCTTCAAACATTCCTCTTTTCTTCTAAACTTCTTCAAACCTGATCACATCTTCCTGACAGCAAAAAGGAAACATAGTACTTCATTGCAGACGCTTCTATGCCATAGATAGTTCTTCCCCATGCAAACAGCCACTGCACCCCTTAAAACCAAAGTTCTCAGAAACATGCTTAAACAAAACCTAGGTTACAGCTGTCTAGTCTGTTGTCCCCTCTGTTCCTTGACAAGATGGCTCAGCACATGTATTTCTAAATCTTTCTGCAATATCACTCTCAGATACAATTTCAGATGTAACTTACTACTAGCCGTATTTTTTGGCAAGGATTTGCATCTCTCAGAGAATGTGTCTGATTCCTTCCTACTATACATGTCAGATTCTTTTCCTTCTTACAGGATAACTCTGTGCATGTTTCCACTCCCGTGGCAGTGACACAAGCATCTAGGGATCTAGATGCCATCTTTGTGCTTGGTCATCTTACCTGCCTAGAAAATCTTGCTCTTCAAGAGAACTGAAAGTGATTAATAGGGTCTATATGCCACCTCTGTCTCCTTTTTCCTTCAGCTTGAATTCTTTCCTTCCTTGCCTTAGTAGTCTCAAAAAATACAGAGGCATGGGCTTTTTGACTGTCAATATCTGGACTTATGTTAATTCTCTGTGTTGGCAGCACTTGCAGATTCCAATAAAAAGCTGTATTATTCCATTTCTTAGGTCAGCAACATATGGCTCGTGTAAAACCAAGTTAGTGCAGCACTTTTCTTTCCAAATTAACACATTACTGTTGACTATTACCCTTTCTGTCCTCTGCTCCTTCAGCCACACTTCAATCCAGTTCTATAGCCCTCAGCTCATACGTACAGTTAATTCATATTTGAAATAGACTTTTTCAGCAATTAGGAAACCCAAAGGAAAATAATGCCACTGATTTCTGCAAGTCATAATATGAACTAAATCCACAGGCAGGGATACATCTCTATAGCCAGTACCATTGGAATATTAAAAACCAGCCTATATAATTACCCCCTTGGGAGCTGTCCTGTATCTCAACTACCAGGTGGCAATTTCATCCCATTATATGTTCCATTAAGTAGGCAATGGCCTAAATGGTGTGGAAAGATGAATGTGTTTTCAGTTGATGTAGCCTGTAGAAGGACTGAGATTTCCATGGCAGGCAGGAAAAATGGCTTTTCATCAGAGAGGAGAGCTGATGCCTTCACATAAGTGGGATAGTTTTCTGGCTTTTATTTGTGGCTAGTCTAGTGTTCATCCACAATCAGAGAAAATCCCTAGCTTCTCACCTGAGAACTAGCACTTACATAAAACTTGGCAATCATAAAGGAAGTCCTGACCTCACTGAAGTTAAAAGGGACTTATCTCTCATTCAGTCGGGGGTTTTGATCAAGAAGGGGACATGAAGAGAAAACAACTCTCAAGAAACTAAACTAAGTCCCTTACCAGCCCTTTCTCAAATGGAACCGAACCTGACTTTTTTGTATTATATGGGTTTTGAAATTACTACATTAATTTTCCCTGACCCTCAACGTTTTCTTTGCAAAAACTATACTCCCTGAAGTCTGACATCTCTCTTCAATCCCAGTTTGTCTTCATCTCTTCTCCTCAGTAGATCTCTTAGATCTGGGGCAGCATAAGAAAGAACATATCTCCTTTGCAAGCCACATCAAGGAGTGACTCTTTCTTCCTCTGAATCATTCATTCTTGATCTTTACACACAGCATAATAGAATAACTAATGACATGCTTAAGCAAGCCCACATGGCAGCAGTCAATGGTTCTGTAATTTAACATCTCACATCCAGCTCTGCTTTGAGCCCATCTCCTAAAACAGATGGACATTACAAACCCAGAGGCAAATTCAACTTTGTTCTGAATTCGCTACTGTCAGTGTGTTAAGCTGCTTATGATTACTAATGAGCTCTATTTCCTATTTTGTTTATAAAAGGTACTATCAATCCACTTCTGAATTTTGAGTGTTTCATATTCAAAACTACATGGTTTTGATATCAAAGAGAGAGGAGTCACATTTTATATACACCTATATACAAATATTCTACATCATTAATACTTAAGTTAAAGCATTTGTGGGACCTGACTGTGTTCAACTTCCAGCTTTAAACTCTCCAACTTCCTGGAAGGGAGTGGAAGTTTTGCTAGAAATACCCCACACCTACAGATAAAAAGCATGTAAATTAACTCACTTTTCAAATATCCTTTTTCCTGTTTGAAAAAGAGGCATTTGTGTGACGAGGCTATTTTCAAACCTTCAGCAATTACAGATGATTCATTCCGCATTTCCTGAAGTGCTCCTGATCAAGTTTGTCAAGCAGAAAAGTTCTCTGGAAAGCTGTGCTCTAGTAGTCATTATGCTTTTTCCACTGATGCTGAAATAGTCAATATTTTAGAGGTAGTAAGTTGCAAGGTTTATGCATTTTCCTTCACTACAGATATGACTTGAGGATTCAGTTCTTCTAATGCATAAACCAACACTGCAGAAAGCCAGCTTGGGATGAAATCTCTTATCCCCTTATTATATTGCTCCCATATTTGAAGTCTGAACCCATTGCATATGACAAACACCTGGGAGCATAAAGGGAATTATTCTTCCAACTCCATTACCACAGAAATACTGTTACACCAAGACAGACTAGTTTCATTTCTCTTTGGTAAGGTGATCAACAAGCTTAACCTTTGTTTGAAACCGCTGGAGCTTTAACAAATCAAGCGCTGTGCTGATAACAGAGACCTTGTCAATGCATCCTTCCAGTGGGGCTACTACCCAAGCACAGACTGGGCATGCCCTTCCCTAGGAGAAACCCAGTAGATCAACAAGAATACTTGTCATTTCTTTAAGACAACTGTACCTTTTCTGAAAAGTAAGCTTAAAATGATTAAACCTGTATTGTGTTTATGTGGCAAGGTTTTGGTAGCAGGGGGTGCCTCCATGAGAAGACACCAGGCACTGCCCCCACATTGGGCACAACTGGGGGAAAAGGAAGGGGAGAACAAAGACCTGTAAAATCATCTAGTCCAATCATTAACCTAACACTGACAAGCCCACCACTAAACCATGTCCCTGAGCACTGTATCTACATGACCCTTAAATACCTCCAGGGATGAGGACTCCACCACTGCCCTGGGTAATGCATTCCAATGCACGATGACCCTTTCAGTAAAGAAATTCTTCCTAATATCCAATCTAAACTTCCCTTGGCACAACTTGAAGCCATTTCCTCTTGTTCTATCACCTGTTACTTGACAGAACAAGTCAACTCTCACCTCTCTGCAACCTCCTTTCAGATAGCTGTAGAGAGCAAGAAGGTCTCCCCTCAGCCTCCTTTTCTCTAGGGTAAACAACCCCAGTTCCCTCAGCAACTCCTGATAAGACAAGTGCTCCAGACCCCTCACCAGTTTCATTGCCCTTCTTTGCACACGCTCCAGGGCCTCAATGTCCTTCTGGTGAGGGGCCCAAAACTGAACACAGTACTCAAGATGCGGTCTCACCAGTGCCAAGTACAGGGGTAAAATACCTCCCTGGTCCTACTGGCTACACTACTCCTGATACAGAACAGGATGCCATTGGCCTTCTTGGCCACTTGGGCACACTGCTGACTCATGTTCAGCCAGCTATCAATCAACATCCCCAGATCACTCTCTGCTGAGCAGCTTTTCAGTCTCTCCTCCCCAAGCCTGTGCCATTGGTGAGGGTTGCTGTGGCCAAAGTGTAAGAACTGGCATTTGGCCTTATTGAAACTCATACAGTTTGCCTTGGACCATCAATCTACTCTGTCTAAATCCCTCTGCATGGCCTCCCTACCCTCATGCAAATCAACACTTCCACCCAGCTTGGTGTCATCTGCAAACTTACTGAGGGTGCACTCAATCCCCTCATCCAGATCATTGATAAAGATATTAAACAGGACTGGTCCCAGTACTGAGCCCTGGGGAACACCACTCATGACCAGCCACCAACTATAATTAACTCCAGTCACCACCACCCTCTGGGCCCAACCTTCCAGCCAGTTTTTTACCCAGCAAAGTGTATGCCCATCCAAGCCATAAGCAGCCAGTTTTTCCAGAAGAATGCTGTGGGAAATGGTGTCAAAGGCTTTACTGAAGTCCAGACAGACAACATCCACAGCTTTTCCCTCATCCACTAAGCAGGTGATCATGTTGTACAAGGAAATCAGGTTAGTCAAGCAGGACCTGTCTTTCATAAACCCATGTTGACTGGACCGGATCATCTGGTTGTCCTGTGCATACTGCATGATGGTACTTAGGATGATCCACTCCATCAGCTTCCCCGGCAGCGAAATCAAACTGACAGGCCTGTAGTTTCACTGACCCTCCTTCTGGCCCTTCTTGTAGATGGGTGTCACACTAGCTAGTTTCCAATCTGCTGGGACCTCCCCAGTCAGCCAGGACTGTTGGAATATGATGGAAAGTGGCTTGGTGAGCACCTCCACCAGCTCTCTCAGAACTCTTAGGTGGATTCCATCTGGTCCCATAGACTTGTTTATGTCTATGTGCTGGTCACTGACCATTTCTTCCTGGATTGCAGGGGGATCATCCTGCTCCTGGTCTCTACCTTCTAGCTCACGGGGTTGAATCCTCAGAGTGCAACTGGTCCTAGTACAAAAGACTAAGGCAAAGAAAGCATTAAGCACTTCAGCCTTTCCCTCATCCTTAAGTCACCATGTTTCCCCCTGCATCTAATAGAAGATGGATGCTCTCCCTGGCCCTTCTTTTGCTGCTAATATATCTATAGAAAGATTTCTTGTTGTCTTTTACAGCAGAAGCCAGATTAATTTCTAGCTGGGCTTCAGACTTCCTAATTTTCTCCCTGCATAGCCTCACAGCATCTCTGTACTCATTGTGTGTGGCCTACCCTTTCTCCCAGAGGCCACAGACTCTCTTTTTTTCCCTAAGCTGCAGCCAAAGCTCTCTACTCAGCCAGTCGTCTTTGCCACCAGCATGGCTTACAGCACATGGGGACAGCCTGCTCCTGCACCTTTAAGACTTCCTTCTTAAAGACTGTCCAGCCTTCCTGGACTCCTATGCCCTTCAGGATGAAGCTGTTGTGTTAAGGGCCAAAGTAGTTTTGCCAAAAAATAAACCCCCTTGCGTTCTAACACTCCTCACCGAGGTGGGAGGCTAGGTGCAGCTAGGTTTAAATTCTGAACAATGCCCAATTCACCACTATCAGTCCAGGTGCATTAATATATATTAAACTGTTACAGTTCTGGATACACTAATAGCAGTCTACACCTTCAGCCCAGTGGTGCTCATGAACTAACACGGCCTCATTTTGGTCACATTCAGTGAGAAACCCAAACAACTGACTGCCTACACAGTGCAGTTTATTTAAGCAACAGATACACAAGTTCTTTTGGATTGCCGGTGATAGCGACTGTCTGCAAAGCACGCGCGAATACTAAAGATGTCAGTAATAAAGCTCGGTTACAAATGCACTAAGTTATAAAACAACTCTCTAGAGATTTGTAAGTTTCCCGGGGAAGCCCTTGGTATAGCCAAGTGTTCGAATCTCACCCACAAGCGTCCTTATTGGGGGGAGGAGAGGCTCAGCCCGTTGACTGGTCCCAGCAGTCAAGGCAGTCTTTGATGGAGCCCTCAACTTGTTCACGACGGTGTCCTCCCTCACATCCCCCCTTTCTCGCGCTGCTTTTATACTGTTTTTTATCTCCAAGGCGGAAACAGGCGGGAGACCAGCTACTGCCCACCGCTCTTACCTGTGGGGCCGGCGGTGCCCTCAGCCCCGCGCCCACGCAGCAACCACCCGTGCGCCGCGCCGGCCCCGCGCGCCCTCCCCCAACGGCTCCCGCGTGACAAACACCACCGCGCGTCTCTGCAGCCCGTTTATAACTGCCGCCGGAGGGGTGTGGCTCCGCCCCCGCCGCCTCACAGCCCCGCCCACGCGCTGCCGGTTCCGGCCCAGGCCCGCCCCGCCTCGCACCTCACAGAAACGTCGAGAAGGCCCCCCAAAAAGTGCGCTGTGTAGGCCCGCGGCGGCGCGGTTCCCTTCCCCAGCGCGGGCTTACCCGCCCTGGTGCCGGTCCCCTCGGCCAGTGACTGCTGAAAGCATTTGGCAGCCGGGCCGGGGGCTGAGAACACTGACCCTCGGGAGAGCTCCTTAAAACGGTTATTGCTCGATTCATGGAAAATTACGCCTTTAGCAACAACTGCATTATAAATCCCTTCGGCTTCAGGCAGGTGATAATAATTTTTTCCCACCGGTGGCACACACCAGCGGAGAGCAACCGGTCCCACGTCCCACAGCTGTGATGTGGACAGCTGTGCAAAAGAACGTACACAGCTGGTGCAGCTGGCCAGTAAATAAAGGGAAGGTCGGACCGTGTTCACTAATTGGGAAGAGCTTGCTGAAGGGTATATTGTATTTGTCTTGTCTGCTGATCAGGTGTGTGCGCTGTTCACTTATTAAAATAGGGAACTTTAAAGCCAAAACAAACTTCTCAAGAACTTAATCAATCTCTGCTCAATGTTGCTGTGTATGAAGTTTTTAACATTGGTATAGAGAAGAAAATAACTTTGACTACATGTGAAAATGGACTCCCACCCACCAGAAACTTCACAGGCAAATTCTAATGCCTAAGTCCTGATTTCAAAATGGGTTTGATTCACAGTGGCATCCTGCTTTTACCTGATCTCAGTATTACGTTTTCTAGAAAGACTATGGAATGCTTATATAGGAATACCCTGAGAAATAGGGAGTATTTCAGCCTAGAGTTCAAAAATTTCTCTGTTGTCTGAAGTAATTGCTGTACATCTTTCCTACCTCCCAGAAAGAAGAGTTGTCTTTTGAACGCATTTTGAAAGTGTATTCTTATCATTTAGTAGGAAAAAAGGTAATGGTGAGGCCAGTCATAATGTATATAAAATATATATTACAGACAGAAAATCTTATCGGTACTAAATGCATATACTATATGCACTTCATATGCTATATATACATTATATGCTATACAGAGTTTTTGACAGGGTCATTTCAAAACCTATTTCAACAAACCCACTCATGCTTTTTCAAGTACCACATTTCTTAATAAAAATACACTGCTGCAGTCTTGTTTTGTTTTTAGATGCTTACAGATATCCTCTGTAACAACAGCGAACATGTTAAAGAAACATGGAAAGGTTTATATAAATACTAAAATCATTATAAAAGAAAAAAAAAGACAATTATTTTAACCAATTTCCACATTTTAGTTGTTATATCTGAGAATAATCGTATGCAGTTGACATTTCAGGTGTTCCCATATGACCCTCTCAGTACACCTGTGATTAGCAGAAGATGAGTTCTTCAGTCAGACCAGGGCTTTCACGCAAATATCCCCATGCTTCCTAAAAGCATCCCCAGCATTAGGTGGGTTTTAATGACACAGACTGGAGCCTGGAGGGCACAACAAACTAAATTGTGCATATTATAACCATTAACAAGAGAGCCCTTTATTATCCCGAGATTAAATGTGTCTGCTGGTGCATCTTCCTGAACAGACATTTCTTCCTAAACTGTGTTTCATGCAATACAAGGCTTTCTGACTTACAAGGCAGGTACTGAATTTGTTACGGATGTCTATTTTCTGCCTGTTTTAGAAGAAACATATCGACTTTCCCTTTATCCACGTCATCCTGCTTCAAATTTCAGACATTTCTGAAGCATAAAGGAGCAACTTGTAGCTTTCTCAAATTCATTTAAATGTAGTCTTTAGAAAATAGCCTTCACCTCCACAGCTAGGACCTGGGCTGCTGCAGTTCTTCTCGTTTCCTCCTTTGCAAGAAGAGCCCCTCATTCCCTCTCTTGTGACTGAACACCAGATCTATTTTGGACCGTGCACTCATTTTACTGTCTCAAATTAAAACAGATAAGCAGAAAATACAGCAAAATTTAGCAACAGTCTGATTTACACCCCTTCCCCAACTGTTTTGCTGCCATTGTTTCTTCTAAGAGAGAGCTTTCTATTCCTCAGACTTTTATGGGTTTTTTACTTCTCTTTAAGGACTTCCAATTTTGAGTCACATCCAAAGAATGTTTCCTGTTAAGATGTTACCGGATATTTCTGAAATGGTTGCTATTCAACCATGTGAGAGCAAAGTACACGTAGCTTTCCCTGTTGGGGACAAAAGACTGGGTGAGTTGCTTTAGAAAGGGTTTATTTCTCTTCACACAGCTGGACATGTTCTCCTTCAGCAGACTCAGGCTTTAAAAGAGTCTGTTCCTACATCTTCATTTTACACCCAGCAGCAGCTCTTTTCAATGTATAAACCACTAGCCAATCTGACGGAAGAGACGGAAGACTCTTAATCTAAAAGCTTTTGGTATAACAACATCTAAATCTATCAGCAATTAACTACAATGGTTTTTGGGAGCATCTTCAAAATTTTCTAGAAAGAATTAAATGCCACCAGCGTACATCAGTTTCCTTGTAGCTGTAACTCACGTGTTACCCCAGGAGGTTTTAAAAAGAAAGATACAGTTTGTGTTTCAATTAATGTTAAAAATTTCTTTCTGTCTTTCTTTCTTGTTTTTTTTCTCCCTGGGACTGTGTTCTGGACTACCCACCTACTCTTCAGTTGCCTACGATGTGGATTTTCCCAGTTTCATTACATTCACAAGGAGACCACATCAAATAATCTACAGTAACTCATATTTATTTCATGGATGGAGAACAGCTGGCTAATCAAAACAAATGATAAGCTCTCTATGGTATTAATAAAAGGATATTTATAAAGCAAGTCTTTATACAGAGGTTGTCAACTATTGTAACAGTCTATGCTGTTCTCAGACCTAACAAACAATGTTCACTTGGCATTATTCAGTACTTGTTTCATAGAATAACTTTTAGCGAAGTTGGTGGTCCCTGTAAAATTTCAGGAAAAGGGGTATTTCCATTGTACACCAATTTCCAAAAGTCATCAGGCTGCAATTTATCTTTTTGGGTTTAAGCCTCTGATTGTGAATACTGCGGAACTAAAGGATTTTTCTTGAAGTGTTTTTGTTTCTATTGCCTGGTAGTGCTCTTCCTGACAATTGGCACCTGCAGTGGCTCTCTAGGGTTTTTTAAGGTTGTTTCCCTTAAAAGCTGCACCATAATCTGAGACTGAATTGCTCAAAACTGCCAAAATTGATTTTTCCTGATTCAGAGTAAGCCCTTTGCTTTGTATACACACCTTTCTACCTGACATTTACCCATAGTTTTTCGGTCCTGCTGACACACACAGCATGATGTGTTGATTTTCTGGGATCTCATTTATGAGTTCCCTTAAATAATCACCCAATGGATGGTTCAAGTCTCCCTTATGATTCATGAATGTCGCATCACCTGTCAAGGTATTGGCGATGATCTTGCCTTTCTATAAAAAATGCTAAGTGATTGTAAGCAGGGGTGAAATGGGCTATGAAAATGTTTTTATTACTAATGCGTAACTGTCTTTGGCATGCTTCAAAGGCAGGCAAACCATTTCATCACATCTACAACTGTATAATGAACCCTGGTAATTACCGAGAGGGAGAATACTAAAGGCATTTACTGGGATCAGTGGCAGTCCTAAAAAAGGAAAGGCTTATTTTTTGGCCACATTTACTACATGAAGAATTTTAGAACAATTTAGTAATCCGGCATTTGGTGGGGCTCACTGATTAAATTGTTTGATTAAATTCATCTGCCATTCTGACCATGCAAGTGGAAAGAGACACGGCACATGTTAATGCTGTCAATTCCCAAAGTAATTGAGGGAAGAGAATGTGTCATAAAAAGTTCTGGGGTATCCATTATAATATTTCCTGCTTTTGCTTACAGAAAGGAATGGAGTATCAAAAAAGATAGAAATAGGTGTCATCACCAGCTTTAATTCTGTAGCACCAAAGGATATAATTACTCCTCTTTGCAGATAGTACATAACTGGGCGCTAAGGGTTGTGACAGCCAAGTCTTTTTTAGAGAAATCCCCAATCTCTCACTCCAATTCCAGCCGTGTCGTTTTCCGTGTGCTCCCAGTGGGTTCTACTGGCACATTCTCATCTTTTGAGATAATTGGCCTTTTTCTGTATCTTGTAATAAAGAAAAGCATTATCCCACATCCCTTTAAATTTTTCACTCTGTTTTAGATTAAGAGGAGACACAACCATGGAAAAAATATTAAATTGAAATTCTGTGGATTTCCTATTTACAGACTCACAGAATCACAGAATGGTCAGGGTTGGAAGGGACCTCTGGAGATCACCTAGTCCAACCCCCATTTACAGCATGGCCATCTAAAAAGAAGGACTTGCTTTCAATTCCTCACCCTAAAACTCATATCTTAATTTTTTTTTTTTGTCTGCAATACACACTAGCCACTGAATAGATGGAGATGAATACCTGTCTGCTATTCCTGCTTTGAGGAGGAAGTACTGTGATGCTCTGAGAACATAAAGCTGTAAATAGCTGTGAAGACAGATGCCTGGGTCATGCACTGAGCAGGATTATGATGTCATCTTAACAATATAAATTTCCAGTCCCTTCTTTTTGCAGAGTACTTATATGCTAAAAGGCCAGTTCTTTATCTAAGTCAAAAGTCTTATTTCAACACATTCAAGTAATTCCCCTTTTTCTCCCCAACTCATTCATGTCTCAGATTCTCTATAGCGTCTCTGTAGAGATGTCTCTATAGCACCTCAGATTCTTTCCAAGCACACTGACATCAGCTCCACAGTACCTCAGACTGGGTAAAGGACCAACCTAACGCTGATTATTTTTTTCGTTTTAGTCTTTCATACACAGTAAGAACCCATTTATCTCTGAAGTCTTAGCAGTGAAACCTCACCAAAGGTTGACAGGTGGAATTCAGAGTTTCTAAACAGAGCACTTAGAAACTGTAGTTCTCTGCATGCTACATCTTCTGGTAGGTAAAATCCTTCAGCAGCTTTCCACCAATGAAGCAGCCAGGTGAACTTTGACAGCATGAAACTATGAAGGTGTACATCTCTGGAGCTGCAGATCCATAAAGGTCTACATAAAGGCCAAAATGTGTTGCCTGTCTTCTGCACACAATCAAGTCATTGAGAAAATTCTTTTGTACTGAAGTGCATCAAAGAATCCATCCTCATGAGCTATGAGTGCTCATAACGCTTCCCTTCACAGGTATGACTGCTTGCTCTGTAAGAAAAATGACAAAACTTTTAATCTGGTTATCAGTCACTTAAACTCCTGTGTATAACCTAAACAAACTACAGACAGGGCATGTCTGAAGCAGTTCTTAGTGCTTGCGTGTGCTCTGTTCAAACAGATGGCACTGGATGCCGCACATGTAGTTACAACTGCACAGTTTTGTGTGTCTGGCATGACTTTTGAGCTCATTTTCCTCCAAATTTTTTTTTTTTCATGTCTGGACCTCTAGATTTAAGGTTATCATGTACCTAACTGAAACAGGTCTTGGGGTATAAAAAGATTCCCCTTTTACAGAACTGTTGTAGTGTTTGATCTGTGAATATTTTCTGAATGCAGCTGTAGTGCTGATCGCTATCTTTTTTTGTCTGACTATTCCAGTGTCTTCTGCAGCTTTTTTGCTGCTGCTGCTGCTATTTCTACATCCATGGGGACCCCAACAGAAAGAGACAGGACAGCACAGAAAGCACAGGTCACTAAAAATGTTATTTGGATCTGCTATATGCTACCTCTTTTTGTGGATGAACATGCTAGAGTGGACAAGATTTACATCCATGCAACCTCAACTACAAACAGATGCAATTTCAGATTGAGTTGAATTCCTTTATTCTTTTAAAGCAACTTACTGATCCAATTGTAGAAATCCATGTCAGAAATTCCCTTCATTTATTTTCAATGAAAAGGTCAAGATAAACTATCAAACAGTAAGTACCACTGTAGAAAATAACCTTGCAATCATTCATTTCACTAGCAAATTGCTGTATCATTATGTCTAGGGCTTCAGAAAGCAGTTGGCTCAGTACATGCCTCGTACCAATAAAGCCAAATCCTTCTGAATAGATCCCACCTCATGCCCCAAACCACACTGTCACCATGAGAAGCCAGATCTTTCCTGGGGAAAAGACCTCTCTCCATCTCTACCCTCTTCAGCAGGCTTTCTGCCATTACCAGCAACTAGGGAGACATGGTTTTCCAGAGGGATTTTCAGAGCTTTCTCTCCTCAGCTTCCCCCAGGACATTTTATGCTAACATGTCATCTTCAGAGCCTTTCCTATTGTGGGTTGGGTTGTTTTTTTTCTGTCAACAAATACCCCTTAGCTTTTCTCACCCTCTCAGACAAGCTCCGACTCTTATTTTTTCTAGAAAAGAGTTTGCCTCCTGAGGCCTTCACCTACAGTATTTACTCTGTTTAAAAGATGAATCATGTCAATTTGAAGCTTCTAGACTCGCTGGTGTTTAACACACTTAGATGTATACCTGCCTGAAGTTAGTATTTTGCCTAGAATTTTGCTTTTCGGTTCCTCTCCTTTGCCCATCCTTAGCATATCTTTTGCACAAAGCACAAGCTGTACAGTCTGGTTTGCAGAGGCTTTACTCCTATTATGAATAAGGTTCAAAGGCCCTGATCGTTTCCTTTTTTTTTCTTCAAATTCCTATCAGGGTACGTCTCAACAAATATTACAGCAAATAGCATGCTGTATATAACCTTTTATTTAGCAGTAGCTGCTAAGCTGGGAGTCCTGGGAATCTTATCTCCAGCCCTGAAATGTATGCTTAGAAACTGGAAATCCTGAAAAACTGAGCACACACATGCAAAAATATCTACTTCTTATCAAGTTGTGAAGTGTCTTAAAAATGAAAGCCTGAAATCAAGTACATCTAAAACATATTTACTGCAGCTTTTTTATGCATTTGTCCACAAAACTTGAGATTTTTCCTGTTCTGAGGTCTCATTTTCTTTCTTTCCAGCTTCTCAGCACCCTGAGGGGGGTCTGTTTTTGCCAGAACTGTTATTGTTACACCTTTATTACATAACTAAAATAGAGTTGTAAACTGTAAGATGTACAATATGGTTACAGTTTTTCTTAAATATGCATTGATTTTTATAACATTCAGAGCTAACTGATATAAAATAGCAGAGAAAACAAAAAGTAAAATGTAGCATTAGCACACAGGCTACAGACACGCCATCTCCATCACAGGCTCCCCTGCAGGTTTTTAGAAATTTTTCTTTCTGCTCTGGTCTTAGTCACAGGTGGTCCCTGGCATTCCAGAAAAACCTCTATGCTTTTTGATTAATGAGCAAATAAAATGTTAGTATGGAGTCTTATGTGAGAAATACAATAAATGACACCGATATTTCCAAGGTGGAGAAAAGTATTACAAAGTATTAATTGTAGTATTGCTGAGGGCAATCTTACCTTGCCTCATGAATTACTTAAGGATTCCAGTATCCCAGCGTTCGAGAGAAAAGCCTTAAAGCAAGATATAAGCACTGATTATTGAATGTAGGTATATACAATTTTTCTATCTGAACACATATAAATGTAGTTGTAAAAGCAGTTACAACCAGTACTGCAGTTTTGCAGCAGCCAATTTAGGGGGGTTTCAGACAGAAGAAAATAGGTAAATTTAAAGGAGGAGTTTTTCTATCCTGCAGCAGGAAGGTTACTTTCAATCAAGACGCAGTGCTGTGTGAAAATGTGAGAAGTCCCAGAAATATTCTGTGAACTGATGGTGGAGATGACCACCATCCTACATCACCTCTGCAAGCATATTTTACTATGAAACTTACAGCTTTTTTTTCTTTGTAATAGCAAATATATTTCGCAAAATATATGGTTCTACACTTAAAGGATATTTCTGTGTTACTGTGAAATGCAGAAGAATAATTTAGTTTTTTTTTTCTTCTAGCAAAGGACTAGAAATGTAATGTTTTTAAAAAGAGAACAGAGACTCACAAAATCACAGGCTGCCAGAATCTCTGGTAGAAGAAAACCCCTTCATCTATAGTTGTAATCTCGATAAATTTGTGGCAGAAGTAGTAATAGCTGAGCACTCCCTGAAAATTAATATTATTAGATAGAAGTTGTTATCTCATGATTCTCTATGTGCTCCAAACTCACATTCAGAGAATCTTTTGTCTCTTTCTCATGAAATATTACAGATTTTTTTGTCTGTTTCTTTATGTTTTATACCATTTTGAAACTTCAGGTCACAAGACTATGCCCTAAGGCACAGCTTTGACCTGCATCTCTTGCGTGCCTGTTTGTGTTCGCGTGTCTTTGCCTGGAGAGGCATCATTAGGATAGGTAGCTTCTTCCATATTTCACAGAATCCCTCTGGTTGGAAGGGACCTCAGGTGGTCTTCAGCCCAGCCTCCTGATCAAAGCGAGGTTAACACTGAAATTAGACCAGGTCGCTCAGTGTTTTCTCCAGCTGGGGTCTGAGAACAATGTGCTTGCATTCTCCCCTTTTCAGTTGTTGTAAGGCTTAAACTTGGGGTTGCTTCTGAAAACTTGAACTAAAATGGGCACTGTTAGGCATGGGAATCAAATCCGTGCAGATTCACATCTAGCACAGTTTAAATTCTACGCCTTTAGTACTTGGCTACCTGGTATATGACTTTTTAAATTTAATTTGATGTACCTAGTACCTACACAGACAGGAACCAATTACAAAAGGACAAATATGTGTTTTCAGCTTATTTTATCACAGAAGTTAAGTTTCATTACATGAGTCATATATTTGCTTCTTTAGCACCTCTAGGTTTTTCTTTCAAATAAATGCTTTTCAAAGAAGTAGTTTATAATCTCTGTTACAAAGAATTCATTCTTCATACTGTGTTAAGGGTTCATCAGTCTGCTCAATTATGTTAATTAAAAATCATGATGTAAGACCTCAAATTCTTCCACGGCTTTTAAGGAAGCACCACGGCAGGTTTTTTCTAACTAAAGAAAGAGTCTGTGACAAAAAAAGAGTCATATCCCAGAGCTAAAATAACACTAAGAACAGATTCCAGGTTTAGTTCAGCATAGGAAAACCATAGGTTTTGTTCCAGGTTTTCTTGGTGATGTGCAAGGAATGCAACCAAAAATCTACTGTCTCAGGGAATCTGTCTTAATTCTGTCATTAAGACACAGTTAAGGCATGCATGACGAGGGTTTTCTGAAAATATTTCATAGCTAGGAAATGCAAACATCCTATAGCTTTTGAAGTACTTGAAATGTCTTTTCTTCCCTGTCCTGGGTGCAACAGACCTTGTTTTGTGTACATAGCATTTGAGGGCCTCTCAATCTCTCATATATAACTACTCAACTACAAACATTATCTGCACTTCACAGGTAGGCCAGGTGCAATGGCATATAGTAATTTGCATAATGAAGCTGCTAAACAGAGACTTGAAACCAGATCTCCCAAGTCATAGCCGTTATCTGACTTCCTTTCTCACTCTCTTGGTAGGTTTTATAATTTCATTGCCACACTAAACCAAACACGCATCTCTGTCATGTGAAGTCATCAGCCATTTCGCTTGGCCTGATAATCAGGATGTACTCAAGGAACTATTGGGTGCGTGCGTTTGTCACTAGCACCTGCGGTTTTGTCCATCCGTATAGCACGCTCCCTGTAGGTTCACTGGGGAAAAGTTCCCCATCTTTCCTCTCATTCCCCTGCTTTTTAGTTAGCAAAATAATCACTGCAGGTAATGTGACAACAGATGATTAATGCAGGGAAGGGCAGATTGTCTTTCACAGATCTGTAGCTAATAAATCCACTTAGGCTTTTCCCCTTGCTTTGACCAATCAGTTTAAAATTCATGAGCTTGAGCCATACCACTTCTGAGGGCAGTCTCAGCCCAAATTAAAGAGCCGTTCATCCCCAGCCAAAAAGAGAAAGTCCACTCAAAGTCACAGTCTCTACAGTGACCAAAGCGCAGGGTTGCCTTATTACACTACCAGCACAAGGGGAGTTGATGGAGCCAACACAAAGTCATATCGTCCTATTTGCCCTGTCACCATAAGCTTTAATGTAAGCCTCATTGCAAGCTTCAGCAGTAGAAGGCATTTAGCATAAACTACTAATGTTCATAAAGTTCTCCAAAGTCCAAACATTGCATTTCTTTCCATGGCACATGAGGGTTTCAGACCTTAAGACAGTAGGTGGAATAAGTAGGGCAGAATTGCTGTGACTGTGCAATCATTGTGGAGCCTTCTGCAGCATCTCTTTCCCCAGATCCTCTTTAATTGAGACAAAGGTCATACTATCATGTCAAATTAATGAAAGATAATACAGTTAGTTTTCCTTAGAGACATGTCACTTCTTAGCAGAAAGCTTCAGTGAAACAATGGCTTGCAAGCTCCAGAGGATACAGTTCTCATCTTGTGTCTTTTAACTGTCAGTCACACCTACGGCACTCTTGAAACCAAGATGCAGTTGGATGGTTCACCTGGGTGAGCTGTTCATTCAAAACCCGCATCAAGAGGAGACAGATTCATCCCAAGGTCTCACAAAGGTCACGGATCTTATGCTGACTCCTGTCTGTCTCTCCATTTCATTCTTCAAACTAGTAACACTACTGCCACAAAAGAGCTAATGAATCCGAGTCTATGGTTCTTGTCTGCCGCCTCTCTTTATCCAGTAAAAAAGGGGGCTAGGCGCAGGGATTCCTTCTTCCTGGGTCTATGTGAACACAATCAGGTAGAGAGCTGCAAGGAGAAATCAGCCCAGTATTGACTCCTCCCAGCGCCCGCTGGACTTGTCCTTGGGATAGATAACCAATGCAGATGTTAACAGGAGAAAAATTTGCTTGGAATGAAAGATGACATAAGAAGCTCCGGTTCAATGCCTTGGCAAGGCTGGGGACGGAAGGGCTTTCACCACAGCCTGCTTGTCTTTAGACAGATGTAGCGACTTCTCACTTCCCATGAAAACTACCCTGACAGCAGTATCTGAAGGGCTTTGCAACAAGCTTTTTGCAAAGTGCAGCTCTCCCTGTATCCCTTGCCTCCGGTCAAAGGTCCTAATTCTTGCATCTGATTCCCCTTCCCGCTGAGAGTGCCGTGCCTCTCACATGCTGCTGTACATTTAAAACATCGTTCTGGAGCTCATCTCCCAACCCGCTTCTCTCTCTCCTCCTCCAGACTGTTCTTGAACTGATCTGTTGTCAAGTGTCTTGTCTTATATTTGTCTCGCCTTATCCTAAAATACAAGCTCCTTGGGGCAGGTAACATGTCTCTTTCTATGTGTCTGAAGTGTGTGCTATTTGATCCCACTCTGTAAATGTTTTAGCATAACAATAGTACCAGAGGATGCTTGCACATCTCAAGTGTCAGGCCAAATAAAAGATGAACATTTTACACTCTAAATATTAGCTGCTAGAGTCTTCTATTTGTAGCATAATTGAAAGACATTATTGTAATTGGTTAGCAAAGCCACCAAAGTTTCAGCACAGGCCTTTGCAAAATGAAAATGAATGAAGCAGCTATGGAAATAACATCTTAATAAGAATAATGAAATTCAAACCCCTAGTGCAAGTACGGTGTATAATCCATTACGTGGAGATTAGATGTGATATAAATACCTCAAGGATATGAGATTATTGATGTGACATAAGTCATCTGTTTTCCTAACCACAAAATGGCAAACAACAGACATCCAGACACTGCACAGATCCACAGCCTTTGCGTGGAGGGTGAGAAGAGAACTGAACAACCTGCACTGTCGGGCAAGGTCTTACTCTATTTTGGGGGCGGCTTTTTTGCTGCTTTTTTTTTTTTTCTTCCTGTTAATCTAGATAGTATTGTCAGGTCCTGAATCAATTTTTAATTAATTCCCTGGATCTGAAGCTCAATGGATGAAGGTTCAATTCCCAGTCCAGCCACGGTGTTAACCTCTTTATAACTCAGTTGCTTGCTCGTGAGATGAAGCAAAAAAGCTCCCCTTTACCACACACACGCACAGGAGACATTTGGTAATTTTCATGATATGTTAAAACACTGCGTCAGTGCTGGGTACTGATGTACTCAGACAGCTAGAAAACCTCAAAAAGATTGAAAAAGGAAGCATCAAGGCTGGATTGCAGAGCATGGGAGCTGAGGAAGGGTTGACTCTTGGAAGAGGTTACTCCTCCCAGGGAACTCAGCTGAAAAAGCTGGTAGTTTTTAGTAGATTGTCCCTTAGTTCCAGAAATTCCCTGTTTCTCATTGATTTTGAAGTGAAAACAGTGAGTGTTAACAAGTCTCCGAATCCCTCCCTGTTCAGCTGGGAAAAACCCTCAGCCAAGTGCACTTTATTTCAGTGAAATGACTTACCCTGATGTTTGTATCATGCCTGTTTCTGTCGTGGTCTGGCACCTTATGAAGCAGTATCAAGCAGGGAGGAAGCTCAACATGAAGGCAGCACAGGCACCTGAGAATTCAGAGGGTGGCAAAAGTCTGAGACTGTTTATCTCTCTTTACAAAATCTCCAGTGCCACCCTAATGCACCAGAAGAGACACAACAGGTCTCACACTAGGCAGATCTTCCCAATTTCACCCAAATCATCCAGCAGCTCCCTCAGGTAGTGAGGGCATTTTGCAGCAAAACATGTTTCAGTTGTGGATACTTAATGCTCATGATTTAATGACACACCATGGTCAGTGCAGCTAAGTTAAAGGGACAGCAAGAAATTCGATGCTCCTACCATGGATGCACCATACCCAGCTGTCAGCCTGAACCAGACATGCCAGTGGTAGATGTAACACATGCACCAACACTGCGTCTTAAGTGCAGGCACTGCATTTCCAATCATTGAGCATAGCTGGGGGAAAAAGTATATCTTCCTTAGCCTAAATAGACACCTAACTTCATTACAGAGAGCACATGACTATGCATTTTCAGGCTGAGCATGCTATAATCTATCTCACAAGATTTTGGGAGATTTCTGTCTTGTCTGGGCTTTGTAGCAAGTCAGTCAAAGGCTCCTGATTAGAAAAGTCTTTTGTCATGCGCACAGCAAAAGACTACAGGACAGCTAGGATAATTCACTGAACTTGGATAACAGTGTACAAGTGATACCCTTCAGATAAACACAGATGGGAATACTTAGCTGAAAGTAATGTCATAATCTACAATAATCATTAATGTAAAACCCCAAATCCACAGTCTTACTTCCTTGCTCAGCAGTAACTAAACCCTTTGATCTCAAGGGCTGAGTCTCCTTTACTCATAACATCCTCACCAGCAGATTTCCAGCCATAAAGTGATTACAGGAATGAATGAATTCTTTGGAAGGAAAAATTGCACCAAGTTACACCGGTTGTTCTAAAGACTTATAGAGAACAAAGGGAATAATGTATGTTCTTGAAGTCTTTCTAACTTTACTCCAAGCCTCAGCTGCTGTGCAATATCCTTCCACAATGACTGGAAAAGTGCTTGACATTATAAGAAGGCTAAAGTGCGGTCTCCTTTTAGACAGGCATCCTGATGTTTCTGTTTGCCTGATCTACTGCTGTCCCACACAAATGTTACCCAGGTGATCCCTCTCCATCTCTTGCAGAACGCCTCTTTGTGCTGTGCATTTTAGGCTGTCCCCACTTAAGCCATGCACACTTTATACAGATTTCATTAATGTCTGAGTCATTACAATTGTTCAGCAGTTAATGGGAAATATTAAGTGTACTGGAATAAATACAGCTAAGTGGAAGAGGCCTTAATGTTTAGCTTTCAGTAACCTCTCTCCAGCCACAAGCCCTCACTTTCCACATGTTACTGTCTGCACATAATCTAGAGAACGAACTGCACGGAAGGAAGGCTTGAATAGGAAGACACCAGGAGCACTACTCCAGGGTAGCAACAGGTTACTCCCAGCTACCCGTGACAGCAGCAGCAGTGGGCATTTTCAGCCCTGCAGTGTGGTAAGTGTGACTCTGAAGTGGCTTGCAGGCAACTTGTGTGACAGATGCCACAGCCTGGAAGCTTGTTTTGTGTTCTAGAGATTAAGGAGAGGTTGAAAAATGTGAGTTTCCGTTCTTGGGTCCGTCACTGGGTTATGTTGTGTGGCCTTAAGGAATTAATTATTTTTTTTTTCGCATTTATCCACCCCACCACATCTCTTTTTCTGCCTTCTGCATTTTGATAGGTGCTACCCAAGTCAGATGCTACACCCTCTGCATATTTGAAAGCTTCCTGATCTAGTGGGGATCCTTTCTGGATAGAGAGTTAAGTATCAGAAGGCATGAAATAGGAATATTTCTGTTTTTTAGTCTTTTAGGTATAACCTGACTGAGCACCATGCACCAGGTGCAGTCTCAATAGAGCTACTTGCCAGCTCCACTCCTGGCTGCTCCAAAATTTATTTTGCTGCTGTATTACCCTCATACCTAATTAATATAATCTCAAGCAAGTGTGGCCCTGGGAGGAATGAAGACTGCAGAATATATAATTGCCTTCAGGATAAAAAGATTCCCTTGTGAATTCAATTTTGTCTGTCTGTCTTAAATGCCATAGCATTTTCCTCTCATCCCCTTCACCACACTCTCAGCTTCTGAGGTCTGCAAACTGTTTGAACGAGAAGCACGTGTTGACGTGGAACCATGCGGGGCCAGTTTTTATATCTTTGTCTCATTCCCATGAATGTTTTTCTATCATTGCACCATCTGATATTTCTAAGGTATCCCAACTACCGTATTTTATGCTCTTGAGTTTTGTTTTTAACCCACTGTAATGTTTTCAACTTTCATCTCTTCACCCTTACTAAGCTTTTTCTGTACCCTTAGTATCAACATCACTATCGGTATTATTATCAAACAACCGAAGCAAAGAATTCTGTTTGTTTTGAAGTGTATCTAAATTACTATCTCAATCTCATCCTCACTGAAGACTGATTCAAGTTTTCTGTCTTCTCATTTTCTCTAAATGCTTTAAGAACCCATTGCTGCCCTGTGCAAGACCTAACTCAGCTTGACTTCTTCAATTCTCCTTTTTTTTTCCTACACTTACCAGCTTGTTTTGCTCATTGATGCTTTTTTCACTTATTTGCAGATGTTTCACTTGTTTGCTTGAGTACACTTCAAATGCATACTTATCTATATTCTCCTCATTTCTTCTTATCCTAATCTGTTCTCTGTTCCTTGACAAAGAATATCCAAAATTCAGCTCTAAAATACACCACAGAATAGTTGTGCTGATGACCTTTTTAGCTGACAACTAGGTCTGAGCCCAATTTTCCATGCCTGAAAATCAGAACCACTATTGCTTACACTACAAAGGCAGATTCTCCATCCACCCACAGCAATCCCTACTTTGTGTAAAGGAAGAGGTTACCTAAGACAAGGAAGCTATTTCTTGTATTTCTGCAGTGAATGTAGCACAGCGTTTCCTGGACAGATCTCAAAAATTTCCTCGATAAAGTTCTTGCCATGTAGGCAGACTCTGTCTTCCATCTTCTTTCCAGATTCAGCTAATCCTATGTTAGTCTCTTTTATATTTGTGTTTATCATTTTTTAAAGGTCCCTCCTGGGACATAGCAATACAGTCAAGTTTGTATTATACACCTACTATACAACCTCAGATACTCCAAGGAACGTTCCAGGCTTTTTGTGTATTTTAAAACATTTCTTAACCTTTGCCCCCCCCCCCNNNCCCAAATTGCTATGCAGAAAGAAAAATAAATACTAGGTGCTGCCATAGAATCATAAAATGGTTTAGGTTGGAAGGGACCTTAAAGACCGTCTAGTTCCAAACCCCCTGCCATGGGCAGGGACACCTCCCACTAGACCAGGTTGCTCAAAGCCCCATCCAACCTCGTCTTAAACACCTCCAAGGATGGGGCCTCAACAACTTCCCGAGGCAGCCTGTTCCAATGTCTCACCACCCTCATAGTGAAAAATTTCTTCCTGATATCTAATCTATATCTACCCTCTTCCAGTTTGAAGCCCTTACCTCTCATCCTATCGCTACATGCCCTTGTAAAATGTCCCTCTCCAACTTTCTTGTTAGGCCCCCTTCAGATACTGGAAGGCCACAATAAGGTGTCCCTGGAGCCTTCTCTTATCCAGGCTGAGCAACCCCAACTCTCTCAGCCTGTCTTCACAGGAGAGGTGCTGCAACAGGTCCATCTTTTTAATTATGTAAATGAAGAATTTTATGGGTGAGTTACATGCAGTAATGTCTTAGGATGGGAATATCCATTGCTGGAGGGCTAATCCATTCTTTACACTGAGGCTGGTCAGTACAACCTTCACAGATATTACTTTTACTTGTCACAAGCTTCTTCAAAGTGGGTATTAATAGGCATTTTCACCTGTAAGAGATGGTCTAGATAATGAAGATATGTGGCTAATTATGATGGAAGCCACTGTGCTTAGGGTAATGCAGTGGGATTTGCTGCTTACTCTGCCTTAAGGAACATTTTAGATTCCTTTTAATTTTTAATATTACTTTTAAATCCCCTTCAAAGTTGTTTCTAATAATCTGGAAACTTTTACCTGCAACCTGCATGCTTTACCAGTTGCCAGTAGACTATTGATACTCATCTCCAACTGCTGAGTTGCTGTGAACAGTGTTAGAAATTAACACCAGCTGTGTGCCTTCATTTGTCACTGTAAGCTTGTGAATGACAAGTTGTA
This sequence comes from Anarhynchus alexandrinus, assembly GCA_008711295.1. Lineage (NCBI taxonomy): Eukaryota > Metazoa > Chordata > Aves > Charadriiformes > Charadriidae > Anarhynchus > Anarhynchus alexandrinus. The sequence continues at coordinate 497,552 of VUYV01000100.1, read as the reverse complement.
TACCCTTAGTTAATGGTGGCAGCTGAGTACCATAGTTTCTACTAAGTACAAAACCAGTGGTAATGTTCAGAGAACAAAAAACTCCAAGTTCCTGCCAACCTTTGGAACCATCAAATGCAGTATGGAGCTACGCTTCTCATTTGTCTATCACCATCCATGCACCGGGTATATATTTCTTTCCAAGGCAAGAGAAATGATCCCAAAGCCAAAAATTCAAAGCGTGGACACTGTTTCCTCAATTGTGGATTCCAGTCAAATCAAACTGTGAAAGGGTACTGCTACTTTTTGGAAGTAACCCATGATGTCAGACTTCCAACATCCAAGATGGCAGAAATCTTACCAAAGAATGAATGCCATTTTACATCACATGTATTTAGACTACATGTCATGTGAATAGTCTAAAAATATAGGGTTTGATCTAGCTTTGCTTTGCTACATAAGTCAAGCAAAACTCAAGACGTGAACTCCTGTTTTCACTTAACAATTTGTTACAGTCACTCTTATTGTCCAATTCTTGGAAACACCTCTGATCTTGCATACAACGTAAGCCACAAAAATAGCAAAACCTGCGTAGCTCACTCTTTCTCCTGTACATCACAGCTCAAATATGCTTCCCAAGGCTGGCACCTAACTATGCTCCAGTGCCAAAAATGGTGTTCTTTCTGATCAAAAGTAAGCAGAAGGAACATACCGGTTACAACAACATATGACATTATCACTTGAAGGCCATCTGAATGGCTCTTCTGGTGATGTCTGTGTCTGCCCCTGCTGCCTGCGCTAGGCTTAATGCAGCCTGTGGCGAACTGGTTAAAACAAGGGGAGAATAAAGCACTTGAAGGGTAGTGATACAGCAGGGGGAGCCACAGGGAATGAAATTACATCAACACACAGACTTTCTATGACTAGAATAGGAAATCCGTTCATGCAATTTATGATTTCTGTGTGAAATACTGAACTCCCTATCTGTATCATTAAAAACCCACAGACACGATTTTGCATATCAGTGCTGTCTTCAGTCTCACTGCTTCTCTCCGAAACGCATTTCTAAAGCTTAATGAGAGAGTGTCAGTAATTTATGCAGCTCTTTTTTATGCATGTAACCTCTAAACAACAGGCTGGATCACACCCCAAAAAAGTAATTAGTCAGGGAGAGGTCATTTTTGATTGCAAATCCAGCCACAAAGGTCTATGATTATGAGAGGCAACGGATCCAGGAGTCACTGCCTGGAGGTCAGGAACTACTCTGTTTCAAGGAGTTGTCTTGTGGAGGCCCCATCCCTGGAAGTGTTCAAGGCCAGGTTGGATGGGGCTTTGAGCAACCTGGCCTAGTGGAAGGTGTCCCTGCCCATGGCAGGGGGGTTGGAACTAGGTGACTTAGGGGTTGGACTAGATGAGGTCCCTTCCAACTCTAACCATTCTATGATTCTATGATTCTGTGATTCTTTACAAGCTAGGTGGAGTGTGGGTGCTCGTGCCAAGAGCATTAGCTTCATGAAGCAGCGATAACCCTGCCTTCCTGGAGTCATACAACACCCAGAGCCTGACAAGGGAAGATCCTTGCAGTTACTGCGGTGTTTGTCAAACAATTTCTCTTGGATTTTTGGTAGATAAAACACTGGCGATTTCTAGACTTCTGCTCCCAGCTAATGTCTGACTGCGTGTAGCTGCTGCATATGTCTGACTTGAGAAGCTGTTAATCTGCAGGTTGCTTTTGGGGAGCAGGTGTTTTAAGTGAAAGAAGCATGTGAAGAAATCAGCGTTGCTTCTGGGAAAAAGAAAAAAAAAAAAAAAAGCCCTGTGAGCTTCAGACCCGTGGAGTAGGCATGGGCATCAAACAGGCCTGGACCCTGGAGCAGTGCCTGAATCTAGTCCTGGGATATCATCCACTGGACAGGTTCAATGGCTGAATCCCTTGCCGCTGTGGTCACTTGAGAGGGCAAACTGACCATATTTCAAAATCTTGTATTAGCTTGCAAGATTACAAAAAGGCCATCTTTTTGTCCTGTGGGATCCTACTTCATGGTATAAATAAAGAAAATGTCTTCTTCCCTTCATTATGATCCATGGTGCTGAGCTACAGCAATTAAAACTAAAGAGAGTGTTCAAAAGGAAAAAAAAAGCAGTTCCTCCAGGTTTCTCTGCTTTAATACAGAACTGCAGCTTCAGAGACACAAGGAACCAAATAAGTAATTTGGAAACACCTTGTTTTGTAAGCACGTATGCAGGTATAGAAGTGTTAGGAAAACCAAGAATAAATCCGAGTGCTGTATTTTGCAGAGAAATCATCTGAGCTTCCCAGATTCTCTTCTTGCTTATGTTTTAAGGGGTGCGTGGACAAGGCTCCTATCGATCACCATGTGTGGAAGTGTAACAGCAAATAAAATGAAAAACCCTTCTGGATAAGTTTTATAGATTATGTAGGAGATTTGGGGGAAAAAATCAGAACCAGAGATGTGCCAGGGGAAAAAAATGATGATATTTAAAATTCCAGCCTCCTGTGAGCCCCTCTATCGCTTATTTTGCCACTCACGGCTCCCAGCATGGACTGCTGCTGCCATCTACTGCCACCTGCACTGCCAGGAGCTAAGCTCCCCTCCTGGATCCTGGCAATGAGACTGGGGGTCAGAGGGGGCGTCAGGACATGAAATATTTTTCGACAATAAAGGAAAAATGGTTTCCAAGCAGAGAAAGGGATGGGAGAAAGCCTCTTCACCAAGATTAAAAACCCAAGTACAGCTTTGTCCATTAAAGATATAATGCAAAAAATGTCCACGCTGTGATTAGGGAGGCCTAAATGGAAATGGTTTTGCTTTCAAAGGGGAAGGGAAGCCCACATCTGGATCCACCTTTCTGTCATGCAGTGACCTGAACCTATTCCCAAGGCCTTAAAGGTTATTAGTTTGAGTGACATGGTTGACAGCCTAAGTTCAGCCCCCATTAGATGATGAAACGACCTGCACAGCAGGAAAACTAAGGAATGAAAAAAAGCCTGAGGGCAAGTCCAAGTTTCCTAACACATTCACCTGTGCTTCACCTGTTCTAGGAACAGAGGGCTTCAGACGCTGGTGACAGAAATCCTGCACCTGACCCCAGCTTACAATTCCCATCAGCAAAGGCTCAGAGAACAGATTAGCCTTCAATTATTGCAGGTATTTTTAAATGATATCTAGAAGGAAATCATACTTTTACAATGTGTATTGAAAGACAGATTATGGAAAGAATGGGAAAAAATGTTGGCAGTGGAACTATATTGTGTCTGTTACAACCCAGTAAGAGATGTGCTGGATTTCATAACCTCTGAATTTCACACCACTCCATTGCAGGTGGCAGCAAAGATCAGACCCAGACCTTCCTGATCTCAGTTCATATTTCTTCTCTGTTAATGTTATATACCAGTCTTCATTAGCAATACCAAGCTACACAACAGTTGCAGAGGGCTGAGAAGCAAAATAAATTAGCCTTTCGCCTTCTCTGTGCAGCTCTTGTTAGACTGTGTCTAAGTCAGCTTAGTTTAGTAGTCTCTAACTTGACTTTATTACATGACCTGCAATGAACAGTTGAATAATTTTAAGTTGATTTAGCTAAGCACAATGGTAAAGTCAGGTTTTTCTTCCTTATACCATTTATCTTCGATAGCTACACTATATGGGCACTTTCTACATGGATTAAAATAAAATTCAATCTGTATGATGACTAACATGCATTTCTGGTGCTATGACTATGTCATATCTAAACATGTCATCATCTTTATTCCATACAAAAATCTGTGATATAAAGAAGTACTAAAATGTATATAGAGAGAAAAAGTCTTATGAGGAGTGGCTGAGGGAACTGCGGTTGTTTAGCCTGGAGAAAAGGAAGCTGAGGGGAGACCTTATCACTCTTTGCAACTACCTGAAAGGAGGTAGTAGCAATGTGGGGGTCAGTCTCTTCTCCCAAATAACAGGCAATGGGAAAACTGGAAATGGCTTCAAGTTATGCCAGGAGAGGTTTAGATTGGATATTAGGAAAAATTTCTTCATTGGCAGTGTTGTCAAGCATTGAAACAGGCTGCCCAGGGAAGTGGTTGAGTCACCATCCCTGGAGCTATTTAAAAGATGGGTAGATGTGGTGTTTAGGGTTTAGTGGTGGACTTGGCAGTGTTAGGTTTACAGTTGGACTGGATCTTAAGGGTCTTTTCCAACCTAAATGATTCTACAAGTTATAATAGCACCAATGCTGTGCCCCAGCAGTGAGATTGAAGCCAAAATGCTGTCCACGTTGGCATAGCATTGAAGTATTCCCAGGATGTTACTCCCTCTTCCCTCATCTCCTCCGGGAGCCGAGCTACCAAAACATGCCTGAGAAAAAAGCCTTTGTAGACCTGCCTTGCTTTACGCTTCAACAGCCAGATTCCCCATAGATCCAGTTCTCTAATGAAATAGGAACTAAAGTTTTACAGAAATTTGCTGGGCAAGAAAGAAGACAAAACACGTGCTAGATAGTCCTGGGGTTTGTGGGGCTATTTTTCTTTCAGGTTCTCCTTCAGGACAGGAGTGTTTCCTTCTAAATCAGTTGCCTGAATGTTTCACTCTTGATATGGAAGCTGAGCTGAGTGGGTGGCCTTCCTTGAGACACTGTCAAAGGGTGTTCAAACAGCAACAATTATTTTGACTGGTTATCTGAGGCTCAGAGTCATTTTTTGACAGTGTTTTTTCTTTTTTTCTAGAGTCTTTGTCCCTTGCTCAGGCTTTGCTTCTAATTAGGTTCCTTATTCAGTGTGCCTTTCCTTCACTTCACAGTAGACCAGGAGACAGTCTCCTCCATCTAAAGCTTCTGGAGGACTACAGGTCATTACACCTCTTTTGCTCTCAGTGGTTTAGAGTGTTTCAGGGAGCTGCCTGTGAAAACTTTGTTTTCCCACAGCTCGTGTCAGCAAGGAGAGCGATGTTTTAGCTTGGTCAAAACCAGTGAGTTTTGGCCTTTGCTAGGAATGAAGTATAACTCAAAAGAGAAGAGTTCCCAACCGAGTGCTGCACAGACATTTGTCCCCTAACAAAGCCCACAGAAGGGGGGGGAGGGGATCTGACACTGCAGTCCTCTGGCAATCTGTTTCTCAGCCACACTAATGAACCATGCAGACTCTGAAGCCAGAGCCAGTTTCCTTGCAAAAGGCAGGATAAATCAGTATAAGAGAGGCTGTGTCCCAAAAGCTGTGCAATTTAAATTGGTAAGATGGGAAAAGTATTATTAGTCCTATTTACAGGTAAGAAAGGAATGCAACTTGGTCCTGTGCCTATCCTTAATAATACCCTTCCCGTATGACAGAAAATACACATGTGCCATCCCAAAGGACTAATGCAGATGCTTAATAATGAACAAAAATATTATGTAGCAATGAGCCAACAAACAAAGATGAATCATATACCCAATTAAAATCACCAATAGAATTAGGCAGCTAGTATAAATTATCCCAGATCGTATTGAAGAATATTCACAGTGTATATCCGTACAATATGTGGCAGAGAAAGCCTTTTGGACATTTCACTAGATGTTCTCCATCACTATGGAAGTATCTATGTAGATTTCATTTTCTGCACAGTTTGAGTTTTTGTCTTTGCTTGCATCTGAGATCTTAAATAAGTGTTCACCAATACAGAAAAAAACCCACCTTTTTTTCCCTTTTAAAATCTGGCAGATACAGTTGCAGGAAAAAAATGTGATTTGTGCTTACGTGCTGTGCACTGTTACCCCATGTACAACCACTAGACCATCACATCTGTCATGAGAAATGAAACAAATCAAGAGCCATTGAACACTGTGAATTGTAAGAGCAAATCATCAGAGAGGGATTCTCGCAGATGTTTCTGGAACTGTGACACACAGGGCAATTCAGGGTGATCAAAACCCTTTGGCTTCCCACTTCAAGCCATGGTGAAAGAGAAGGTTGCTAAGCTGGACTATAATCAAAACATTCAGGGCATCAACAGAGTCAGAATTTTCAAATGGGATTTTTTTTTGCTCTGTGTCTGCTGTTTTATTTATCAGCTTATGTTTTTTGCCACTGCATTTACATGCACTTAAAAAGAATATGGGAAACAAGAGGAAGACTGATGTGGTATAGCACAAATCTACTTCTGCCTCTCCCCTGGTATCCAGTTTTGACTTTTTCAAAGCCATCTCTAATACGAATTGGTTTCAGGAACAATGAATTTATGAATTCATAAATTCAATAAAGGTCACACTCTTCCAAGTTACTAGCGGTTTGATTATAAGGTGCACTCTGCTGCTATATCCTGACTACTTATAATGTTTCACAATGATGCCTTTCTTAGAAATAAAGGGCTATCCTCAATATATTAATTCTTACTTACTACCAATCTTTCCGTTGCTCTTCTACTATATGACAGGCTTTTCATCTTATCTTATGTTATTGCTTTGAATTGCTGTGTTCAGTGAAGCACCTGCTGTGTTTCTCTCCAGAAATGGATGCAATTCATTGATGACTACAATGATCCTTTTACACACGCTATAAATCAGTGTTGCTGTCTTTCAGACAGTCAATAAAGACTGCAAAACTTTGAATGCTTTCAATGAAAGGTGCACTGAATGTTCAAAAAAATTGTCAAAAATAGACACAAAAATGAAATAACCCACTTACCCCCCCAAAAATTGTGGCTTCTTCAGAGCTGAAAATGGCCATTAGCCCCATTTGACTACTTTGTTCTGCTGTAGAAGTGATGTGGCCATAACCTGTTTACCTCTCAGCACCTATCTGAACTTGACTTTATTGTAAATACCATTCCAGAGTTCTCTAATTCTGAGAGGTATTGGCAGCCTTGCTCCTAAGTTTCCTATTTATAAAAACTATTTATATATTGTCAGTCAAAGGTTTCCTCTAATCTGCCACAGGCACAAGAGAGTGAGAGGAGGGAGTGGAAACAAAAATGAAGGCAAGTGCATTGTAAGAGGCCATCCAACAAGTCTGCAACCTAGAGAAGAACAAGTAGGTCTTTTAAAGGTCCAACTTTTCACCCTGCTCTCAGGACTCCCAGCAAGTGAGATGCACTCTAGATGGATCAACTGTCTCCTTAAGATAAGATACACAAAAACTCAAAACCATTAAAACTTACTCCCTACTTCTAGCCTGATTATGGATTCAGAGGAAAAAGCACCCTTTGTTTCAATTATGAGAAAGATTTCCAGGAGCATTCTCGCTTCTTTTGAGACTTGCAGTTCCACTACTGACCTGTGCATCCTGGGAGTTGGATCTGTGCGCAAATACTTTTACTGCAAAAAATAGTCCACTATTCCATGAGCTGAAAAAGGAATCTCATGGGTCTTCAAGCATATATCTGCTTAGGTTTACAGCTGCTTCTGGTTCATTGATTTTAACTGGGCTCTCTCACTGGTGGAGATAAACGCGTACTGGGAGTTTGCAGGTTCAGATCCTTATCGATCATCTTTCTTTTCTGTTGGCAATTAACATCATTCAGACCTCCTGTCACATTAGGTTAAAAGCAGGTCACAGCTCTAAAGCTAAAAATATAAAACAGCCAACATCTAAAACCCAACCATTAAAAATGTCAGTGACCTCTTTTTTGGCAGAGCTTTGCCTCGCCTTCAGATACCTCCCAAGAGTTGGGTGAAACTGAATAAACACTTTCTCTAAGTCACATTTGTGAAGGTATTTTGTGTGTTGGTCCCTAGTATCTTGTTATGACCCTGTGCAGGAGATATTGGGAGGTTATCTTATTTGACCAATACTGCAGACAATAAAAATTCTGATGAGACTACGCTAGTTTAACACAGTTGTCCAATTTAATTTGTATTTGGTGCAACCATTCTCAAACACAGTGCTAATTTGTACAGAGTGTTGGACTTAAAAGAAAGTTTTAAATGCTGAGGAAATTCCACTGTGTCATCCGATTTAGACTTGTTAAGCAATCTTACTCTGCTATCATCTCAAGAAGCCTTGTAGAAGTCATTAGATTTAGTCCAACATTACTACAGAGTGATGGGGAGCAGAATGCATTACTGTGTTGTAAAGACTGTAAATGCAACTTTTTACTCTCAGATAAATGATGATAAATGTTGTATTTTATTTTCCAACATATCATCCCTCACAAAATCAGCCAAACAAATGGAAATGGGATATGACAACATAAATAATATTCCATCTCCACTTGTCAACTTCTTCCTGCTGTCAAATCAATAACAATATTTAAATTATTTTTAAAACAGTGGCATTGTCATGTTGAAGCCTCACAAATGTCTGCTGTGTATATCAAGCCATGTGTTTATTTTACTTGAGATGTGGAAATATTGTTAAGGTCAATACAAGGAAAGGAGAGAGTGTGCTTAGTGTGCTGCACTAAGCACACCGTAAGGTGCAGTGGACCCCAAAGTCTTTCTTCCAATAAGGCCAATAAAGGCTTCAGTTCTGCCCACTGTTATATCTATGATCGTGTTTAGTAACTCAAATAGCAGTAATATAACACAACCTACTTGAGCAACAGGTAGGGAAGCAGGAGGGCACAGCTCCTGCCAACTCAGGATCAAATCCAGACATCCTTCTCATGAACAAAATAGCCACTACAGTCAAAGTGAGATCTGAGTGAACCACAGATCCCTCTTTATGCAGCCATCCTTTGAAAACTCTCAAAAAGTAGATTAGAAGCCTTATGATTTAGTTTGAGATCACCCATTCTTTAAATGAAGTGTTTAAATGGTTATGCTACACTAAATACATACTGACGGGGGAAACTCTCATTTCCATCTAAGTGTTGTGTTATAGCCTATGTAGTTGGATGTGATATTCATGAAGCCAAGTGGCTGAAAAACATTAAGCTAGTTTTATCACAAACCTTCAAAAGATTTTCCCATTCTCCGGAGCATGTCACTGCTCTCCCTCACACCTCTCTGATGGCAGTGGGAAAAAAGCCACATCATGCATGAAGTACATTAAGTTAGCTTGTAGCACGATAGCTTCTAGCACAGAAAATGCTTATTGAATATACTATTCACAACCATTAATCACATGCTGAGTCTATGCATTGAAAAATGGGAAGGGAGAGAGAAGGAAGATGGTCTGGTAGCACCGTATCTCTAATCTTTCCTCATTTTCTTAAGGGAAAAGTGGTCTGAATGGCAAAGAGCAATTGAACCTTGTTGGCTTCAGCACTTACTGGGTGGTGGTGGGGATGAACCTGAGGTTCTGAAGAACATGCAAGACAGCCACCTTTCTGCAGTACATCTAACACCTATTCTTCTACAGTGGCACCATGCAGTGCTAATTCAACCAGTTTTATTTCATTTAAAATTCAGCACTTTTCCCTCCATGTTACAGTACATAAAATAGAGCTGATGATAGTTTCAATAATTTCCCTCCTTCATAATACAGTTTCTAATTAGGCAGGTGCAATTATATGTAGGTGTAAAAAGCAGACTGCACATTATGAAAACATCAGCATTTATCTCAGTGAAGTATATGGCTCTACAGCAAGATCTTCTCTACAAGAAAGGTATCAGAGAGGTACAGAAGAGGCTGAACCTCAAACACTGTGTTCAGTTTTGGGCCCCTCACTACAAGAAAGACATTGAGATTCTGGAGCATGTCCAAAGAAGAGCAACAAAGCTGGTGAAGGGTCTGGAGCGCAAGTCTTATGAGGAGCAGCTGAGAGAACTGGGGTTTTTTAGCCTGGACAAAAGGAGGCTGAGGGGAGATCTCATAGCTCTCTACAACTACAAAAAAGGAGGTTGTAGCGAGGTGGGGTCAGTCTCTTCTCCCAAGTAACAGGTGGTAGGACAAGAGGAAACAGCCTCAAGTTACACCAGGAGAGGTTTAGTTAGGATATTAGGAAAAAATTCTTCACCGAAAGGGTTATCAAACACTGGAACAGGCTGCCCAGGGAAGTGGTGGAATTGTCATCCCTGGAGGTATTTAAAAGACATGTAGATGTGGTGCTGAGGGACATAGTTTAGTGGTGGGTTTGGTAGTATTAGGTTGATAGTTGGACTCGATGATCTTAAAGGACCGTTCCAACCTAGGCGATACTATGATTCTATGATTCTAAGAGAAAACCCACATAAATACCCTATTTATAGAATGTAAATATGATGGGTTTTTAAGCTGCCTGGCAGAGAAACATGAAAACTGTCAAAACCTTATCCAGCTATTTAAGGGTCATGTTTCTGACACTGACCGGCACCAGATGCTCCAAAGGAAGGTTGCACACTTGAGACTTTCGTCTCAAGCCTAGAAGTGGGGGTGAAAGGCTGAAATCTAAAATTGTGCCAAGCTCTGAGAAGGCGTGCACAGCATGTCACAGCAGGACAGTAACAGGACATGCAGTAATATACTTCTTTACCCATCCCTCTTCACCTCAGCCTCCATTTCAAACTGGTTGTTTGGTTTAAGCCCTGTGGAAAGCATTTCAAGAACCTTCTCTGAAACACCCAGTGAGACTGGTGGTATTTATGAAAACTTCTGGTCATTTTGTTCCTTAGATTAATATTCTTTTCTCATATATTGAGAACCTATTGCCTTCAGTGATGACCTGCTACAGTCATTTTCATGGTGTAATCGCCTGTCTGAGCAACAATTATCTCTGCTTTAAATTTCTCAGTATATTTCCCTATAAACTTTCAGATACATTTTTCTATAGAAATGTGATAATATTAGTAAAATTGACATTTCAGACAAGAAGAAAAATGTGCATCAGAGTGCTACAGAGGAATGGTTTTGCTGGATATGTGCTTTGCCCAGAGAGATTGTTCAACAGCCTTGTATTCTACCCAAGAGATACCCAGATTCCTACACCAGCTCTTATTTCACACTTGACCTATTTTGATCTCTTTCCATCGGTGCAAATAGTAAGATGGCCTTTATTTCTTGAAGATATATTTAGGTGGGTCTCCTCCTGATTCTTTTCAGTGAAAAGGAAGGCAATTCAAATTGTACTGGAGACCTATACTTGTGCTCTCCCACTGCACAGGTAAAAGCCCAGAAAAGCAACTTTTTTTTTTTTTTTTTAAGTGGCTGACAGTTTATTCTGGTTTGAGGTCAAATTTATGACTTCCCCTTTTGCTAATGCTTCATAGCCAACTGGCAATCCAGTTGGTATTTGCTGTTTCTCACCTCATCACCACCATAAGTGTTCTGCAACAGAGCTTGATCTTCAAACTGATGTCTGTGAGGCAGCGAGGATTCAGCCCTTTCTGCTGTAGCTGTGTTCAGGCTACAAGGAAAAAAGGAGTAAAAACCTCATTTTAATCAGCAGCTATGACTTGAAGAACCAAAAAAAGTAGATAAGTCATAGACTTTATAGTTGCTTTTATGATTATTATGGTACTTAAACTCCATCTATAGTGTTTTGTTCTTTAATGCTAAAAATTACCATGAGAATCCTGTTTCATTGCAAGTTAAGGGACAGTAAAGTTTACATCAAAAGTGAATAGGCAAATTGCAGCAGGTGAAACGGGCCTGGAAGAATGCATCAGAATGCATTTAAACTGATAAATTAGACCATTAAAATGTGTAACATAAATGAAGTTTAGTTTCTCAATGCATACACACACGTTCATGTGCACATGCTCAGATGTATATATTATACACACAGACACACACAGACACACGGCTGCAACTAATTTTCCAAGCTGCGAGACAAATACATGGGCAGACTCACCTCTGTCTCTAAACGGAGAGGGCCACTTTTCTTCTCATGTAAATTCACTGAAGACAGGGGAGTTACACCAGGGAGAGGTTTGACCCAGAATGTCAACGGTTTTGAGAAAGAAGAGCTTTTATTTATTATGCAATTATTCACACAGAGGGACTTGCTCTCTCTTTTAAGAGGATGTGTCATGCAGTTTGACGGCCGCTGCTTCTTTTGCAGAAGCTGCTTTCCCAGTTCGGGTGATGGCAGAACAAGCAGTGTCAGGGACATACATATTTGATTTGTTTGTCTTTGCAGTAGGAAAATAAAGTTTGCAAGACAGCCATACCAAAGTATGTTGCATGTCCTAGGACAATGCAGAAGACAGGACTCCTCCTGCCTGGGTGAAGAAAGGAGGTGAACTGTGAGATGAACTGTGATGCATCTCCCCTACACCTATCTGTTTCCTGCGCTTTTTAGATCTCGTTCCTCCCGTGGCCTTCTTTTGATAATATTTCAGTTTGTTTGGCTACCAGCAGCACATCTTCCTCCTACTGCAAGTCTAAAACTCAGTAAAATAGGAACGAGGAGTCCTTTCTGGCACCAAGGCAAGTAGTTCAGGCTGACTTGTGTACCCTTGGTTTAGAACTGCCTTCCCTCAAAACATGCTGGCCATATTCATGCTGCGCAGCACTTCCCTCAGGGTCTCCTTTCAGCTGTATATGATTTCTCTATGGCCCCACAACATAATTACAATTGTTTTGTGCTTTCCTTATAGTTAAGATCCAAAGAGCAAACGCACAATTACATAGTGGGGATGGTCGGGTAGAAGAAATGCTTTAGTTTCTTCTTTGACCCTCATTTATTTAACACCATGCACATACTGATTTTGACTGTCACCATTCCTACTATCTTAGGTAGCTTTCTGGAGCAGATTTACTAGATGTCCCTATACGTTTTTGTGTCCCAGATGGCAGCACAGCTGCCTTTAGCCAGTAGTTACTGGAAACCTACTGGATTTCCTTTCCTCAAATATAGAAGTCGTTCCACAGAGAATTATTACTACTGCCTCTCCTTCTTCCTTCAAACCAAGCACATTACCATGGTTATACACCTAAGTCCAAGAGCTTGCCGCACCTAGTCCTAGACATTCAGCCAAATACACAAGTCACCCTCAGGTTCCCCTGTGCTCAAAGGCAAGAGATGGTGAAATTCCTCTAAACCAAGTCATCTCAGAACTTCAATATTTATTGTAGGTATCTGCATTTTTCTTCTAACAATATGGATGCCAAAAGCAATCTTACTTGAGCATACTAGTTGATATTTAAAGCTAGGAGAAAAGGCAGCCCCTAGAAGAAATAAACAGACTCCCACCATGTCTCTCAATACAGGTCTTAAAGGTAGATATTCAGTGATGCTGGATCTCTCCATCAGCGAATCATTTCCCCAGGACCAAAATCCAGGCCCCATATAGAGTTCCAAAGCAAACTCTTCCTACATCTCTTGGCAGCTAGTTTCTATAGCAACAACCTCAGGTTCCCTGTGATCACTCAGCGTATTTATTACTCACCTTATAAATCACATATTTAGAGGTAAGTATGAACTCCAAAATCTCAAGAAGCTGCCAACAAATACAAACTCAGAGATCAAATGCTCAGTGGGAGCAAATTCCCCTATAAGTACTCTGTTTCTTGACAGATACCATCCCTACTTTGCTTTCTTTCAAAGAATGCAGTTATCTAACAAACAGCAAAATACAGGACATACACAGGCTACAGACATTCCAAGAAGAGATTAATTGTCTTGATACCTCTAAGGACCATTACTGTGCCTCTTGTGCATAGTCACTAAGCAAAGCTCATGGTGGTTTCCAGTCTAAAGAGGTGGTATGGGGACTCACCCAAAAATGAAATCATGAAGACAGTCAGTGAAGTCCTGGGGACAACATTGCTGAGTTCCTCATCAGTACTCAAGAAAAGGGAGCACAAGATAGTATCTAGGAAGGCCTAATCTAACCTTCACAAGAAAATTATGTTGGCTTGGAGTTTAATCAGTATCTTAGAAATTTCATGCAAATTGACTAACCACTAAATTCACAGTTACTGTAAGTGTTACAAAACTCTGTCTTCACCTTGTATGCTGAGATACAACAAAAAGATGATTTACAAACTGGACAGTCAGTGTATCAGCATATATAGGCTAAATAAGAGAGACTGTTGGTTTTGTGTATATGTGAGCTTCTTCTTACAAGGTGGGGTACTTCTGATTGTGTCTGCCTATGGCCCAAAAAACGGCTTTTATCTTTATGTGGTAAGAATCTTAAATAGCAGTAATTCTCAGTCCTCAAACTCAGGGACAGTATGGTGCCAATTGCCAGATAAGGTTAGGAAGAAATTGCTTACAGAAGTGTTGTGATTAACTGATTTATTCTCCTGTAGTGTCTATGGAATATATACCACACAAATTATTGGTCTGTATTGTCAGTTCCAAACTTCCAACACAGTATCTTACATAGTCCTTTAAACTGTCTGGGGCACAGATCAATCTGACCACAGTGGCACATATCAATCGCTGTGGTCACCGATACAGCAAAGACAAAGAAAACAACTGAATAAAAAAATAAGTTATCATTGTGTGGTGACTGGATCCAGACAATGGCAATGCCTTAAATAAACTGTCCATATGGAGTATTTTAGGTCTGATTCCAGAGCATTTCTGTGTGCCAATCTTATAAAAGGGGACCAAAAAAAAGCCTGGAACACGTAACTATTCACCATGATCAAACTCATTTAAAATGCATCTCATAATTAAGGATTTTAAAAGAAAAAGAGATAGATTTTGTCCAATGAATTATTAAAGCATAATGGGGTCCCCTAGGTCCCAATTAGGAAACTGATTAAAAAATGTTTGAGTTTAAAAAGCTGCAGGTAGGGAGTTCTGCTCTCAGCTGCCTCGAATTAGCATATTGATGGCACCACAGCTCTAGCTGGAAGGAAAAGCAGAGACCCAGCACACATTTTGCCAGGCCAGCACAGCGTGTTCTGAGCGCTCCTGCCTCAATCCGAGGCAAGAATTACCTACGCAGCCAGGCCTGACCGGCCACAGCAAAAAGAAGTTACGGTACAGAAATGCACTGGTAGTGGTATTGGGGGAAAAAGCATTGTAATTGGAACAATATGAAAAAGAGCAAATGCTAAAACAAGACAAAACCCAGGAGGTTTCTGGCTTGGATGTGGCAGGACGTTAATCTATGGCCCTGATCCGAAACAGAGGTGTGGCCTCAGTTTCAACATATGGCGAGATTCTGGCACCAACCCAGGAAGTTGTATTAGAATGGCCCTTAAATCTGGGTTAATTTCTGTCCTCTTGAAAATTTAGGAGTACCAGGCACAGCTGGTTTCAAACTGGAGCCCGCAACAAGGTGGTTTTGGTTGGATATTACTTTAATTTTCTGCTCAAAGCTCTTAAACATGAAGCTGATGCTGGTATAGTGCCTAACCCCACTTTAATCCTGGAAGTAAGTTATCAGATCTCTCAGGCCCTTACTGCACCCTACAAGTCTTTGTCAGTGTTGTGGACCCCGTCATCAGGTGCAGCGGGAACTTCCTACCCCACCTGCCCAGCCTGCCTTTCTACCTGTCTCTGCCCCATCTAACACAGCCTCCCTCAGCCGGAAGCAAAGGGGAGATTTGTGAGGCACCTTTGTAGCAGCTATTAAGGAAATTGCTTAAATAAGAAGCTCAGGAGATGCCGTATGAAGTCCAGTCTTGGTGAACTAAGGGAAAGCAGCAGGAGGGATGGTTCTGATGGGCTGCGAGTAGAGCACAGAATTGATAAGCTGGTGAACCTTATGGAAACTTGCACACTGATGCCTATTAGATTAGAAGAAGGTGAAAGTGACTGATATTTTGGTGGAAATGGGGTATTTTTGTGTAAAGAATATCACTTTTGCTTCAGGCAGATCATTTGGCAGGAGACATTGGAGGGTTTGCACATTATCAAGGATTACTCTGGTGGATAAGGTTTAAGCAATCACACAACTGTGCTGAGATCTCTGGTGACAGAGTTGAGAGGAAAATAATTGGGGTTTATGGCTTTTTTAGTATCTTGCACCATTGCTAATAAAAACAATAGCACTGAAGTACCACCTTGGCATTTTGTTTATCGTGGATAACTATGCAGTCTTTAGGCTCCTGATGGCAGCCCATTGCAAAAACACGTGCCCAAGCGTGGAGGGAATCTTCCTTGTTTTTCAGCTCAAGGACTCCCTGATAGCTTCTCAGGTTATCACAGCTCACTCTCACTTGCATGGTTTTCTTGCAAAAAGATATTTTTCAGTTTTTGAAATGGCTCTTCTCCCAAAAAGGCTGCATGAAGAAAAAGAATGAAAATGCAAAAGCCAAGAAAGTCGTGGTTATAGGTCCCACAGCACCTGTAACTCAGCTCTCCTCACCACGCACAGTATGTTGTAATACTGAATTTGCTGCTAAACTTATGCCATGACTGCACTGTATGCACAGTACATTATGAAGTTTTTGACTAGTCATCTTGTTACAGTCTGTTATATTCTAGGGGGCAGATTTACATCTACTTATCAAACTTTGTTAGTCTCCTGGCCCCATTCTGGTCTCCTTCATGACCTCTGTCATAGGTACTGAACTAGACTCTTATGGAAAAGAGGATTTTGATTGTGCAAGGATGGAAGAATGGCCTAATGCTTCCCATCTGCACAGCCCTGTACAGAACTGTGCCAGGGAATGGCTGTGGGAGAGAGGACACATGCTCAGGAAAGAAGATGTGCTAAGTCACTCAGCTCTGAACACATTGAGCTCACACTGTGCAGCCGGTACTGCTGTTTTGGTGTAGCACGGTGTCATAGGAACAGCAGTCTCTGATAGTTCTCAGCCTTATTAATCCCAATCCTCAGTGAAGGTTTTTGAACCACCTTCTCAGAGACTCTTTTAGTTCCTCCTCTGAGGAACTAACCAACACCACAGCTAAGTCAGTACTTCTCACCAGCTGCTTCTTTTGAGAAATGTTCTTCCCATTTCCTGGAGCAGGGTATACCTCTGCCTAGAAACAACATTGTGTCTTTGTGAAACACTTGGCTAAGCCTGTAAAACTACTAAATACCACACTGAATGTGGGCTTAAACAAAGCTGTTTTCTGGAGAATTATGATCATGAAACCCTAGGTTTGCAGATGCATACTCAACAGTTTTCAGAGACTACCTAAAGCTAGTGCACATCAATGCTTTCTTTGGAAATGCCACCTAAAAATGTCAAGTGATGCCAACAACTTAAATCCAGACTCTGAAAGACTCTGTGTGTATGTGAGCTGCCCTTTGTGCACGTAAGAGAAATGAGTGCACAAGTTCTTTTCTCACATCCTGTCCTCCAAGGGCACTCAAAGACCTCATGCCTTGTATCTCTGAGTGTAAGATGAAAAAAAAGACGCAGGGTTGCCTGCTGTGCTGAAGACAGCAAAAGTAACACCAGAGACCCTTCACACAGCAGTGAATGTTGAAGAAGAGCCTCTGCAAAGAGAAACAATTCTTTGTGGAAATCTCTGGAGTGTTGCTCAATTCTAAAATTGGATATATATTCTGATGAAGATACGTGCAAACAAAACAGTCATCCTGGTCAGACAAAAGGTTAGTCTAACTCAATATTGTGTCTCCGGGGACACTGTAAATGCGTAGGGAGAAGTATGAAACTAGGGCAAGCACATAGCAATACTTTCCTAAATACTCTCTCATGCTCCAAATATTTGTAGCTTTAAAACTGAGCCTTTAAAATATGCAATCCTTTCCTCAAGAGGAACTCAGGTCATGAAAGGAGAATGAAAAGAAAGCAGTTGCTAAGAGTGGATGCACACATTGCCACAGCAACATCAGTTGAGCTCTTGAATCTATGCACAGGGGAGTTGCTGTTTTGAGGCAGGAGAAGAGGATGTGCTCTCCTGCTAACCTTGTAGAGATCCTCGTGGTTAGATAGGCCAACAACAACTCTTGACTGCTTCCTTTAGACCTATGAAGTCACCTAAATTCATAAACTTTTTCTTTTATAGATCAACCATTAGAGTTAGGCAAAGAATACTTTTCTTCTCAAATGCCCTATATTCACCTATATCTTTTTATTTTTAATAAAATGCATTCATGTCTTAAGTGTATTTAGCTTTGTTGCATTGAAAATTAAGATTCTGCTGACTTCTTAAAACTTTGCATTTATGATGCAAATCAAGGAGTCATCTTCTCAGAAATTTTAGTTACTCTCTATATATTTGAGGAATGGGAAACAAAATTATGATTTGACGGTCTTAGCTGTCAGTTCTTTTGATGTTCATAAATTGCAAGAATTCCGTTACAATAAGGGGTTTCCCTGAAGTTTAGTAAGTAAAGCAGAGGAATACACACAGTTATGCAATTAAATAAGCGCACAGATCAATGCTCATTTATTTTAGCAACTTTGTGTAAGATCCAAAAGGGAAAATAAATACAGGTCAATGGGGAAGCAGAAGAAATCAGAGAGTTTATTCGATCGGCTCTTTATAGCTGCTTAAAAACAGTTCTAGAAAAAAAAATCCTAGGGATGAAAAGCTGACATTTTCCTATGTTACATCACTCAAATTTATATTTCATTTATCCTAAATGGACTGGAATATCTGGAGTGCAGCATGGCATATCTAGGGGCAGCTGGGTTATCAGACAATTAGAACTCCAGTTAGTGATGTTTCTACAACCCTGAACAAGTGTTTTGCACAAATCTTACGTACTCTGACTCTGCTTTTCTAGCAGTAAAGAGAGTTAGTACCAAGTGCTATTATTACTAATTTACCATCCTAAAGCTGCTAGGGCTTCTAAAGTCACCTGAGAGATCATACAGAAATCCACATGTAGAAGCATTGCTGCGATACTGACTCAAAGGGAGAACAACCCACATCCTGATAAACTCCCGTGGTAATCCACCTGGCACCCTACGGGGTGGCCTGCAGACCTAACACAGAGAGAAATCAGTGTGCATGTGCCCCTGTTGCTCTATTCAAGGTAAAATGTCTGAGATTTTTGGAAGCTGAAGAACTACATTAACAGACAGAATTTCCCCGGGCTGATTTCTAAGCAGTCTCGTGGTGACCCCTATGGGGCCCTGTGAAATGCTCCAAGGAGAGCTCCAGAAAAGACAATCAATCGCTCTGCCTGAATGAGGGCACAGAGGAAGGATATGCAAAAGTTTTGGGTATCTACCTTGTGCGAAGTAGACTGGGGCCACTAAAGCCCTTTCTTGGAGATGGTGTATGTGTATCGATTTACTATTGCAGCTTACTTCCTTTGCATAAGCAGTGTTTATCTTGCAAGACTACCCTGGGGAGGAGCAAACAACTCTGGCCACAGACCTGTAATTTAACTGGGTTTCTTGAGACTGGCCAGAGAAGCAAGTCAGGCAATTACTGGGATTCAGCTAGACAGCCCTGGTCTCCTCAGCTCAGTGCAGACGTGCCCTTAGTACATGGAAACACAGAAAGAGTGTTTCTCCCTCACAACCTGTCTTTTACCAGGTCTATTATATGCCATTTCATACATTGCTATCTAGAAAACTATAAATTCTTAACACTGGGGAGTAGGAACTACATTTTGGTTCTGTGTTTGCATCTAATACAATGGAGCAATCAGTACTCTACAACAGTCTAATTGTTTCTCAGGCCACTGCTTCAAGCTGCTCCAACTTCATTTTTGCCAGCCAGTTCTGTTGCCTTCTGTAGCCTGCTTAAGATGCACGTTTACTCTGAGCCAAATCACCTGATATGGGAAGAATCTGGTCCCTGCCCAGATGCAATGAATTGGCTGCTACTGTCAAGTTATTCAAATTTTTGCAATGGCAGCACTGCTCCTAGCAGCTTGTTTTATTAGTTCCCAATTTGTATTAATTCCATATGCTGCAGTGTATTAATATCTCTCTTCCCTCTTGCCTTTAGAAATAAAAAATGTGATTTATCAGCAGCCTCTTTATACTGCCAGCATATAATTGCACGTGGGTTAATTGTTAAAGTTCTGAGGGAGCTATACTAAGGGATCAATCCTTTTATTGCTGTAGTAATGAGCTTCTAATGGTTGGCTGGTTAGACCTCCTGGCCTTCCAGGGAGGCAAGCTTCAGCCATCCCCTTTCTGTCTGCCCATTAATCATTGTTCTCCCATAACAGTATATCAAGGGCAACAGAACTGCACTATTGAAAATAGGGAGCAAAAAACGAGACTCATTGCATCTCATTATCTCCACTAATATATAAATAGAATAACAGTGCAGATAGTTTCCTTACATAGTTCGAAAAGAAGCCCTGGATGGCTCATGGCCATGGTAAAGACACATCAGGCTTGCCTTCTCTAGGTCACTGATTCACATCCTGGCCAGAATAATAGTGACCTACAGTCGTTACCAATTGATGGTGTGTTTAAAGCCTCACACTCTGGGGAATCAGCCTGGCATTGCTGACAGTTGTAACGCTCATAGTTGGACACTGGAGACCAATAGCAGGTTCCTTCTGCAGGCCAGAGAGCAAACCTGCCAATTCAACTGCACTCCCAAGCCTGGAAAAAACTGAATGAAATTTGGTGCTGAAAGGAATGGTTTGCGTGTGAAGAAAAACGTCAAGAAAAGAGGGGAGGAGCTGAGGCAAGTCTGTTCAGTTAATAGAGCTTAATGTCCATTACCTCTGTTACTTGGGATAGAACATGGATGGGATTGTTGTCCCATATGGTCTGTCCAGTCCTCCATTACCAACCCAGTGACCTGAGAGATCAGCTACAAATACCTCTTTGGGACTTAATTTAGTATTGCTAGAAAGACTTGGGGTTACCTAACATGTTCTACCACAGCTATTGCACCTCCTGCTGAAGGGATAACACGTGACTCCACTTATTTAATTATAGAATCACAGAATGGTTTAGGTTGGAAAGGACCTTGAAGATCACTGAGTTCCAACCCCCCTGCCATAGGCAGGGACACCTCCCACTAGACCAGGTTGCCCAAGGCCACATCCAGGCTGGCCTTGAACACCTCCAGGGATGGGGCCTCAACAACCTCTCTGGTTGGTTAAATGGCATAAGTTGCTATTAACATGGTTCCTCTTCAGAGTATAAAGTATTTTATGTTCAGCACTGAGGAAGCCATCTATCCAGGCTGATCCCCAGTCCTAAGTCAGCTGAAGAGCCGTCTTCTCTCCTTGCTATAAGCCAATAACTTGTGGAGAAAACAGACTCCAACCTGGGGCATATGAATCAAGTGCTCTGCCATGTTTGGTGAAAACATCATCTTTTACAAGACCAGTAGTCTTTTTTTCCTAGAGATTTTAGACCTTATTTTCATGACAGTACCTTTTTTCAGTACCCGCCAGCAGGACAGCATCAAAGGTTTCACATATTGCCAAGTGATTGATTTGTGGAGTCAGTAAAACGGAGCGTTATTGAGTGAGCTACTTCCTCAAGCCTCTGGGTAGGGCAGGAAATACAGCAGATGGACACACTACTGACAAACCAACAACCGTGCTGCACAGTTGCATACTGTGTCCCAAGGAAAGTGCACCATATACTCCAGCCAGGATGTTACCTAGCAATTAAATGCTTCCTCACTGAGCCATCGACTGTGAGGTTAGGTTTCTGCAATTCAGCTCCTTTTCAGGCAATTTGCTTATTTTCCATAATAGGAGTTCCACAATAGGAACCTATATACCATCTTGCAGGCGATAGCGGCACTGGATTACTGGGAGGTTACACACAAGTCTTTTATGTTCTGTCATAAAAACCACAGGCCAGGCTAAATAACACGAGGCTCACTGCACATAGACTAAATGATACCATCACATCTTGTATCACAGATTATTTCTACTAAAATACAAAGATCCAGATGATAACAACCAATGAGTGCAGTGTGTTTGAGGACCTGGTATTGAGGGAAGGATGCAGCGATTTGGCTCTTCAATAGGTAGAAGCAACATCTCATTTCCTGGCAGTTACCTTGTGATCTAAGATGCAACCCATGTAGATGTCCTTCAAAGAGGAGGACCCAAAAAAGATTTTTACAGCCTACTTTTTTGAAATGAGTTCTCATCACCGAAAGCAAAGACTGTTCTAAATACTGCTGAGTAGGAAAGAATCAGAAAAAAACACAGTGATTACAAAAATCAAATGGTTCCTTCTAAAGAGCTACATTTAGAGAAGCTAAACTGCAGTTAAATTTCCAGTCTTATGTGCTCAGATTGAATTCTTGGTGCCACCTCCACACATTTGCCCTTGCACCTGACATGCTTGTCCCAGCCTCCTCCCCATCCCCCAGATTCTAAACAGTTACAAACAGCCAAATAACTTACACAGGAGAAGGCAGGTCACACTTGTCACAACTTTTTTCAGCGTGGGCCTCGCTGCCAATGGAGTCTTAGACAGCTATTCTCAGCCCAGTCCCTGGGATTCTTCCTCAGACGGGGAGGGACACAAAGACACCTTCCACCTGGATCCTGTGAAGAAATGTAAAGACAAGGTGTCATCAGGACAGTCAGTGACGGCACTGCAGTCCGGTCTGCTGGCTTCAGTGGCTCAACTTTGGATGCAAAAGTACAAGAGCCTTAACATCCTAAGAAGATACAGGAACTTTGTGATCTGTCTCTCCATGAAACAAAGAGAGCAGAGGATAGTTCTGAAATTATACATTTACTTCTAGTTTCTGCATCCATATTTTAAATTTCTTTGGTAACGGACAAAGCATTTTCCTTTAATTTTGGGTGTGCGGAGAAAAGTAAATGGTACAGAAAGAAAATCAGAAAAATGTGGGTTTTCATTTCACTTTCGTTCATTTACCTGGGAGCAGCAGTAGGCAAACACTTCTGCCAGTGTTACTGCTTTGAACAGTAGACTACTGCTTTTAGTGGTAATACGCTGTTCACCTATTGCAGCAATCTGCCGGCTTTCCTGACAAATGGCCACGGTGCCTACGCTAGACTCTGGGCTCATTGCTCTTCCAATGAAGAGTCAGTCTATCCAGGCAATATATGGCCTGTCTGCCAGGGCACGGGTGGTCCGGCATGTCTGGAGCAGGTGAGACCGAGTACACAGATGAGAGCTTCTACACACATACTGCTTTCCCCAGTGGAAATACGGACAGCACTGAGGACACAGATTCTGAAGAATATATCTTTGACTTTTCCACAGATTATGTGTTGGGGCTCTTATGCTTTCCTCTGCACTTCTGGAAGAAGCCACGCTCATGATCACCTCAACTCTGCATCACCTGTACCCTGGGGGTTTTAAACAGACATTCAGGGACTACACTGAGTGGGGCATAGGGTTGAATTCCCAGTAATCTTTCTTATTATCCAGTCACAAACAGAAAAACAAGAATATTTATTTAAACGGAAATGTAAGACTTTCACACTGTGGTAGACAGGATTAATAAACATTTTTTTGCTTTAATCTTTTGATACCCTTTATCGTTCAAAGGAGAACTGGTAAAATGCAAAGTTTTTCTTTTTATACTTTGAATGATCAGTAGTGAGAAAAATCTTTTGCAAGGGCAAATCAATTTAATATTTTAAGATAAATGCAGACAGAAACATCTGAAAGATTACTTCATAAAAAGATTCTTCTGTTCTTATTTATGTGCTTTCTTAATCTGCATAGAGTTGAGTTCTTGGGTTCCCATCTTCTGTGGCAGGGCAGGCATAGAATCCACCACCCTCCACTACCCTCAGTAATGGGACACACACTGCTAATGAACCCCTCCGCTAATGAACCGTATTTTGGAAAGTGACACAAAGTTAACCTAGTTAGAATTATCCATGACCCAATTCTGGAACAAATTCTACTCTTGTCCTTTGCTCCAATGCAAAAAGCACATAAAATGAAAACTACACCAGATGGGAACCAATGTACCATGTTTTGCATTATTATTGCTGGCAGTGGTATAACAGAGTATTGTGCTCTAATTTTCTAATTTGGTGGCATTTTATGGCCAGTTTGCCCAAATTTAAGCAGCTACGGGAAAGGCAGCAACCAATCAAAGCCCCGTCATCCAGAGGGCAATCTGTCTTTGGCTGTCAGCCATACAAATGCATAGGATCTGCTCCAACGTCTCTCTTTCAGGAGCCTGAGCGATTGCCCATTAAGGAACCCAGGTGCTATGTCTGAAATGGCAAGAAGAGCGATGGAAGCCCCCGCCAGCCCTGAGCTACGGAGAGCAGAGCCAGTCTAAAGGCAATGAAGTGCACTGTCAGTGGAAGCTGAGAGTTGAATAAACAAGTCCTGTTCCATCAGACTTTGCTTCTTAAGCCTGTTACTTATTGTCTAGTAAATTGGAAGTCATCAGGATTAACAGGCTTTCTGAGTCAGGTCATGGGAACAGCTGGACACCACGTGTAAAACGCTGCGGTTTAGAAAGCAACATCTAAGCCCTTATTGGATCTAGTAAATTAAAGACTCGCGCTCGCCTTCACAGCTCTCGCTACCTGTCACTTTAGGACAGCCATTCCCCATCTCCCTCAACCCCCCCGCCATTTTCAAATAAGTAGAGGTGTATCTTAAAACAATTAGCAATTAATACAGCTGGCATGCAGTGGAAGCACCAGAAAAATTAGTGTCATCAATCATCTTTGAATACCAACTGCAATACCAAATAGAAATCTCATCTCCATATTATGATGCAGCTCAGAAGCTGAACTAGTATTGCTATTAACTGAGATAAAACCCAGTCTACAGGATTTCAACCTTATTTGAAATTCAGTTTATTAAATGCATCTCCCATTAAGCCAGTTTCATTATTTAAACAACATCATGCAATAAAAATACCTCAAGATTAAACTTACCATTTAAGTGATTTAGCTGTAAGTCACAAGCAAAATGGTCTCACATATCTCTTCCAAGCACAGATTAAAATACCGTTCCACAACTTGGCATGATTTGCACTCTCTACTTGAGAGGAGTCTGGTCCTCGTATATTAGGGATACATTTCAAACTAGGACTAAGCATCCTTACATGGAAGATGCTCTGTGTTAGCAACAATTCTCCTCCTACATATAGGCACAGTTGTGTTGAAGCTGCACCCACTGAAGAGGAGAACCTGGTGCAGGTAGCACAGACCTGTCATCATCCAGACCTCGCATAACAGGGGAGTTACAGGTCAGAAAGTAGATGTACTGACAATATTAGGCTGATGGGTCTGGAGATGATGCACGTGGAAGCATTGTTCGCTCTCTTTTCTAATACAAGAACAAGGAGAAATCAAAGGAAAATAGCAGGCTGCAGGTACAAAAGAAACAGTAGGAGATTTCTCCTCACATAGTTAAGCTGTTGAACTCACTGTCACAGGGCATGGCAGCTGCTACGTGTTTACAAGGACTCAGAAGGCAATTGGACTAAATCCCAGAATAAAAATCCATCATGATTTAATAAGTACAAAGATACTACCTCCAGCTGATGAAGTCCTTGAGCCACATATCATTGGATGCTGGAACAGTGCACTGGGGACTTATTACTACAGGCTTAACCCAGTTCTTATAGTCATCCGTGGGCACCCACAGCTGGCCAGTACAGGCATTTTATGTTCTTATCCAAGTACCAAAGGGATATACACCCTATAAAAACTTGGGTAAATAGGATGAAAAAAAAACCAACCACAGAAATTACTCTTGGATAGGAATAAGGAATATTACCAGAGCTTCATGCTGAGAACCCATGCCTTTTGGGATTAGGTACGTATGGTTACATAATAAGCCAAATTCTCTCTGAATCTTAGGAGTCCTTTAATTTTCAGGAGCATCAAATTCATTCATATATCCTAGAATATTAATTTTAAAACAGGGGTCAAGTATGTACTAACTATTTCACTGTTCTACAGAGGAGGAGCAGAAATATTGTTACTGGCAACGGAAGAAAGGATTGTCCAAGTGTAATATTTCTTTGCCCAGGAGAAGGTTGAACTGACCTGCGGTTTCCTCGCACTCAGAACCACTCATCTTTCATCTGTGTAGTCCAGTGCCAAGATAATGTTACTACTAAGAACAACAGCAACCAAGTTGCTTAAAGGACTTATACCCATTTGTGAATTTTTACTGTTTCCATTTTCCAAGGGTGAAGAAACAACTCCATCCAAATTAAAAAGGCAGGCACAGGGTCAGTCAACAGGCAAATGGGTTTTCATACACAGTTAATTGTTGTGTCAAGGTTTCAAGAAAATGATGCATTACAAAATGTTTTAAAACAGCGTGTTGAATTTGCGTGTGATCTTCAGGCATCTTCTAAGCCTCGGTGAAAAGTATTCTGGCTGGACACGCTAACAAAATATGATGTAAGCAGTTACAGGGAAAAAAAACCCCAACCAATCAAGTGAAGCAATGAGAAACAGGTAGACATTTTCCTTCCCTCACTATTTAGTAAGCACTTATTAATCTTTAACACCTCTGCAAAACAGAGACTACAAGAGGTGATATTACGCTTCAATAACTTCAAATAGCAAAGGGTAGTCTATCCAAGGCTCTGTGTTTCACCTCACATTTTGGTTTGAGACATCCATATTCCCAACTGAGCTCCCAGAAGCTTCCCAGAATGTGGTCCTGAACATTTTCTCAGGGGTCATTAAGCTAATCCCCACCAGAAGTATGAATACAGGTCAGTAACACCCGCACTGTGAGCCTGCATCCCCTCAGGGATCACACGCGAGCGAGGACACCTTCCCGCAACACCCTAAGCAGTGCTATCCCCATCCTTCCCCAAATCTGTAACCACCTGCCTGAACCTCAGTTACCAGCAGGTCCCAGGCAGGGCTGGCCAGCCATACCTTCTCAGTGGGTTCTCAGGGTGTGTGGGAGAACCCACAGTCCACTGCTGCAGAGGTTGAAAAGGCAGGCAGCGTGTCAAGGGAGCGTGAGTGGAAAATATAAAGGGTCAACATAAAGGATCTCATACCGAATCATGAAATGTCATATGTCTATGCCACAGAATGGCACCTCTCCCGGCAATGATGTCTCGCACGATGCCAACCACAGAGTCACCGTGTCAACCTCTTACCTCGCAGGAAGTGTCTGGATTTAGGGGAACGGAGGAATCAGACGTATACATCTTGCTAGAACAAGATGATAATAAACAGGCTGATACAACAGAAAGACACATGTAGGGAAATGGGATTTTAATACTTGTCTCCCTGTTTAGCTGGAGGGAATAAAATATGCAAATGAATGACAGGACCTTAAGACATTACTAATATCCTTCCTGTGAGCAGAATATTTAATTGCATGCATGCTCCTCTGAACGCTTACTCCTTCAAAAGGGGAACGCAGGCCATTTTGGAGTGAGGGTGTTGGGACTAAGAGCTTCAGATAGATTTCATCATTAATCTTAGATGTGTGCAGCCACTCTAGCCTTGAATGCGTGGTCTCGGCTTGCTTCAGCGCCCATGCATTAGGAAAGAACAACATGCACACACACGCACAAAGAAAGATAACTGTAAAGGGGAAGATCATTTGCAAAGCTGGAGTGGTTCACTGAAAAGTGAAGAAACAACCCTGTGACTGCATGTAAAAGGAGAAGGGGTCGGGATGAACATAGCAAGAGGCCACCAAACCACTTACACTAATGTTTTGCTTTCATTTTCCCCCAGTTGTTTCTAAATTACTGAAAGAAAATCAAATTTTAATAGCCAGGGTAAGGCTGCTAGAATACCACAATATTTAGTGACCCTAGAGGCAGGAGAGAGGAACCAGCAATAGCTGATTTGCATTTTGTATTTTTTTTATAAAAAGGAGAAAAATACCCATATATATATATAATTTGTTCACCCAATCAATACCGAGGGCTTTGTGTCCTTTTGCTGTCATCAGATATGACACTGCAGACTACCACTGAACGACACTCTCAGATGCTAACCCCAGATGGGGCATTTTTACTCACTAACACAATGGGAGACAAAACTGTGTTTACTGCAACCTTTAAATTCCACTGCCAAATTAATTTTATTCTATGTCTCAGCCACATGCCCATCTCGTCTAGCACAGACATCCACTGTCACTTACGGATTAACATATTTATTGGTATATAATTTGTAGGTGCTTATCTTCAGCACTGAGTCCAGGATTTGGGGCACGATACCAGCACTGATCACTAACAGCACTTCTGGTTCTCTCCTACTCTTGGGCTTTGCACATATTTCTCCCCACCTCTCAGCAGGCTGTAGGTTGACGCAGCACTGTGCTGCACTCAGCTTCTTTTGGAAAAAGCATCAGGTCAGAGTTCAGCCACAGGCAGGGCACTATGACAGAAATTAAAGCAATGGATGCCGGAAGGCAGAAAATGGTAAAGAGCACTGCAAAAGCACTGGGCTCTGAAACATCTTGACAAAATGCCATATTGTGGTGGCAAAGCAATTACAGAGTTCACAGTCTTCCCTACCAAGAGAAATAGGTCGGTTTTCATTTCTCCAACCCAGTGTTTCAGGCTCTCTGCGGAATCAAACGGGATTAAATTGATTTCCACTTTGCTCACTTGCAGATGTACAATTAGTAAGTAATAGAAATGTAACTGCATTAAGAAAATCTGATACTAAAGTATGGATGTGTGACAAAAAGTAAACTCTGTGGCTAGAGAACAGAAGGCCATTACGATAAATTAATTTACTCTTTAAGCAGCCTTGTGGCAGGTCCTACTTTTTCAGATGGGAAACTGGATCACAGAGTGCTTAAAGAGCAAAGTTCCACCTTTTTCCCTGCGAGGCCTCCACTTTTCTTTTTAAAACTTTCAGTCCTGTTTTGCCCTCTCTAATAGAAGAGCCCATGCCGTAACCCTTCAGGGCAGTACATGCCAGGCTCAGGTCTGCTTCCAGTCACGGATTCTTTTAAAGATAAACGGATAGAGCTTAGCAGGTCAGCAGAGTAGGCTGGCGAGGAGTAGAAGGCACTGTTATCCATGTCAAAGAGCAACTTAAAACCATCCTTAGCTTAATCTAGCAGAAATCTTCCATGTTGAGGAAAAGCGTTCAGGACAGGGACTACCAGTGCCACCGTGAGGTTTGGTCCTGCATTCGTTCATTGCTAAGGCACAGAGCCATGCACAGAGGGACTAGCACTGCACATGCAGCTTATCTTGCTTTCCTCGCAAATACTGAATTTATGACAAAAATATAAGGAGGAGACAGAGAAACATAATATCTGTGAGCAGCATTAAAGGAGTCTCCACAGGAAATGCAAACTAGGTCTGTATCTTTTTGAACATGAAACATACTTTCCCTGTATGCTTCATTCAGTAGAAAAAATCCCACCCATTTTAGTGAATGACTGGATTTTCTATCTGGGCTCTAGAAGAGCTGCTTATCAAGGAAAGGCATTAATCTATTTTCAAATCAGTACTAACAATTAGCTCTTAATGAGTGTTTTTCACAAGAAAAGACAGAAGTAACCTGGTTTAAACTAAGGTGATTTCTGTACCTACTCCAGCACAAGGCCCCTGTGCAACATCAGCAACACATGTCAAGTGCTTGAGAAAAGGTTTGCTCGTGACCTGCAGCAGGGACACAGATAAATAGCAGATTTCAGAGTTCAGCTAGAGGCGGCATCACCTCCAATCCTTGCTTTGCCAGTGCTCTTCATCAAAGGCCTGCAATGAAAAAGCACCCACTCACGATCCAAAAAGGGAACTGTCATTTTTCAGCCAAAAATCTAACAGCACTTGACAAACCTGAAGGGTTTGACCGTTGTAGTACGCTGGCACTGCACTCACTGAGAAAGGCTTTCGGGAACAAAGCAGACTGTAGCTTGGACGCCTCCCTGAAGATGCCACACCTGACCATACCCTGCATGGGCGCATTCCGGTAGAGGCATAGACCTACGTGCTGCGTGGCACTTCTGGCACTGGCCACAAAGACAGACAGATGGACAGACAAGCATTTGACCTTTATACTTGTGCAGCTAAACAGAGAAAGGAAACTGAGCCACTGAGTTGGGCTAAAGTGAAGCCAGGACCCAGGAATTTTCATTACCATTCCACGCACACTCGCTTTCGCACTGCCATGAATGCTTCTCCAAGCCCCAAAGTTCATGGCTAGACCCAAGCCGTTTAGTGCTGCTTCAACATATGCAATTAGCACAGGGCAGCCTATTACCGCAGTGCTGTTTGATAATGAACTACTTAATGGTTCGATTAACAACTTTTAACAATTGCTCTTCTAATTTCCTCTTTGCACTGGTGTTTATTTATTTATTTTCTTCTACTCCTCCTTCCTCCTCTTGTCAGGCAAATATAACTAGGAGAGATCTAATTACCTGAGGATATTGCTTTGTAAAAACTTTGCTAATGACTTAGTCTTGCCTATAAACCCTGGGGTGTCAGCTTCTCTTGTGTCAACAGCTTCCTGTGAAGCCTCATCATTTTGTATATGAACTTTGATCCATCCTAGAAAATAAATGACTAACTCATATAGCTTAATGTATCAAAAGAAGGCAATTCAGAACGAGCTGAAGAGACCTGTTCATTTGTTTGTGGATCTGCTTATGTATTTGTCAAGAACATGCCACAAAACTTTATCATATGAAAGAGACTCCAGTGAAGTCTCTGACTTTAAATGGGCTTTTTTTCCCCCTTCCAGCTGCTCTTAGCCCAGGCTGCCTTTAGCTCTGTTAGCTTTAGGGCAGGCTTTTCCAAAATGGTGTACCTTGAGTATGACCAGAATAGCAAATGTTCTCAGCTCTGCCACATAAACATCTGTCCAAAGCAGACAATGCAGCTCACTCCAAACTCTGGGCACTCTCACCTTGGAAATAGACTCTTCAGGTGAGTATTTGTCCCACAGTCCCTACATCAGCTCCGAAATGCTGCTGCATCCTCGCATGTTTTTCCACTGGGAGGATGCAGGGTGATAATGCTTCTCTTTCAGCGCTATTGGTACCATCTGAGTTTGCTTAACACAGGGAGAATACAACTCTGCCCTTACCCTCCCAGTGCCAGCAACTCTCCCTGGGTCAAACCTGCTGCTTTCTCCTCATGCACTCCCAAGCATTTGACTGAATCTCTCCTTGATTTAACACCTCAGTTAAGGTCCATCTCAGCCCCAGAGCAAGAGCCCAGCCTACACCATCTCCAACAGCGGAGTTTCAGATGCCCTTGCTATTTGTTTGGAAGGCTAAACTTTGATAGTCAAGGAAGTGTGATAAAACCCACTTTGCTAGTTCCTCTGTTGTATGCATCATCAGCATGGTACTATGGGTCGCAGGACTTGACTTGGCTTGAATTAAGACCCTCAATTCATTTGTCCTACCATCTTCTCCTCATTCATGTCTTAACTCATGACTTCTAAGAGATATTTTGCTGTAATTGTCTCAAATGATGCTATTATCACTTTGCAGGTTTCATCAGAGTGAGACAAGCTTTTGCCAATGGGGACACGAGGTGCATTTCTGGGCAACAGCTTTGCCTGGGAAAGTTTCTCTGAAGTCATATGAAAGCAAATCAACCAAAAGTATCAAAGAAACTAAAATATTGGAAAACATTCTACTCCTTAGAAATAAAACCCCTGTTCTTTACAGAATAATTATAGATTATATGGTATCCACACTCAGTGTGGTCTGGTTAGTAGAAGGTGGCAGGACAGACAAAGCATTCACAACCACAGAAAACTGCCAGAACACAGATAAAAATCTTTACATGATATAAGAGCCAAATCAGAACCAAATAATTTGTATTTTCAGTTAGGTTGTGGTTTCCCCTTGTGTCTAAGCCAGAAGAGGGATTACTGTCCTAGATGTATAGCACCACAAAACCAAACGGAAAGCTGTTGCTGCATACAGAAGATGAGGCAAAGACTCTCATAAGCTTTCAATAATTCAGGAGTTACCTTGTCTCCAGACCCTGCATACGATTTCACCTCCAAGACTATATGAAACCTAGGTCAAAATCAGACCAAACCACAGCTTTCAGCTTATCTTTGAGTAAAGGACTGCAAGCAGGAAACCTGGTTCAATGTTCTCTTTCCACAGTGTATTTTTTCCGAACTGTATCGGTAATCTTCACACTTTTTTTCACCCTGATAACTATATGCAACACAAGAATTTAAAACAACTTTTCCTTCTTTGTGAGGGGCTGAAGCCTCACCAGTAACCAGTATAAAGCAACTGTCTCTGTGACAAGGACTACAAGCACAAAATCTGAAATGCAAATCTTACCAGCATTTATGTTTTTATAAACTGTATTGACAGCAGCAGATTGAGAAAAAGGCAACGGTGCACTCAGACTTTAAAAGAATGCCACAGTTTTGTTGAGTCAGACAGTAACTGAAAGTCAGCTGAGCTTCAGGGAAGGCACAAATAGGAACTCTTAAAGATATAATATACACTACTGACATTTAAACAGACAAACAACAAGTACAGAGCAAAGGGAGCTAATTTAATAAAATAAGGGTTTGGCAGTGAGTGTTTATTTGTCTTGGAGGGCTTTTTTCCATTTTTTAAAGAGCACCATTCACATTGCTCATTTTCAGGCTTGGTTACATCCCTGATGGATAATTTTCCAGTTACTACCCTTATTAAAAAGTACTAGACTATTTCACAGCAGTAGTCCCAATCATTGTAGCAATACAATGCTATGTATTATACTATTCATCTTCAAAATGCTCCATAAATATTAAAAACTAGACCATAACACTGCAATCTACCTTGAATAAAGGTAGCCTGTAGCTATTCCAGCCTTAGAACTTCATTCTCTGTACCCAAACACTGCAGTTTCATGCTGGCATCCTTCTTGCTCTAAGGGATTCACTGTAAGTAGAATTGTGGTTTTACCTGAGTTGTTATTCCTGAGGAATAAGACCTGAGGACACTCTAAAAATCTAAGCATGACAGTGAATACCACACCCATGAAAACTGGCCTTTCTAAGGTGTCCTCGATGCTCTCTGAAGGACTAAGTGGCCAAGGTAGAATCTCTACTAGATGCCCATATACTAAAACGGTTTTCCTGAATTTAAACAGCACTGCATTAGGCTACACTAAAATCTTTAGAAGTGGCACTATGCAAAAACCATGTCAACACATAGCCCTTAAAAAGCTTTTTCAAATCATTCTCTAAGATGCTAGGTCCACTTACTAGCTTCAGAGGAAACACAGAGACAGGATAAGACACTAAGATTTTCCAGTTTGAAGGTCGTTTTCTAACACTACTCTCTCATGCCAACAGTGTTATTAAGAGGTTATTTCTATGAAGACCACTTCCTATAATCTTCAATACGCTTCATCCTGGTTATCAGCAGTTGCTTACCCAAGACCTTGGGGAGTGGGGGACAGTGATCAGGCACTGTCTGTCCACACTGGAGTGTGAGCGCACAGGATTTCCAGGTGGACAGAGAAATGTTGATGTTGCTCTAATATTTCATTGGGTCTACATAAATATATTCTGTACCAAAGATGAAGCTGTCACATTGCTAATTTATCTATCCTCACAACAGATATATAACCTTGTATCATTTAGATCTCTATTGTATCTTCAAAAAAAAGGATAGAAGAAAGTTACAACTTCACTAATATACTGTTTATTTTAATGCAGAAGCACCTACAATTATATAAATGTTAAGTAACCACAGCTGATTAACTCTGTTAAGGTTAATTGCAGTTGAATGTAATTTAAAGATTCATTTGAAGTTAATTATATGTTCTTTTAATAATCAACATTTTCATATTGCATAAAACAGCTGGTAGGAATATGCTTCTATGACTATAAAGTCCCTGTTGAGGTCTCGGAGATACCAGGGAGATTTCTCTATGAAATACATGCAACTATTTTCCCTCTCAGCTTCAGACACTGGAATAGGGCCTTATAATCACAAAGTGTTGAGCAGTTTTTTTCTGGAATTCAGACCACCTTCAGTACCTCAAACTGGTACCTCAAAAATTGAATAATGTATCCAAAGTCAGTCTGGAAAAATCTTGACTGCAGGAGGCTTGTATCACAAAGGGGTGACAATTGTTTCTGTCCTGGATATTTCAATTCATCAAAGATCCAACTGGTCCTTTAACTTTTAAAAGGGATGACTCAAATGATGGGAGAGTGAATATTCTAGCCTCACAGAATGAAATGTTTTCAATAAGAGTAGCACTAAACTCAAGATTTGTGTACTGACACTGAGACATTCTGAGCATTTTGCTGCAGAGTCTCATCTCATTGTTTTTCCTAGTCCAAATCACTATCAAAAGCACCTGGGCTTCCAGAGAGGCATGGCCTCGTAGTCTCAATACAAGAGCAGACACAGAAGTTCAAAACTATCATCATTTCATGTTTTTCCAGCACGTTGCTTTAGGGAAGCAGTTTCCCAAGAGTGAGATTAAGACACAAATGAGGTGAAATGCTGCCAATGGGGCCGTTTTTATTGAATGGGTACAGAGGAACTGAGTGATAGGAACAGCAGGAAATATTAGAAGGAGACTAAGCAAGCCTTCAGAAAGATAAACAAAGGATAGTCACCACCGTGGATCCAGCAGCGGCCCATTGGTCCTCAGTCTTCAATTCTTCACTGGTGGGTGCTCACCGTGGCTTCTTTCCATCTACGATCTGATACATGTGCATACGTTCCATGTGCCGTTCACGCGCTTGAGGCCTTGTCTATCACGCGGCCTTTGCGTGGCCATTGGTGGTAAATAGGGAAAGACCTTTTGGTGGGCTCCCAGCCTGGCCCAGGCTGGGGTCGGTTTTGGTGTCGCCCGATAAACAAAAGGGTAGTCTGCTGCTGCCAGGTTTGGTGGTGCCTGATTTGCAAAAGAATGGTCTGCTGCTACCGGTAGTCTGTACCTTGCAAGATAGGCACAAGCAAGCTTTGAGACAATTATTTGACGGTCCAGTCTCTCACAAACACCAAAGCGACGCTTATGGGAGTTAGATCTTTCACCTACATTTTTCCACTCATGGTTCTAAAACCATAATTGTGATAGGCATCTATAAGAGTTGACAAAAATATATGATTAGAAAGCACAGCCAAATTCTGCTATGGGAAGCCAGGCTCTCACCGCCCAGTAATCTAGCAAACACTGTGCAGACAACTAGAAAATACATCTGAAAGAAACAGAAAAGAAAAGGGATGCTGACAGCAACATTTGTGAATTACAAGCAGGGACTTCTAAAAGAACCAAGACTGGAAGTGAAAAGTCCCTCTTCATCCTACAAGCTATAAAAAACTAGCCGAGCTATTAATCAACTTTTAATTGACTTGACAGGGGATCGCGTTGGGTCTATGTTCAGTACGAACGCGAACACCTTGCTGCCATTAGAGTATAGAACGGTGCTTCTTCTGGTTCACACGGGGGTAAGAAATGAGGTGTCTTGTGTTCTACCTGCTGTTGGATATCTGGACCTTGTCACTATAGCTGTGCTACATTAGAGAAATTCCACATCTGAGACAGTGTCCTAACCCAATGAGAGGGAGCATTTCCATTACTCAACACAATGGTGCTGTACACAGAAGAGAGAGGCAAAGCTCAATAAAAGGATGACCAGAAACAAATGTCAAAACTTTCTCTAAAATGTTTTCCTTCTCTGCACTTCTGTTCAGCCAGCTTAGCATTTTTTGCACATTGTTTAATTCTAACAGACTACATGCTGAACAGTCAACTATATTAACAAAGGTATTGTTGATTTTTAAGGTTAAATTCAAAAGACAGAAAGAAAACAACCTGGATTACTGGGCGGGGAGGGAGGGGGGAGGAGCGCGGAGCTCAGTTAATGGTTTTCCACATCTCTACTAGAACTACAGATTTCCTTTTTAATGACACTTTCTACGTTTGGGGAATACAGATGTTTATTTAAATAATTTTGTAGTATACGTTTCTAGTGGACTGGAGATGAAGCACAACACTGGCGGTATTTTTCTAAGGTCCTAGTCCTAAACCTCAGACATTAGACCTGGTTTGTACTTCTCTTAATGCCATAAATACTGAAATTTTATTCTGTATATCTTGAACCATGAATAAAGCTGTACCATCTTAACAACATTATATGGTTTCTCAGTTTTCCTCATGACAGCATAGGGCTATCTTGCAAGAAATATTATCACAGACTTTTTAAAAATCTATACAAAATATAGACTTATTTTGGACATAGTCCCATCCTTTTTCTAATACGGGAATGATTCAAAATACTTGCCCCAAAATACACCTATTTTTCAATGATTTTTCACTCTCCTGTCTCCTTTCTGTAAGCCATAAGCCTCTAATATGAAATACAGAGCTGTACTGGTATACAGTTTGGTGGCTGATGCTGTAATTCTTACATTCTGGGTTGTCTCCATATGTCAAATTTGGGCATGTGATTCTTTCTTCCATACTTCTGAAAGAAACTGCCAAATGAACAAAGTTAGCACACATGGCCTTTAGTCAATTTATTCTGACTTCCATAATTACATGGAAGTACTGTCAATACCGGCCACTTGGTTGTATTCACACTGTTTTCTCTTCAGAGTGTCATCTTTGCAGTTCAGGCAACTATCTTATATTTCTTTACTTTTTTCACACAACATATCTTTCAAGTTATCATCACTCATTGTGACAATGGGAACAGATATGCTCAAATGCTGTATCCCTTTCATCTTCAGTGAGTTTCAAAAGCAAAGGATAATGTAGTATCACACGTGATAAATCCATTTTTCACTAAATGCCTTATCGTCTTTCCACCTGTGTAAAACAGTTCAGATCTGAGACACCGCACATCTGGCCACCTCAACACCTGCAAGACTGAAAAGGTCACAAAGAACAACTTTTAGTTGTTCCACAACACTTTGGAAGACTTCCTTTAAGTTCAAACAGTACCCAGGTTGAACTCACAGTTCTCTCCACAAGTAACACTAGTGTCATGTCTCCTCTTCTGAGGACTAAGCACCAAGAATTTCCTCACAACATTTTCTTTCCTTTGTGGACAACCCCAACCTCAAGGTCTGGTGCCTTCTACTCTTCACAAGTCTTAAGCAATACAGGTGGTGAACAGGTGAATAGACACAAAACCAGGAGAAACATTCTCTAGACTCTCTCAGTAAATCCACGTGTCCCATTCCCCAATAATTACTGCCAAATATAATGAGTAAAGCCACAAGATGACTCAGCTACCTGCCACCAGTAACTTTCAGAGAACTATTCATGTCAGAGTACTCTAGAGGGTTGTATTGTTGGCTTGGCAAAGACAAACATTTATTCATGTCAAGAAAAACAACTTGTAATACCATCTCATCTACCATAACATACCATCAAGAAGATCTCTCAGAAAAGAAAAGTTAGCCAGAGAGCTATAATTACTTCCCTTTATTGTGAAAGCTGTGAAGGTTCCTTCTCCTTGTGGATTAATATTTTATCTTCAAATTCATCTACTTTCTCATGTACTGGCTTTGCTTGTATTCAGAATTTTTGATTCCTCCTCTCCCTACCCCATCCCCTCACCCCAGTGAACTGGATAGCTTCTGTTGTCAATGCTTCTGAGCATCCTTTTGCTACATGACTATCCTATTTAATTGTTTTAGTTGAGGCATAAAAGCAAGAACTCTTTCTTAAACAAATTTGAAAACCTAAGCCCTTAACTGAGCCTCCTGAGTCATTCGGGCTTGGAAAATACGGGTTTTAGTTTGGCTGTTCTAGGAAAGGCAGAATGACAGAACTGTACTTACAGTGGCTACAGTAAAAATCACTGCACAACATTAAATAGTCCTCTTTTTTTTTTTTTTTTTTTGCTGTTTGAGTTCTGCAGCTCGGAACTGTAAGTGTGCAGGAACATGTTTAAATTATGGGAACTACTGAGGGGATCCAGCAGAGAAGATCAGGCTGCAGCCACCAGTCTGGGAGACAAGCTGATACCAGCACTGTGTAAAAGCAAGGTCAGGAACTGAGAAGTTAAGATGGATATGAAGTTGAAAGGCAAGGTAACAACATTGTCAAAAGTCAGAGAAATAAGGAGTCAAATATGGCTGCTTTGTGGCTGTTTAGCAGGACGTACAGGATTGCTGGTCAGGAGTCTGGCTCCAAAAGCGAAGGGACAGAGCGAGAGCAGAGAGTACAAAATCCAAATGGCTGCTCAAACAAAGGAGCACGGGTCAGAACCAGGAATCAGGGATGACTGCCCAGCTCATATATGCAAACAATAAGCAGCTCAAAGCAACTGATGGGTTAAATCTTACACCCACTTGGATGCAGTAGATCACCCAGCAGTTTTACAGACCAGTTCTCAACTGGTTGGGCTTGTCAGCCCAAGCTGGAGCCCAGATAGTGACAGAAGAGTTTGTTGTCCAGCTGAAATCTAACAGACTAATAACAACCTTTAAATAAATCATACGACTTTCAGAACTGCTCAGCAAACACTGGTTCTTGTGACTTCATTTTTACTCAAGCGTATACTGAAAACTTCCTTCACCTCCCAAGGGAGGTTTTACAGAGTCAAGATACAGACCAAAGCACTGAAAGTTGAAAAATGAGTTGCTGTGGGATATAAAATTCAGTTAACCGTAACCACTATTTGGGACCCCTCTGTAAATAGCGTCTAAGTTGCTTCTTTCACAGCCCCTAACAAATGCAACTGATAATCTATCAACAAATAAAATTTATTTATAGCTTTAAAATCCTGGTGTATGACATTTGTGGATTCAGTAATTGCAGGGGAAAGAAAAGCCAGGTTAAAATCTGCATAACAGAAATTTCCTGACTTTGATTATAGTGGGCAAAAGGAGATTTTAGGATGCTGCAACTGCCCTAGGTGTTTTACATAGAGTATGAAGTGCTGGGAAGAGCAGTGTCTGACAGGGCACGAGGAGATGCAGTTCTGTTCTCTGGATCTCAGTTAACTGCTTGTTCTGCCCAGAAACCACCGAGAGGTAGTACTGTCACAGCTCATAAGCTGCCTGCCCTCCGTGGTCGGACTCTTTGTAGAAGCACAAACACGTCTATCAATCAGGACTGTTATCACAATTGCCTCAACAAAATTATTCCATTTAGACTCTCTTGTCTTCCCGGAAACAAATGCTGAAAGCATGAACTGCATGTAGGTGCGGTTACACCTACACAGATACTAATCATAGATTAAACAAGATACGTGAAGCATCAGAAGTCAGC
This sequence comes from Anarhynchus alexandrinus, assembly GCA_008711295.1. NCBI lineage: Eukaryota > Metazoa > Chordata > Aves > Charadriiformes > Charadriidae > Anarhynchus > Anarhynchus alexandrinus. The sequence goes on along the minus strand of VUYV01000100.1, from coordinate 458,832 downwards.
ACATTCTATAAACACAGATATGTAATGCATAGATACATGAATGGCAGAGTAATTGTCTGCTGATAATCTCTGTTAGTTTGATGTAATAACATAAGGCTTTATTTTAGGCTCTAGCCACAAGTACAGGACACACTCAGACTTATTTAGCCAACTTTTAGTCAAAAACAGAAAAAGGAAGAAGACGTCAAAAGTCAAAAGAAGAAAAAGGAATCCATAGTCTGCTAGTTCCTTACTACAACACAGAGGACAGAAAGCACTCTCTGTATCATAGGCTGACAAAGGATAACTTTGAGATGGAGTAAGGAGACTAGAACACCCTCCAAAGACACACCCAGGTTTGAGTAAAATAATTCCTTTCAGCGGTGTTTTAAAATTGCATCCCCAGCTTCAATCAAGTGCATCTTGATGTAACAGGAATACAGTTCAGAGGAACTCGAGCGACAAAGTGCTAAAGAATGTTTTACATAAGACAGTCACAGCATGAGGAGACTTGCTAAGAACTCTGCTGGCAGGAGTCAAGAAAGAGCTGAGCAACTTTAATAAGATGATCAGGGTAAATGAAAGCAAAATTTTTTAAAAAGTCAGAAGAAGAAAAGGAAGGCCAATGTAATAGAAATCTTGTCTGACTACAAAGGCTGAGGAGATGAAAGGCAAAAGGAACTTCATGTGTTTTCTACCTTCTTGTTTTTGGGCTCAGATGCACTGGCGCATCTCTGCAAATGTCAGCGAGTCAGAAAGCAAATCAAAAGAAACAGCTCTGATCTGGGGAGCGCGCCTTTGAAAAGGAATACATCTACTGAGGGTGTAATGTGGCACATCAGGCCACCTGGATAATGAGGGGCAGCAGATGAGAAGGAGGATGAATTATGTCAGCTCCTAAATGAGAAGGCTGATGGCAGAGATGGGTCCGTTTTGCCGGAGCTTTCATTAGGAATCATTTATGTAGCAGCACTTTGGGCCTCAGCTTTGTCGCTCTCTTTGCTGTGCAGAACAAATGCCGTTGGACACGAGATTTCGAGGAGGTAATCTCCAGCTTGGAGCCACGGATGACCAAGCTCTCTTCTCAAACCATTTCCAGCAAACTTGCAAAACTCTGAGCTAAAGTCCGGTTTTGTCTACATTTTCCTAGAGCTTCAGAGAATACTGTGAAGTTAAAAGGAATTGCCTAAGTGTCGTGACTTGTGAACTGCATCTAAAAACGTTGATTCACCTTTTAAGATTGTTAACCGGTTCAAGAATTCCTTCTGATATCCCAAGATTTTTGTCTTAAAATTGTAACAAGTAAGCAAGTTATATTCATACATAAATGTAATGACAAATGTATTTTTCTGGTGAGGTTAAAAAAAAAAAGGGAAATGAGTACGTAAATTGACAGAAGTTTAAATAAGCTTTTCAGATTTTGTCAAAAAGTTTTAGACAGCAAGTTTCCGATGGAAGTTCAGGAGAAATGTGGATAAGTGTAATTATTCTGATGAATAAACAAAGGGTTCAACAGAGCAAGTTGAAAATAGCATAAAAAGGAATAGCAGTGGTCTTTTTCATTTACTTTTAGCAACATGTTCATTTGAAGTCTTTACCTTTATTGTGAAATAAAAATAGGACGGATGTGTAAGCAAGAACAACTTGTTAACTTGTGAGAAATACAGAATTAATCCTGTAATGCTATTGCTGTGCTTTTTCTCATTTAATTTTGTGTTTTACTTCCACAAATATTCCTGTAACTACATTTCCTGTGCAAAGTGAATTTCATTGCTGCTGATATTTGGAGAGGGAACTTTACGTTTACTCATGTGAACATTCAGACTATTCAATGTGCTGAAGGAACTGAAAAGCACCACCTGACTTAATTTACAGTTAATCAATTAAACTAAAATAGCTAAATAACAAAAGCAGAACAATATCAAATCTTTTTGATTACAAATACATCTAGTGAATTAATTTAGAAACTGGACATTGCTATTTTTGTCATTAAAACAAGTTCTCCACTGGCTAATCATCACTTACAAACACCATGACAACAGGACAAGAAAGAGGATGGGTTGAGTCAGGTAATGATTAAGCACAAGCATTACAGTTTGAACAGTGTTTGGACTAGCTCTACGGTTTGATTGTCTCCAGAAAATTAGGTTCTTTTCTCATGAAATTTTGCATTATTCTGCTACCCAGTTTCACTCAGAGCTACAAGTGGAAATATTGGGAAAAAAAAAACATACTTGAAAACAAAGCCATGAATGAGGATATTTCTGTTCTGTTGCAAAGCCAGCCAGGGATGACAAAAAGCTCAAAGGAAAGTCTGTTCTAATGAGATTTCTCCTCCAAAGATTTTTGGACACACTTGGATACACATTTGAACCCTTCAGGGTTTATCTGATCAGAAATGAAATGCTGGGCAATCCTCGTGTGCTCATGGGTCCAACTCATGACCTGGAACGCCGTCTTGTGCTAGAAGTGGTAAAGCAATGCAACTAACAGCTTTATCAGAATTTAAAGATTGAAACTGAATCAGGAGGAACACAAAATAATTAATTGGAGCCAAATAACTTTTTCAGGGTGCTTGGTATCATATCTCAAATGTTATTGCAAAGCATTTCTACAAAAGCAAAAGACATGTATGTCACATGTTACAAATGAAGGTGCAATCTCTCTTTATCTGAACACATCCACATCAATGCTGGCTTTCACCTGAGGATGCAAAATTGAGATTGCAACAGAACGACAGAGAGACCTTAATTTGAGTGGTCCAGGGCAGAGTAAACTGATGGAAATACAAAGTTTTGCAGAAAGCAAAAGGATTTGCTGGCTGACAGCTTTTAAGCACAGCTGCTTTCTGGGCACTAGGGAACGTTACATTTTGCTGCTGCTTCAGTATGTTGCCACTTTAGTAATTTAAATCTCTGTCCAAGACTGTAAACATTTGTGAATAAAACAGTCTAGGAACATTCCGCCTGAACCCATTTTTCCCCTCTCAGAAGGAGAATAAGCTACAACATGAGTGCAACCTGTTAACCAAATCCTTGTAATATCATAGACATGAGTCTTACACGCAGCTTAAAAATCTGCCCTCATTCTGACCCAAACACTCCAACTGAAAAGAACTGTGGGAAACTCAGGTGATTAAGGATGGTGATTTTGGGGACTAACGCAGATTGGGGTGGAAAGAAAGTTTGAAGGAAATTGGACATACAACTTAGGTTTTAAAGGGTTACCAACACTCAAGCACAAGTTTTTCCAATGAATAAGGGTTGCTAAGAGTGAGGGAGATTTCTCCACCACCTTTTTTTTTTTCTGTTCTGAATCATGGTAGCGAATAACACGCAGCAGCATCCCTACACCATGGGGCTGATCTACAGTTCCCATGGAAACAAGTATGGTTACTTAGTCATTGAGAGAGGAGGGTCCTTTTTCCTGACAAATTTTCCTTAAAATTTTAGTCACTATATTGTATTGTCAACCTTCTTATTTTTTAAAAAGGTATCACAGTTCAAATCATTGCAATTCTGGTCCTTACAATTCCAGATCCAAATGAAGTGGTTTTAAGACTTAATTCCATCACTGCACTCTCATTGAAATGAATGGAGAGAAACAATTAAGGGCAGAACTTGCTTCATTGCTTGCAGAGCCCAAGGGCTTTCTGCAAAGGAATGTAGGGTTATGTCAAGCATAAAAAATGAACGAGCCAGTACCGTTTGTCTCTTCTGCGTATTTGCAACATTCTTGCTATGTACACATACTCCCTTCGCTCTCTACAACAACCCTTTCCATTATTATCAACTTTACCTTCCTGAGCAGCATCCTGTGTTTCCTGAGCCAAACACAGTGTGTTTTGACAGAAATCCTGCATTTCTGGAGTAGACAGGGATTGGTAGTATTTGCGTAGATTTGTTTGGCCAAAGATTGCCATATGTTACTTCAAAGATAGTAGTTCCCCCCCACCACCCCCCATACGTTACTTACCAGAAGTTTTTGAGGGTCTAGAGCATAAGCCAAGAGCAGATTATAGTTGGTTCTCAGTATTGATCTCTCATCTTCATTATTAGAAGTAGGAAAAAAAAGTCCAAAAGAAAAATAATCCAGATATACTATTTGGACTTTTACATTAATTCCTGTGACTGGGAATAAGCTTCAGAACAGGAATTACTCACAGAAATGAGCCACGAAGGAATCAGAAAACCCGATCTGCTTCAGAAACTTTTGAACATAAAGGGTGAAAGATTCTCTGAATAGTGTATTCATTTTAACTGACCATGCAGAGAAGAAAGGATTTGCAGAGGATCAGTTGAAGGTCTAGGTCCTTAATTAGCTCAATGGATTTTTGCACAGAGATGAGCAAGGGCCAGAAGGATGCCAGATGGGAGCAGTAGCCGGGCAGGTGATACGATCAGTGTATAACATTACGAAATGCAGAACCAAGTCAGAGAGAAACAGCTGTTGTATTTATCGCAGAGAACAAAGGCAACAACTGGAAGGAAGAACTGCAAGTCCTGATATAGGACATGAAAACAGACGACTGTAAAACATTAAGGAAGACAGAAAAGCACAGTAAGCATGACTGGACATCGCACCGAATAGGATGGGCTGTTCAGAAAAGATGGAGATGGCACTAAAGCAACAGAAAGTGATGTGGATAAATGAATTCAGTTCATGTCAAATCAGAGACAGAAACATGCAAGTCAGGCATCAGAAACGTGGTGGCTTTATTTAATAGAGGAAAAGTGGTAATGGCAACTACAAGGCCTGATCTCAATCAGAAAAAATCTGAAGGAATTAATACCGGTAAATATAAAACACCATAAAGCATAATGTGGTCTTATTCGTTAGGCGAACTGATTTTCCACAGAAATTAGGGAAAATCTAATCCATCAGACTCAAAGAAAGCAATCAAAATGGTCTTAGATGAAAAAATATTATTTAGCATGAAGAACATATGATGTAGTTCTGAACAGTAAGATGAGTAAAGAGCTAGCTAGCATGAGGAGAGAATTACTGGTGATTACAGTTCTATGAGAGTTTAATGCAATATTTTAATTAATTAACAGGATATAAGGAGAAGATGCCAATGGTATTTTCTGGTGACAAAAAATGGAGAAGCATTGTCAGCATAAATGAAAGCTTTTTTTTTTTTTTTTAAATAGGAAGACCTTGCTGCTGATAAGTGCCAAAAGCATTGAAAAAACAGTATTTCATAGCACAGAGCTGTGCTCCTAGGCTCTGTACCAGAACTACAATTGTACTATTGAATGGGGAATTATCACTTGAAAACAAACCAAAAAAAAGCACAACAGTGTGGGAGTACTAGCTCATCACTGTAAATACCAAGGAATGTGACTCTGAGCATGACAAACTCAATTCCAGGATATGTACAAGGTGAAGTATTTCCAGTGAAACAGAATGGTATTGTACAATCGCATTGTACAAGGCAATAGCAGAATAATGTGATTCTACTCATTCCTGTTTAAGAAAAAATAATTTAAATTGGAACAAAGACTGTTTCTGAAGGGAAATGAGCAGTTATTTTAAGAAATGGCAACTGTTTGTCCAAGCAAAATGTGAGCTGATGGAGGGTATGACTGCTCTCTGTCAAGATAGAGAGGAGGAAAATTAATTATTTAAGCTAAAAAAAAAAAAAGAAACCTAACAAAAATAGGTACAAGCCAGCAACAAATACAGACATTCTAACCTTTAAAGCAGAGAGGTTCTGGAACAATCAGAAATTGGTAGGAGTACCAGAAAAATTGCCTAGGTTTACGATGGAGCTAACGTATGACAAACATTGTGATGGGACTTCCAAGACTCAAGCACCAGCTCTATGCCCTTGTTTGGGTGTGCCACACTACTGCCTCATTGCTCCACACTAACCTCTCCACAGCTTGCCAGTTTACATCCCATCAACTAGGTAGGTGCTCTCTCACATCTTGCCTGGGCCTGACGCAGTGACTGCTCATCTCAGTCCTGTTATGGGATCCTCCCATCATACAAACAATCTTTCATCCGTGCCCCCTTAAATGTAATTTAAATATATATTAAAATATATAAAATACATAAGAATATAAAGGGTTAATAACTAGCTTTTGTAGAGAAATCAGTTTATAAAGAAAATGATAGTTGCACATATGCTAGAGATGTAGTGTTTCCCTTACTAAAAGATATTCTTGAGTGTAAGTAGAGAAAGGACTAAACTGGAATTAATGCTACATTTGCTGTGTTCTTCATCAGAGCCACCAGAATGCAGACTGTTGTCCCAAATCTGGGTTCTTTACCCAGTACGCAAGCCAATAACACACAGAGCAGAGGTACTTCCACGTATATTCCATTAATGCGCAGAAATGGGGTGCTTGTCCCAAAATGGGAGCACACCTTAGTTTCAAAAATCTTCACTTTTATACATTGATTATTACATATTCAAACAATTAATACATATTCATTGTTATTCTCTTTAGTGATTGGCAGACTGCCTTCTTCCGTTGTTCTCTTTTGAGTAGGTGGTATCATTTGGGTAGGTGGTCAATGAGTTGGTGGTTGAGATCTCCCCCTGCTGGAATTATCTTTTACCTACTTCTCCTCTGATCTTGGCAGTTCCAAGTGGTTTTCTCGGTTTGCTGCTCAGGCCTACAGTTCATCACTCTTTTGACAGGAATATGGTGCTTATCAACAATGCTACATTGTCTGGTGGTTAGTTCCTTAATTGAATCGTAGATAAATCATGTCTAGTTTCTATTTCTCTATTTTAATATTAGGTAAATAATTAAATAGGGTCAGGGCAGTAGGTCTTGAGCAGCAGCAGGTTTCCTTGTTGCTTCAATTCCATTTTACATTTCATTTTCCTAGTTAATGTCAATTTTACTACAACAGGACAGATGTCTCTATCAAACAGCACAGAAACATGAAATTTGAATGTTTGGCAGAACATGAATTCCTGCCCTCTCAAGGAGCAGGCTCTGACTTACAACTGAAAGGGTACTGCTGCCGCAGAGGGTCTATGGTGTGCAGCTGAGCAGCTCAGGTCCCTCCCGCTAAAAGACTTAACACTACGCGCCACTGACAATACAGTGAAATTGAGACAGATGATCAGCTGCTAACTCCAATGATTTGGTGACAGCGCACTTGAAATCTTTATTATCTGTTTTCTGGCACATTAACCGGACTGACTTACACCCTAAACTGCCATAACGGTCAGAGAAGTCCCTCTGATGGCCATTATAAAGAGTTGCACTGAATTCTTGCTCATTACTCCTTGTGAAAGAAAACCACTACATCTGAATTGCTACAGATCCTTTTCTGTTAAAGCTGCTCTGTGGCGGGGGAAATACTGTAGCTCTCCAAGCAGCTCTGTAAGAAATCTCCTTGGAAATAAGGCTCCTTCGTACTGAGAGAATGGAACCTGCAGAGCTCTGTCCTGTATCTCCTTTGAACCAAGTGGACATGGGATAAGTAACCTCAGCCAACAGCGTGGGAGGTCTTTCTTTCTTCAGCAAGTGGTATTAAGCACATTCACCTTAGCATTGAGGTCTACAGGAATCCAGTGTGTTCAGGAGATGATGTAATCTGCATGGACGAAATGGAGACTGCAAACCTCAAGACAAAAAGAAAATGATTAAATGCAGAAAGCATGATAGCCTAGGCAGTATCACAAGTGCCTCCAAGAGTTTCCTCAGTCGGGATGAGTTTCTCTCAGCAGCTGCCATCTGTAGATCTGATATGACACTGATGTGTGTGTATGCTGCTTTTCCACTGGATTATGTATTAACTCAGAGAGGTGAGATGATGTCCAAGTAATTTTTCTAGAAGCTGTGCCCCAGTCCCTGATCCCTGATGCCCTGGCCAGATAAGCTGACAGCTTCACCTCTTCATTTCCTCCCCATTCAATGTGCTGATCTCATTTATAATAGCAGATCAAATTTAGAGGATATGTACATTAAGTTATACTGAGTCTCATTCAGAAGTGATCAAAGATCACTATGTGTCAAGATTTTCTCTGATGAGGACGTGACGTCGGAAAGGATTCCCTGCTCTGTTTTAGAGTTAAAAATTCCACAAAGTAGAAAGAGAAAAACTTACTTATTTCTAAATTGTAATATAAATACACACTTTGTGTTCACTTTTTTTTTTCCATGAGGTAAGAGATTCCCTGTAATGATTTCAAGAACATCATTGTCTTGCTAGAAACTCGAATCCTGAAAGGCACAATTGTGCCAGAGAGCCCAGAAAAGGAAGTATTCCCTTCCAAAGAATCAAAATATGTTTAAAATCATGTTTTCTAATAAAACTCGCTGGTAATACAGTTGGAAGAAAAGTTGTTCTGTACCTTGTACTTTTACTATCTTATTACTGTCTGATGCATCTATTGCTATTTGATGCTTTTCTTAAAGCTTCAATTTCTAGAGGCCTCAAATCCCTAAGGCTTTCTGGAGGATAAAAAATAAAGTGTATTTTTTTATGTAATGAATTTCCGTGAGGACTCATGATACTAAGAATTTTCATTTGCTACAGTAAATCAAGATTCATATTTTGAGTTTGGCACATCAGCCCTGAATTTCAGGATCTAGGCACCTCTTTCATTATCTTTTCTTAGAAGTGTCACCCACTGACATAATGCTGTTTCCCAATTTCCTCCACCCCATCACAGTCAAGCTGCTGCACAGACAGGCTGTGGGATGCCTCTGACTGCTTCACGATGCTGTTAAAAAGGGTATTCACCCTCTATTGTCATCTCTCAGGGAATGCTTTTTCAACATAAATCAGCCTTCTCTGTCTGTTAGCAAGGAGAAAAACTGGGATGTATAAATATCCCTGTAAGGTAAGCTTGGAGAGTAATGCAGAGTACCTTTGGAAGAACCATATTCAGAGAGGGTTTCAGGCCATCACGGTGCACAAGTACCCACATTTCCTTCTACTGTGTTCAATTTGATGATTCTTAATTAAACCCCTCTGATGAGTCCATATAACTTAGGACTCAACAGCTACTGAAAGGAGGTTATTTCTCATCCCATTAGGGAATCATCCAATAAAGAGCTATCTATCTATTTTAAATATAAATCGTATCCCTGTTGGGTCATCCTTGAACTCTTTACAAGATGGCATCTGTGCTGGTACACAAAAACAGTAGCACAGCTAACAGTTTTAACAGATCCTATGCATTAGGAGTGGATGCAAATTCAACAGCTCTACTGATCAAGTTATATGCAGAATAACAGGCGAGATGCCTAAGGACTCTTAGAGGGATCTGACTGGAGAAGAGGAAGCAAGACAGGAGAAGTCTCCATTTCTGCTACAACAGCTACAACAGCTACATTAGATGAAATTCCTTCCGACAGAATATCAGCCACAACTTCACTGTATTGAGGGCGCTTAGAATTGTGCATAGGTGGCAGAATATTCCAGGTCTAGAAATGTGCAAAATCAAAGTCCTGAAGTCCCTGAAAATTCTGTCAAAAGTTAAATTATTTTCCATTGTCATCTCACCTTCTAAGCAATTTCATCCAGCATCAGTTGTAGCTGTGACTTAAGACTTGAAATAGCCCCATGTGTTTTCATATTCCACACCTACTACATACAGCAGAAACACCACTTAATAACATCATTAAACTCTGTAAAATTCTTACCTAGTTGAACAATTAATTAAATTAGACTGAAAGTTAATACAAATACTTTTTACTGGGAAATAAGCTGTGCTATTTGGTGGTTCCTGATTCCACAATTCCCATCACACGCCAGTTTATCCTGATCAGGATCCTTTCCAACATAATTGGAGAGTGAAGAAATATGTGAAAATTATATTAATTGAAAGGCATTTTCAAAGGCAGTCAGTGCTAATGAGTCCAACAAGAAAAACTATAGCCAGCTATAAAAGTGAAATAGCATGACGCTTAACCCTTTGCTAAGGATGGTAATTAGCAGGAAGGTCAGGCTTAGTGTTAATGAGGTAGCGTTTTTTTTTTTCATTGAGATTAAATTTAACAAGGCAAGTGGTCTAGACCAGGGAGGAACAGTTGCTAAGTACCATCCAGAGCAACACGAAGAGGCAGATGCAAAATACTCTAATCAGCAAATATTAATGAAAATACTGTTACCTATGGAAACCTATAGCATAGGGATACCTCCAGTGGTTTTAAAGGTATACGAATCATTAAGGAGGCCAAAACCTTGAGCTTGTTATCTGAAGTAATTTGGCCACTCTTAAAATTCCCAGCCTACCATCTGTTCTCTGCTAGGAGTACATAAACGTGCAAAGTTGAGGTAGAATATGAGGAGTCCTTCCCTTCTCCAGTGCAACCAGCAGACCAAAACCTGGCCACAGCACTCAAGCAATCCAAACTGCACAGTGCACTCTGATGGAGGACATCACAGACTACTGCCCTTGGCCTCACAATGACTGTTGAGCATCTCCATCTATGCAATGGTTTTATATTCATGAGAATGCTACTTTCTAAACTATCTGCATAACACCTTGACTCTTCAACATACTCAAAAATCCTTTGAAGAAAAGGGAAATATTATTAAAATGAACCCTACAGATCATCTCCTCCTACTATATTACTGTTACTTCACCAACTAGATGGCAATGAATTTGAATTTTCTTTCTGGAGTGCTGAGAAAGAGGTTACATACACATCGCTCACCACCTCTGCAAGAGCAACCATGAGGCTTTAGCTGGCTTTGAGTATTAATTTTCACACCCTGTGGCACACTCACAGTCCCTGTTCCCATTGCATCATGGAGTGTTGAGCTTGACTTTTCCTACTAAGCATATTTGGGGTTACATGATGGGATAGGGCAATGGAAAACGGACTTCATTGTTCACTCCTCTTCTACAAGAACTTCTCTCTATTCTTGCATATGGGCATTAGCCCATATAGTTCCATGCGTCTGGCATGAGGCTCTCCCCAAATGCACACCAGTGACAGCAGTGTTTAAAGTGAGTATGTTTTTTTGGGCAGGGATTCTTTTTGCCACACCTTGTCCATCAATTCAGTATTCAGGGGAGCTTTGAATTCTTTTTGCTTGTTCTTCTTGTTCTCTACACCACGAAGCAAACACCAGGCCCTATCTTCACAGACACTCTCTTTGTCATCCACTTCAGAATTAATAGGGCTATTAACAGGGAAAATGAAGAAGATGCAGTTTGATTAGACATATCAGCAATATATGGTTCTGGAATACTGGGTGGTATTTGGCCAAGTGGTTGTTTGCCTGTCTCCCTGTTTTAGTACCTTGATTCTCTTCAGTGAGCACTGTACCTTGGCAGCTGCTCAGGAACCCTGAGCAATTTTCAAATACCAAATATTATTATTAAGTATTAAGTACAATATCAAATATAGCCTCCTACACTCCAAATCCCATCTAGACTGAGATAAAACTTCTCCTCATAGATCTTGAGAACACCTGAGTATCTTATAACGTTCAGGAAACAGACATCAGTTCCTAGAGCTCTCAGATCAACCTTTTTCATTGGCCCAGTAACAACAGATTTTTCTCCAACATTTTCAGGTGGTCACAATACTCCAGAAGGCCTTGTGAGCAACACACAACTTTGAATAAACTTGCCTGCTGCAAGTACTGCCAGATTCTTCTCACAATCAGGTCTCTGAAAACTCTCCCCATTTTTTCAATACAGAAAATGGTACATGTCATTACATAAAGTGATTACTGAAATCTATAAAGCTTGAGAAATTGCTTATCTCCAGCAGTTAACAGACAAGACTCTCTGTTAATGCAGGTTTAATGTGCTAATAAACCATTTGTTAACAGCAGTAATTGACCAGTTGTGAGAAAATATGCTGTATTTAATGAATGTCAGGAAGACAGAGTGCCCAGAAACCTGCCGGCATTGCTATTCATATCCTTGCTATCTCTGGCAGTGGATATGGGTAAGTGGTTACTTCTAATGGCAAACTGCTGTCAGAGCCCATTACCCCGGGCAACAACAGAGCCGGACTCTGTGATAAGCTAAATAAAAACAGGACCTCAAAGTAAACACAGAAGTTCTCTCTATAACCACCTGTTGCTCCCCACAGGTTAAAACTTCATATATGATCTCCCCTCTCCATGAGATTTGCCAGTTTAACAGAAGAGCTAGCTTTTCCAAGCAGACCAGCAGTTCCTATATATTAAGGAAGAGTAGAAACAAGGCCTTAGGGGCTCTGTCCTACCTTTCGTTGAACCTCTGAAAAGGCTAAAACATAATATGGAGTCCCAAATTATAAGGGGAAGCGGGAAGAGACAAGTATTTATGTTAAAAATTCCCTAATCGTTCTCCTATCCTCATATCTTTTGATAACATTTCCTGCCCAGCTTGCCACCAAAAACTAATAAAATGTGCTTCAACAGAATTTCATTATTTTTATCCTTCTTCCCCTTTCCACATTTTTCTTGCACTCCTGTTTGCAATTGAATGCAACAGATTAAGTACCATTCAGACTTTCTTTCGTTGCTTTCTTATCACTTTTCTACACTCCTTTTTGACAGTACAGCTTTTCGGAGGTTGAAGTCTGGAAATGCCACTGAGAAAGAGAAAAAGAATAAACAAAAAGGAAACCATTCAGTTGTTTGCTTCCACTAGCAAAAAGTAGGCAAAAGGGATGATAGGGAGGAAGATAAAAGAATTGTATGGCACTAATTCAACATCTCTAGTTTTAAAAACTAAAAGGAAGCCATGGATGGGAGAAGGAAGAAAAACGTTTGAGGAGAGTTTTGCAAATATACGCTAAAGACTTGTGTCAACTTTTGATATTACTAAGACAGCAGTGGCTCTGGACACAGTCAAAACCAAGGAAGGGCTCCGAAAAGGTGTAACCAGGTAGCACTCACGCAGCAGCAAATCTAGGTAAGGACCTTCAGCTCGAAAGTTTTACAATATTTACATAAGAACAAATTAATCCTTTCAGATATTCCCAACAAAACAAGACTGTTGTAATTCCTACTGTTACAGCAGGAATTAATTTCTCTATGGCACAGAATGAATTATCAGCATTCCATATTTTTACTGAAATTTGATTATAAAAATCAATTTAAGTAGCTCCCATTTACCTTCTTGTTTGCAAACATTCCGGAAACATAATTCATCTTTCACAGGCATTCATTGGATTCCAGAAAAGAATAGAGGATTTCTTTTAGGGTATTCTTATCAATAAATGTATAATGGCATATAATGGAAATATGGCTCTGAATCAAGACAGTTGAATTCAAGTAAAAAAGCTACTGAACATAATTACTCCCTAAGACTAAACAAACAAAAGTTTCCCAGTTTAATTCTGAAAAGTACCAGTTTTAAACTAATTAATTTTGGAGACATTGCTAATAAATCTCAATATTTCCCAAGGAATAATGAATGGCTTGTAATTTAATTTTTATTAAGCTGTTACTAAGTCCTATGTTAATTAAATCCAGGCATCAACAGCAATTCCTCCAAAGTAAGATCTGAAAATGTAAATAATGTATTAAAATAAGTAAATACCATTGTGTTACCCTGAAACAAGATGAGCCAAAAGCATAGAGAAAAAACTAAGGAATTCAGAACTAGAGGGAAATTCTATATGCCTGCCTCTGTCATGTAGATTTGTTCAATATTTTATAATGCCCGCTGAATTTTGCATGTATTTCACATCAACAAATCTCTTCGTGTGTTAAGAGTTGGCAGCTGAGGTGCCTTCTGTGAGCAAAGGGCTTGTGAAGGAACATTTCCCCTGGGGCTGAGATGAAATAAAAGATAAGGAGGGATGAGAGAGGATCACCAAACAGAGGAGCTGCCCCCAGGGGCTTACGGGAACAAACTCTCATAGGACAGAGACTCTGGTGCCACACGCTCCTCTCCCCATGCCCAGACAGACCTTGTTTCAGCTGTGCCAGGAGTCAGTGACAAAACTCCAACTGATGGCACGGGAAAGCAGCAGACTCGGTGACAGCAGAATTTTAGGCGTGTGCATGTCAGATTTCAGGGGTGCGCATGGAGAAGTTGAATAGATGGACCACATCATAAACAAACATGGAGGGAGAGACTTTTGAATCTTTCTCTCCTTCCCTTGCAATATATTAATATGTCGTTATCCGTATTAGAATAATCTCTAAGGATCTCAGTCAAGCTGGAGATCCACTACATTAAGTATTTGTGTGGTAAGAGAGAATCCTGGAAGATCTTACAATTTAAAAAGACAATGTAGGAAAAAAGTAAGAAAAAACTGTTTAGCGTCATATTTTGGAGCTAAATTAATGCCAGAAGATTGCCAGCAGCACCACTGGTATTTGCTCATCCACCTCCTAGCAGACAAATTAGCCATGCTAATTTTACAAATGGAAAGTGAAGGACAAAAAGGCTGAAGAAATCATCCAAGTTCACATGAGAAGTTGCAGAGGTAGCAGTAAATAAATCCCTCTATAAGATGACCAGTTCTTTAGGTGTTGGAGAAATACCTCTCTCTTAGGAACACTTCAGCTTGCACGTTTATTAGGGTGTGCCAGTGAGACCAAAATACTGAATCTGAATATCTGGTCAGCTATACTATGATTAGGCATCACAATGAGAGGTGATGCTGTATATTCAGGTAACAGGAGATGCTAAAACATTCTGCCCTGAAATGAGGCAACAAACACAACAAAACAACAAGCAAACAAAAAACTCACACAAACCCAAAATGTTGCTGTTTTCTTTTTCTTTGTAGCAGAAGAATGTTGAAAAGTCTGTGTGTGAGTTGACAGCCACAGAAAAGTTTTCCATTCCTTTACATAACCAAAACCAGACTGTGTAGTCAGCCATCCAAGCTCTGCTGAACAGGGATGGCACACAGTCTTTGTAATGCACTGCTTTGTAGACACTGATAACCTCCCTCCAGACACAAATAAACCACGCTGAAGAATCATTTCTTACCTGAACCATATCTAATCAGTAATGAAAATAGTTCCAGTCCTCCCTCAGATCACTCTGAAGTCTGTCTCTGCTCCAGTTCTCCTGACAAGAGTTGCGGCTCGCAGACTTAGGGAAAAGAGGGAGGGGAAAAAAAAAAAAAAGGAATTATTAGAGAGGAGAAAATTAGAAAAGAAACTGGACTTTATTTCAGATTCATGCTACTATATGTCCTTCAGGTTGACTTCCCATGATAACTCAGCATAGCAACAACACAGAGGCCAGAGACATTGACAACATTGCTAAGGACCGGCCCTATTTCAGAATGCAAAGAGCCACATCCTTCAACGAGACCCGTTGAAGTACAGCACAGAGAACTGGCCAAGATAGTAGATTTTATTTGCATATAGAAGTGCCTCCAAATAACTAATCACATAAAAGCAATGTTATTTCTTAATAATCCACTGAAACAGTTGTTAAGAGACACAAATAAGGCCAAGACTTCAGGCCAGCATCTACCTACAGGCTGTAGCAGCCCATTAATGCCTGTGATCTGGACATCAAAGCTGAGAACAAGGACAGGGACACCCCAAGCCTTGTTTCCATTCTCTGAAACAGCAAGATGCATTATCCCTGCTCCACGTCTGCAGCTGACTAGTTCCCAAAAGGAAGTCAGCAGATGATCCTGAAGCCCAAACAGCCTGGTCCTGTGCTGCCTCATTACTAATTCTATCTATCATCTCATGTATTTCACTCATTCAACACCAGTCATGATTTTGGCTTTAAGTTCTTCTCATGTTGTTACTCATCTTAAAAACTCTGATGCTACTCAGCTCTCTTCTGATCAGTCAGTGGAAGTGCAGAGGCCTCTTTGCATATGATGGAATAGGTTGCAATGGAAAAGCATAAATTCCAAGAAATTAATGCAGTAACACACTCGGAATAGGTGCAGAGCTTCAGCAGTAAACATTGCCTTGCATACATGCTACAAGCCGGTGATTTTATAGTCTCGCAAAGATCCTGTGGGTGTCAAGATTATATGTTCCTGCCTCTTGGAGAGGCAAAATTTGACGATCACCCAGTTTGCTGTCTCCTGCCTTTGCAAAAGGCTCGGGCTACTCAGCTGTCCTCCCAGTGCCATGCTGGGCTGACACCAGGAGCCTGATGGAAGCCAGCATCCACCCACAGAAGAAGGTGCTAGAGACACACACATTTTGTTTACATGAGAGAGAGCAGCTCCCAGTTCCCAGTGACCTCCAGGACCACAATCCCTGCTCCTACCCCTGGAACAGGTTTCCAAGATCAGAGTATATCTGCTGTACCTCCAGTCTGTAAAAGGCACAGGATCCCACAGAGTTTGTAGGAATATTCTTCTCTGACTACCAGCCATTCTTGATACATAAAAAGCCAAAAATAATGGTGACAGTGCAGGAACACATAAAAATGAAAGCTAACTGCAACAAATGAAAGAGGAGAGTCTCGGCTCACTGTTCAAGGTGTCACTGCTCCGTGCATACGAAGAAAATACAGATTCTCAGATTAACACACTTGGTGTTTAACGTTAGCGTAGGAGTGGAGTGCTCTTCTTCAGAAATATGTGGTGGGTTTAGCCTGCTTTTTACCTTTTAGCTATATATTTTCTTTGGCTTTGTATTTTTAAAGTAAGTTCCAAGAGCTTCAACAATCTTCTGTGTTTGAATTGTATTTTGCTTTGTTCTGAATGCCAGTGCATTTCTAGGCATTAATCCTGCCTGTTTATTCCATGCACATGTTTGTTCGTTCAGTTGGCTTGGTATGTAATGAGGTTGTTGGCAGTTGGGGCTTTTTTTATTTAGCATCATTAGGTTTTATGATTTCTACAAGCTCCACATAGCAAAACATTCACCCAGACATTAAAATGCACAGAACAATATCCACCAATTAATACTGGCTCCAGGAATGACCATGCGGACACCATGAAATAAGTCCAACGAAGGGAATGTATTTTTCCAGTGCTGACCTCTCTCACATTTTCTCTTCTAAAAGAAGACAAATGTTTCTGTCCCCTTCCAATGCCACCTCCTCTGGTAAAGTACAGAATGAATACATACATGCACCACGTTCACACACGCTCACAAGCTCACTGAAAAACAGTCAACATAAAAGAAAACTAAATCACCTTCGTTTCCAAGCACCAGGTACTCCCTCAAGAAACAAGAATCAACCCAAGATGACAGTAAAAGAAAAAAAAGCAGTTATTAGAGTAACAACTGTTTGCAAAAGGCAGCCCTGTGACACAGCTCTCCAGTCTGCACACCTCTGCAGGTATACGAGATACCTCCCTCAGCAGTGGCAGGGTAAGGATCCAAAACCATAGCCACCCCAAATGTGCTGGTTCATGTGGCTCTGTAGACATTTAGACCTACTTTGCTCCTGGCATGCTCCTCCACACCCTGCGTGATGCACCTGCAATAAATCTGTGTATGGAGTCATGCTGTGGTGGGGAGGACAAAGCACTGTGTAGCAGAAGAGAGCGTGTTTCCCCGAGGGATCGCAAGGAGAGACTGTTCTCCCATAGCTGCTGGCACGAAGCATCACAGCTCTCTTCCTTTACCATGACCACGGTGCCAGATGTATCCAGCCAGCAGAGCCCAGAGCCAACCATGTGTTATACAGAGTTAAAGATGAGGAAGAAGAGAGGCCATGAGAGCTGTGCAGCAAGTATTTGAGATACAGATGCAACAGACGGGAACGTGCAGAGTGAATGAACTGTAAAACTCACACTAAGTGGATGCGACTGGACAAGCTAGATCTAAGAAGTGTGGAAAAAGGCTAGGTGAAAGGTGTTCCAACCCCTAAAGATGGAGGAAGGGTGTAGGGAGCGTGTTGCAGACAACTCATTCCAAGAACATCGTCATGGGAGCAAAAAGGCCTCGTTAAAAACATTTTTAAAGATTTTAAAGGGTACTCAGGAAGAAATTTGAACATTTTTAATAGTTCTTGTAAAAAAAATCAAGCAGTCAGCCTTCTTTTAAATTATGAGGAAGGAACTGTAACCATGGGTGGTATTGTTCATATTTCTCTGACCCTGCAGAACACTCAGGTATGGGGAGCACATTAGGGTTACCGCTTTTGGTCCTCTCTGGATGGACAGTTTATGTAGGCTTCTATGAAGCGTATGAGCTCAAGGCGTGGTTTCTCCCTAGACCATTATAGACTGTCTATTACAGAGTCGTGTAGGACTGGATTCACTGACCCTGGTGATACGTTTCTATTCTATGCATCTGTTTCCTAGCGCAGGGCTTATGAAAAACAAATGGAACATTTAGAATGATTGCATAGAGGATAACTTTGAAAAAGGCAGAACAAGATTTGTCATCTTTGGCCATCAGATTAAACATGCTTATGCTATTTTACCTATATATTACCAGCATAACTTCTTTTATATTTCTGATTAGTCTGAGTTTCATAGTCAAGGTCGGGGTTAATACATTGCAGGCATGTAATATAAATCCTAAGGTTTCTTTGGGTGGTTTTTCATGTTTTTTTAATGTTGGAATGCTCTATTTATCATACTCCAGCATCTCATAAACAATTGTGTACACTGCACTGTAAACCCTAAAGAGAAAATCAGGTATTATAAAGAAACTACAAAAAGACCTCATGTTCAGAAAACCAACCCATCCATACATACTTTTTTCCTCATAAAAGTCTCCCAGCCACTTTCTAACTTGTTTTAATTACAAACCTCTATTCAGGGAACAAATGGGTTTGTGCATTATGCAAGATAAATAAAAATAGCCACACACAGAAATCTCTTCTCCCCCTAGACTGCTTGAGCTTTTCAAATGTTTGCCAGCAGGTTAACAAATGCTTCTTACACAAGCAATTAAAAATAATGCCACATATAGCCACTTGAGTCCAATCTCCTATACCCAAAGCGTTTTTGCCTGGACAATTGTGCTTAAAATAAATGTTCCCGTGTACTCTCTCTGTTTTGCACTCTCACTCTTGCAATATTTTACTCTCAATACTCTTAATGTGTTCAGCTCTTCAAAAAAAAAAAAAAAAGCAGCAGCATTTCCATGGAGGGTCTATGTGTCAGATTATGTTATTGCTTCTCTTCAGTAATTTTTACTGTCATTGTCCTCTGAGATGTCACTTGGAAAATTACCCAAATCCAAAGTCCCTGAAAGGTGCTTCTATTAAACTGCAATAGGAAACCATGGATAGAAATAAATTCCAAGTCTCCACTCGGGCAAGCACTAGGACTGCCCTGACCCACGTTTCTCCCCAGCGCTGCTCTGGGCCTGCCTGCCCAGGGCTGCTCACGCGACCTGCCCACAGATATGGCCCTACAACAGGGTGCCACATGATGAACTCAGCAGCTGGTTGGGGCTTTTCTGCTTTTTCCTCCTTAAAAAAAAAAAAAATTCAAGTTCCAAACTGATAGACTTCTTGTAGGTATCACACAGTAATGCAAACAACTGTAAAGCAACCTTGAGAAGCTCTCCCATTAACATGACCATCCCATTCTACCTCACTCGCTCTTCACAATTTCCCTGCTACAGAACAGCACAAGTTCTACTAATGAGCTACATTTAACCTTCATGTACTACTTTTATGAGCCAAGCTTATACCGTCATGTCAGGTTGCTAAACACAGTTAGAGCAATTTCGTAGCTGGAGAAACTGAAGCACTGAAAAGCAGTACAACCCATCACAAAGCCGGATCCAGCTGGAACGATGGGAACCTTCCTTGGTTTTTCACTCTACCCTCCTGCACTGCTGTATGTAATGCAGGAGAAGAATACCACTGCCAGTACAAGAACAGGAAGAATTGAATCTTATTTCAGCCATGTCTCAAGAACATGGGAAATGGGAAAGATGTATATTAGGCAGAGTGGAAACCTGCATCTGACAAAATCAATTTCTGGTGTCAGGCACCACAAATCAAAATGCTCCCATACACCCAATTCTACTATTCGAACTCATTAATTTATTGTTATAATGCTACATATAATTAATTCACCTTCTAGTTGTGCTGCCAACTGCAGAAGGTCTAAACCAGGATTCAGAACTGGAGGAAAACAAATTTTTTTTCAGTCATATTTTTCTGCCTGTTGTGGGTTTTGGATGCCTTCTACTTTTCACAATTCTTGAGAGAGATTCACAGATACAAAAGTCAATTTTCCCTGCATGTACAAGTGAAGGAAAAAGACAGAAGATCCTGTGATCACACACCTCAGAGCATCCCTTTTCCAAACAGGATAGATGATAGTAAAATTATTGAGCTCATTGCCTCACTGTAAGATCACAGAGACCCTTTTTCTTTGAAAAACTGTTTAGTAAGTATTCCTGCTCCTGAAGTTGCTTCTCTACCCTCCTGCTTACAAAATTTAAAATCTACATGAATAGCATGGAACTAGAAGTATTTTCTTCATTACTGGTTAAATATTCATACTTCATATGAATTTAGTATTTATTATTTCATTTATGTGCAACTGCTTTGTAATTTAGAGACTGTGAAGTCTGCTTTATCAGGTGACACTGTATCTAGGGAACTTCCAGCAGAACTGTCATCCAGCCTATGCGCTAACGGTGACAAAAACCCGCCCGCTGTAACCATGATAGTGTCAGCTCTCCACAGGGGCAGGGGGATTCACCACATGTTGTCTGGAGCTTTCTTCCAGCTTTGCTGTCCAGTCTATGATTGACCAACCAGGCTGATGAAATGCAACCCATATGCCTAGTGGTGTATAGTCAGGTAAATGCTATCTGCTCACCTAAACCTTGCGGGTTTTAAGCTGCAGCCTGTTGGCTTTGGTGTCGAGTGTGGTGTAAAAGCCAAAATAAGGCATGAATAGATGGATGGTCTCCTACAGTTAGGGTAATACACATTTATCCAGTCTTTATAGACTTCACACTGCAAACATCTATATCGAAGCTAATTGTTTCAACTTCTTCTATAATCAGGGGAGATGACTTGCTCTCTAATTCACCGAATATATTTCAGATGTGTTTTAACAATAGTATCCCACTAAAAGCCTTTGGGGGCTCTGATGCATGCAGCAGAGGGGGAAACTGAATTATATTGGGAGATCCACAGATGTATCGGATAAGGAGAGCCAGTGCCGTAAACTACTCCTTCATTGCATGGTACAGCTGCATCTGTCCAAACCTCTCACCCAGTCAAATCAGAGCCATATATACCCCAGAGGGCTACAGCATATATTATCAGAGGGACTCTGGACAGCATTATAGCCCATAAAGAGGATAACTTAGTGCAGACTGCTATTCCTGACAGGCATCACTACCACCACCACCACAATTTTCTTGTGACAGACAGAGAAGCGACTGTGTTTTTAAAACCAACAGAATATGGCTGAAATCGCCAAGCCACACACTAGATATTTCGTGGTAAGAGCAGATTTTTAGACATGACATATGAAAGAGGCGTTTATGATCACTCGTTAAAGAAAAAATGTAGCACCCCGGGAGTACATGTGAATATATTCTCCAGCTCACCCACAGCCAACAGTTCCCATTCTGTTAAAGAATAAAGCCCTTCTAAGACCGTTAGTAAACAACTAACTTCTTTGATCTGTTATTTTGATTCTGGAACAAAGAGTTTCTGAGCAGCATAACAAATTAGTTCACCCATATTACAGTATGTCAGACATACTGTTGTCTTGAATATTTTTAATCTCCCAGCTCTGTTTAAGATATGCATTACCATCTACATTTTTCTAAGCAATCACATGTAGACCCTGACCTCTCTGCACAGTCCAGAACAGATCCTGAGAAACTACAAGTTCCAAGGAATTCGTGCAAGTGGGCCCCACATTCTCCATTTCTTTTATTTTTAGACTTCGCTAAGTCCATTATATTTCCTCAAATTCAAACCAACATATTTTGTTTAGTTTTAGTCTTTATCTGAACTCAGTCCAAACCTCTTCTGTCTTCTCCAAAACGCTCCTGTAGGTATGATACCTTCACGCACGCACCAGAAACCAACAGGTAATGCACCAAATATTGCAGCCATAATGCACGCAGCTCAGGAGTACTGACCTTAAATACTGGCAGAGCCTGCAGGAGCCATGAGTGCCTGGATTCTAGTGGCAATGATTTCTAACAGCAGAAAACTTCTTAGCATCGTAGCTCATTGCTTTAATACTTTGTGTGGAGTATTATAGCCGTTATAGATAGCAGATGACATCCTTCATTAACAGCCTCAAGACAAGAAGCCCTTAACTTCCCATTACTCTGAGCAGAGTTGTATCCCATCGCTAAACTTAAGAGCCACTTACAAAGCATAGAGCACCTTGTGTTTTTCCTGTCGACGCTTGCATTGAATTTAGTCTTCACTTCTGCTTATGGCAAGGATGACGCATTAGACACTTTCACTGTTACAAACTGTCACAGCAGAAAAGCCATTAATTTACTGGGGGATAAGAATATTTTGCCTCCCCTCCTCCTTACTACCCATTCCTTTGTCCCATTCTTGCTCCTCAAGCAGACTTAGAGAATCTCTAGTCTTCTATTAAAGCTTTTGTTTTTTGAATGAGGGATGTCTTTCTGTTCCAAATAGAAAAATCTCTAGAAAATATATTAGTCCTTCTTAAGGAAATGAAGAAATCAAACTCTTGGAAGGGTGCACTTCCTTTATGGCAAGCTACATTCAAAAACAGATGATCAAACACAAACTCATATTTCCTTGTGCCACTGGGTGGCTATTCTAATGCTGGAGACAGTTTGAGAAAAGGTAAGCACTGAAATAAAAATGAAAATAAAAATGAACAAACCTGGACTTTAATACATTTTACTGCACTTATTGGCAAGAAGAAAAGAATTGGCAGATAAGAAGCATGACAATTCTTTTTCCCCCCTAAAGAACATTATGCTTTAAAATGCGTGCGCACCAGTTGTTTTGTTTTCTAATCTTGTTCTAACTCTATTTTCTGACAACATCCTGAAGAGTTGATTCCTGTACCCTCTACTTGCATAGTGAGGCATTTTACTTTGTGATTACTTCCAATCAAAGTCAGAGAAATAATTTGCAAAGTGATCGCTAGCCTGATTACGGGTGACAAAACCCAGTCTGTATCTTGCCGAGATCATTAGGGAGAAAAAAAGTGATTTGGGGAAAATCTGTCTTCTTTTTTTTTCTTTTTGCTTTTTTTTTTTTAACCTCTGAGAAGCACAGAATCAAAAAGGGAAAGAAAGTATAAATACCCAGTGCTTAGTGCAAGCTAGAATGATCTAGATGATGGACCTGCATCCTGATGGCAGCTGTCCTCAGGCACTTTTGCTAACCCACAAGCTCCAAAGAGTATCTCTTCCCCTCTCCTGCTCCATTACATGGCTATGGGTTGTTTGCATCACCCCTCTCACACACAGAGACACACACACTCCTACTGGGACTGTCACAGTCGTGACTCTAACCTGTTAGACTCAATGCAGCACGGCCACTCTTTTTCCTAACTTGGTGTTCCTTACACCAAGTGCTCCTCCTCTACCCTTGTATCACCATCCATACCACCTTAACACCTGAGGCACCTTCTGCAGGCCATTTCCACATACTCTCAGCATTTGTTCGTGTAGCATAAAAAAGCTCCAATAAAAGAGAAAAGTGAAATTTAAAGTCCTAATAAAAGTTTATTTCATTATCAGTAGCAATAACTACTATATTTTCAGCCGCCCAGTAAGTTACAGACTTCCTTACTCATTAACTCATAAAATAGAACAACTCCTTTGAGTTCAGGCACAGTGAGTCATAAACTATAGAGCTCCTCATCACTGCCACGCTATGTAACTTGAATTCTGTTCTCTTCATTCAAAGCAGCTTCCTCATTAGCTGCTTCTGACATTTTTTCGCCTCAGTTCTTACCTGCTTTGTTCCTTTCCCGCCAATTCCAGCCAGCCTTCCTTTTTCTAAACTACCTCCTACTTTTCTAGACACCATATTCACTGTGCAGGCATGCTCTGATGAGAGGGGCTGAAGACGTGATGTGTACTGGTATCATCAAAAATACTTAGCTTTTGTTGAAGCTTTCCTTTTCTAGCCATGCACAAAAATGCTTCCCTGAAATGGGAAAATATGGGCTTCTAACATTTCAGTCCTCCCTGATGGACAAAAAAAACCTTGAAGGGCTGTAAAGGAGTGCAGGGGAGGAGAAGGAAAAAGAGGAGCGCTGACCTGGGGTTGAGGGGAGAACAATTCAAGTCTCTATTGGACAGTTTGTTCTTTCACAAGCTGTGCACGAATGACCGAAAAGTGTCAGAAGGAATATAACACCACAGGTTACAAACAGCAAAGCTTGATTAGTTGAGAAAAGAAATTTTCCTTATTATTATATATATTTAAATTCTTGTATAAACATTAAAGAAAAGTGAGGTAGTGAGGTGGCAGGGGGGAAGTAACAACTGGCTAACAAGCAGTAGGAGAGAGCTCTTGAGTGTAATATTCAGTTCCCCTCACCAGCATGTTGAAGGGATATGAAAGCTCCCAATCTATTTTACTCCATTGCTATCTGTCTACTTTTATGACCCTGCCAAAGTCAAAGAATCACTCCAATTTTTTAAAATTACAGCTATTGATTTCTCTCTTCTTCCTGTCCTTGTAGGAGAAATATGACTTATGAAGGGTTTCTCTGGTTGGTTTGGACTTTGTTATTTTTGAAAGAAGACTTCTCATTCTTCCCTCCCATTCGTTCCTCTCTGTATTCCAGACAGACTGGTACCGAAACCAAGAAAGAAGAGACGCTGACAGCCCTGGTCTTTCTAAAGTCAACCACCATAGTAAAGAACACCTTCTGTGGTTTCCTTACTCTACTGGAAAAAGGGCACACGCAAAGCTCACATGCTCTTTGCAGAGACAGTGCACACAACTGAATCCCCACAGCCACATCAGACAAAATTTATTTGGACAGCAGGTATCACATTATCAGCCTAAGGAAATAGGAATCATTTGGGAATGAAATAAACCCAACCTTCTGTATCACGACAAACAAATGAGATCACCCTGTACTACCAACCTCACCTCCTAAACACAGCTCTTATGTACTCTGATTATTGGTGAGAATTCCTGGTCCCAGGGAAGAAGCTATTTGGCCTTCTCAGGGCTCATCTAAGGGACATAGCATTTACAAATATTGATTCACTTTCTCTGCTTAGTGGAAACATTGTTCACAGACAAAGAAAGGCAGGCCGCTGTGCAGAATCAGAATTCATTTTGGTAGGATTTCTCTTCTCCACTTTCCCAGTTTAATTAATATATCCTGATTTCAAACTATTTTTAACAAGTCGTTTTTCTTCAATCAAAGGGCAAATGCTTTTTCAAGAATGTCACTCATCTAAATTACCCGTCATTTTATAGTTTCCTGACAAGCTACGACAGACTCTACCACAGAAATAAAATCTACAGCTGAATTAACTTAGACTGTCTTATAGGGGCCTGCTGTAACAGCAGTGCACTGAATCATGAAGACTACTGAAGGCTGTGGTCCTTAGCACTACCTTTAGGTTTTGCAAGAATTATCCACAGTACAGAAGGATTCTGGGACTAGAACTTAACTTTTGTTGAAGGACTCTAATACCATCAGTGAAATTATTTTGCATTTACAATGGTACAATTGAAGTAAAAACTTAGCAAAGCTAAGAAAACACTCTTTTTTTTTAAAGAAAAAAAAAGGATAAATGGGGAATCTGAGAGCACCTAGATAGCCAACTCTGTGGTTCATGTTTTTGTTGACTTTTTCTGAACATTAAATAGCAAGAATGTCTAATTTCTCAAACTCAGGCTCTCCTGACAGTGCAAAACCACCACCAGCAGCCCAGATTTCTTTCTTGCTTGGCTGATGATTACCGATCTTGACACTTGCTGGTACTCTGTGTTGTGAATAATTCAGGGATGCTGAGTTGTTCAGTGACAAACTCTGGAGGGTAAAATGAGATCTGACATTGCAGCCTACCTGTTTGTGCTTCAAAGCAGAATTAATAAGCAGGATCTCTCTGTTAAGCCTCAGGATTACTGAGAAGTCTGAATCAAAATGCCCTCACAAACACTCCAATGTGTTTGCCCCACTCCAGCTGAAAGGAACACAACAAAGAGGGTCTTTGCCCAGCATTGTTCAGGAACTTAAAGTTACTGCCTGATTGCTGTAAATTAAGCATTGACTGAAGTCTAGAACAATGCTGTTTGCTTCCAAGCCACACAACTAGGAAGAAAATAAATTTCTTCTCTGGAAAAGAAGGAACTGAAGGTCACAGAGGCTTTCTACTAGATCCAGCTATGCCACTGTAGAAGGCAATGGTTACCATGTTCTACTCCACACTTTACTGGAGGCCCAAACATCTACAGATCTGCCAGCTGAGCCCTTCAACACCTCCTAATTTGTTCAGAAAAAATCACTTATGTTATCTTGAGCCATGATTTGAGTTGATCTGCATGATCTTACCTGAATTAGCAAACTAGAGAGCACTTTCAGCACCTACTCTAGAGGAAGTTGATAGAGTGAGGTTAAGCTCCAAAATGGATCCTGTCTCCTTAGGCTGAGAGCATTTGGGGAGAAGGAATCTCAGATTCCACCTGATGTGGCTGTGGGGAATCAATTCTGTGTACCAGTGCTGCATCCTGTCCCCGCCCTACATTGGGCTCTTTTTCCACTAAGGTTAAGAAAGCCCTAGAGTGTGTTCTTTACAAAACTTGTTACTTGACCTTAGAAACACCAGCAGAAATACTAGGAACAATGGAGCATAGCTGAGGTCAGTAACTTCTTCCACAGTCATAGCTGGATCCAGAAAACGATGTCTATGAAGGGCCTGGAGCCCAACACGAAGAGCCTGGAGCCCAAGCTGAGAGAATGCTGTCAGCCCAATGGTGGAGTTTTTTTCTGGGGCAGAGCTGCAAGTCTTAGGACTTTCGTAACGTGAAGGCGTTTTGCAAAGAAAAGACCGGCATGAACTAAACCACAGTCAAAGAAAGTCTGTACAGCTACTGACAGATAACACTGATATCCGTGCAGAGTCTGGCCTGCTGAGTCTCCAGCATTAAGGGGTTTTCCTAATCTCAATATTATTTATGTTGACTTCACATTTTTGAGGAGAGGGATTTGGGGACCGGAGTCATCAAAACACACTTGAATGAAAAAATGCAAATCACTGTAGTGCCCTGGGTTTTGGCAACACAAAACAATCGTTTCTCCCCATGATTTGCATAACAAAGATACCAAGTCCCTCTTTTTTCTAAGCCAATAGGGAAGGTCTCCAATGCACTTGAGGCACAGCAGATTCATCGAGCCAGACTGAGAGGCAGAGGGAAGAAGGCATTAATACTCCTAACCTTTCTACAGCACAAGAGATGGTAGACAGCGAAGCAGTAAGCACTTATTTTCTTTAAATCAAAAATAAACAGGGATGCCAGTAAAAAGCATAAGCTTTACAAAATAAAAATGAGGTTCTCTAAACCTTAAAATGCACTTATGATTAGCAAGCATTGGTAATAGCTCACTGTTAAAGACCACTAAGCTCTTCCTGAAGGACATCAATTTATCTGCATTGAAAAATTTCTCTACAGCATTAGAAAACCAGTATCATGTCCAAGACTGAGAAATCTTAAGCAAATCAGTTACTGGCCATTAAGTTGACAATTCTCATTTTACTGCTTCAGAGGCAAATAGAGTCACACAAAGAAAAACCCAAAAAACACAGCATCAACAATGAAAAATAAATGAGATGTATAACCTGCATCCAGTTTTACTGATTTACCTTTCCATGGCTGCAAAGTTGCAGCCAGCCTATTGTATCTGGAGATGCTATGTGGTGTCTCCAAAACATGGTAGATATCAAGAGCTTAACAGTTACTTGACTAATTTTGTCACTTGACATGAAAAACATTTTGATTAGGTTAAAAGTACTTTTGCTAATAGTAGTGGTGAAAAAAAAATTATTGTCTTTACTTTATATAGTCCTTTCGGTAATTTTCTTTTATTTTTTTCCCTAACTTTTTATTCCTTGGTTTGATTATTTTTACGATACCTGAAATGGAGATGCTGTTATCGTTAGCTGTTTTAACACTTGCACTGTTAGTAGGGACACCCCTGACCCCTGGCCTGAGGAAGGCTGGTTTTGTATTGTGTGTTTAATCCCTTATACTGGATGCCGTACACTGTCTTGTTAACATCTAGCTACTCAAGAGTCCTCAACTGCACAGAAAATAACCTGCTGCTGTAGAAGCGCTTCTAAGTGCAAGACGACGTGCTATGTTTTTCATTTTATTTCTTTGTGAACCCTGAGATGGATAAAGATGTTTTTTAGTGTTGCTAAAGAGTCTAGGGCAGGCTAAGCTGGTTTACCAAGTACATGAAACTTTGTGAGTTAGCTGAATTACTAGATAATTGTGGAGGGAGGGTAAAACTTTTTTTTGGAAACTTTTGGCAAAAAGCAAGCACAACTTTATCCTAAATTTTTTCTCACACATACACACATGGTCCCCATTTATTTATTTACTAGCATCCATCCCAAAGCTGCAAAAACTCCAGGAAATGCCCTGTATTGTCACTCTGTCACGTAAGGCTGAAAGCTTGAAGCAAATTGTTAGGCTGAGCAAATCTCGAGGGAGCTTTAGCCACGGATGAGCACTGCTGAGCTGGGCAATAGGACTGATGCTCTGCAGACCTGCTTGTGCCTACTGAGGGCTCCCATTCTTTTCTTGTCTAAATTTTCCATGCATGTTTCAAATAGACAAGAAAAAAAGAGAAAAATTAGTAATGAAGATTAGCTGAAAAATGACCTTGTCCAATCCCCCTCTTAACTCTTCAGGTGACATGATATTAATTTTCCATGCCCAGTAGGGAGCCCGCACACTCTGTCACACAGGTGGAATCTTTTTACAGGTTGAAAAAATGAATTTGGGTCATTCTGAGCAGTAAATATTTCATGACAAACACCATACACAGAAAAGCCCCATACCACAGACTCAGCCAAGCGGATTTTGAATTTTCCATGTTAAAATTGAAAATAATGTTTCCTACTCTATTTTTGGTTCTGACATAGTAAAACTGGTGACCTGAAAGTCAACTTGGTTGTTTGTTTCCCACTTCAGTTCTGACCTGTTCTGTGTTCCCAATATACCCATAAATGGCACTGGGACCAAAGGCTCACAAGAAGTGAGGAGATCAAGGAGGAGGGATCAAGTATCATTGATGTAGCTGCAGGAGTACTGAGCTGACAAAAGTCACTTTCAAGACTTTTCTTGACCTCATGGGTCAGTGTTGGGACCGGTGCTGTTTAACATCTTCATTGGCAACATGGACAGTGGGATTGAGTGCACCCTCAGCAAGTTCACTGACAACACCAAGCTGTCTGGAGCAGTTGACACCCTGGAGGTAAGGGATGCCATCCAGAGGGACCTGGACAGGCTGGAGAGGTGGGTCTGTGCCAACCTCATGAAGTTTAACAATGCCAAGTGCAAGGTCCTGCACGTGGGTNGGTCAGGGCAATTCCAAGCACAAATACAGGCTGGGCGGAGAATGGATTGAGAGCAGCCCTGAGGAGAAAGACTTGGGGGTATTGGTTGATGAGAAGTTCAACATGACCCGGCAATGTGTGCTTGCAGCCCGGAAAGCCAACCACATCCTGGGCTGCATCAAAAGAAGCGTGGCCAGCAGGTCGAGGGAGGTGATTCTGCCCCTCTACTCTGCTTTCGTGAGACCCCACCTGGAGTACTGTATCCAGCTCTGGGGCCCCCAACATAAGAAGGACACGGACCTGTCGGAGCAAGTCCAGAAGAGGGTCACAAAGATGATCAGAGGGCTGGAGTACCTGTCCTATGAAGACAGGCTGTGAGAGTTGGGGTTATTCAGCCTGCAAAAGGCTCTGGGGAGACCTTACAGCAGCCTTCAGTACTTAAAGGGTTCCTACAGGAAAGATAGGGAGGGACTTCTTACCAGGGAGTGTAGTGATAAGACAAGAGGTAACAGTTTTAAACTGAAAGAGGATAGATTCAGATTAGATATTAGGAAGAAATTATTTACTGTGAGGATGGTGAGACACTGTACCAAGTTGCCCAGAGAAGTTGTGGATACTTCATCCATGGAAGTGTTCAAGACCAGGCTGGATGGGGCTTTGAGCAACCTGGTCTAGTGGGAGGTGTCCCAGCCCATGGCAGGGAGTTTGGAACTAGATGATCTCTAAGGTCCCTTCCAACCTAAACCATTCTATCATTCTATGATCCAGATTCATCCCTGGCTCTGTCAGCTTCTGACAGCGATCTGCTTGGCGATGGACTCTGATTGTGATGGCAAAAAAGACTCTCAGAGTTTTTTTTGGACAGTGGAACCCTCAAGCAGCCTTTAAAACGCAGCAATGATATGTTTACATTTTTAAAATAAATTACAATTTGCTGCTTCTTTCCATGAGGCAGATCTCACATCAGAAACAAGCCAACACTATGTAGAGGCAGAGGCGGGCAGGAGCTGCAGCACCTCCTTCTGCAGAAGGGCAATGAGATAGAGCAAGGTGCTATAGGCCTGAATGCTACTCCACGTGTCCACCACTGAAAGCTCCATTAAAGCTCATCTGACACAAGTGATTTGAACTTACTTAACGTATAATAAATTGCCTAGAGGCCTTTTATTCTTCATGAGGCTGTACCTGAAATACATAGAAGTAACAAATATCTAGCAACAACGTGCAGTCTTATTTGCTTCTCTCCAATTGTTTCAAAACCACAGCATTTCAGCCCAGAGGTAAGCTTGCATGTACAGTTAGATTTCTTACTACATGTCATGCTAACATCCCATAGTGCTGTTGTTTCAATCAGGATAATGGTCAAATTAGTATCATAAATGAAATAATAACATTATTCTGCATTCAAGGCTAGGTGATGGTAAAGCTAATGGCAACTGAACTTCGATCTCTTTCTCCACTTAATTTTTTTCCTTTTGCCTACTAAATCAGTCTAAAGACATCCTGAAAAATGACATGGTTTCTTGAAATGTATCTGAATAGTTCTCACTTGTGACTCTCAGAAATAGCATTAGCACATGTTCTCGTCATAAGTTCACAGCTTATGATAATATGAAAAATAAAATCATAAGAGCATATGAGACATCCTGAAAAAAAAGAAGCAAATGCAGAAATATCAGCTTCCCATTGGTAGAAAATAAATAATGAAGAAAAAAAGACAAACTTGTAAAAGCCACTGCCTACATACTTCTGATATACCACCTGCTCTGACAATAACTTTTAGATGTCTCCATCTTCTATAGGGTCTTACTTCCAACCTAACTTCTTCTCTTCTTTGTCTGAACTATATACTCTCTGAGACACCAAATACTTGTCTGTAAAGTACTGCATGCAAACGAATGCAATATTACATGGCGTCTACACCATTAATGGTGGGTGTCTACACAAAGAGCAAGACAATACCTAGAGGCCGAACCAACCTCATTTTAAATTGAGAAAAACTACACAAAAGGATGAAGAATATACAACAGTCTGTTTTTGGAGTCCTTTCTATTGCATTGTAGCATTGCCTCTCCCATAGTGCGGGGTTTTTTTCCCGTATAACATCATACATACATCTCATCTCACAGACTTCAACTGAAATTGCAAGAAATCTCTCATAATGCAAAGAGTTCACAGGAAACAGTTGAACCAAAAAAGCAAACAACTTGGACTTTGGATACTTATCCTGATATGAACTTGCTTAAAACCTTTTGGTATTTTCTCATTCAAGGCACTACCCTAGAGCAGGATTTTCTGATAATCTCAGTTTGCCTTAAGTTCCAGACAACAGCAAGGGCTATTTTCTTCTACATGCTCTTAAATACATGGCTTCTGTACTGAATATATGAAAAACATTTGTGAAGCTCAAGTGCTTTTACGAATTTCTATTGTAAAGATGCATAGCAAGGAAATAAAGGAAGGCTGAGTGTAGGGAGCCCAACTAATCCCAGCATCCCCTATTGGCCTGAAGATGCTTCTCAGATCTACTTGCTCTAACACAGCCACGTCAACAGGAACAATATGGAACTCCAGTTCTTTGAGGTTGTCCTACCTCACACAAAAGGTTCACACACTGATGGCCTCTGAGAAGCTCATCACGCGTGACTCCATTAGCAGAATGATGTCAGACCTAGATTCTGCCAAAATTTCCCTTGACAGAGCTGCATGACATAACACCTTCCCTGCAGATGGAGGAGTGTGGGAAATTAAGGTATAATATTAGGTCAATTTTCTAAATTCTATATCCAGGTAATTCACAGAAAAACTACTTTTCTGCCTTCTCCCTCCACATCAGCCTTTTTATAATCTCTTTCAATGCTGATTATCCGTGGTTGTACTTAAAGTGTGGGTAGAACAGGAAACTAGTCAAGTTGGCAGCCAGCAAATCCTTGTGTGGATATCAGGTTCAACGACCCTTGTATTATTTACTTCACTTATACACGCTAATGGTCTTAAAAGCACTATACAAACTGATCAATGAACCAAACAAAAGGTTGTCTTTAGCCAGCTGCTGCAGTGCTGTATAATTGCACATAGCTACCGGGTGCAATACCTTCCGAGAGAAGTGACTAACAGCCTATCCAAATGACAGCACATGGAGGTTGGACTTCACTGACCCGTGGCAGCAACATTCAGCCTCACTGCAAAGCATTCTCCTGCTTCTCACATGGCCTCACCTGGGAACATTTACAAGTAAGGCTACGGTTGTATCATCAGCTGCATAGTGTCCCACCAGCACAGCTGTAGTCCTGGTACTCTACTCTCCCTGATAAAACATAAGTCCTTACAAATGTACCAGAGATTCAGGCTGTAAGTGCAGCCTGGCAGCAACCCATTCAAGAGCAGACTAAGCATAAACTTTCTAGACTGGAAAAACTACTAGTTTTGGCTATCGTTCCCTCTCATGACATCTCTCTCCACGGCACACCCTCGCCATGGGAAGCAGCAGCAGTAGAGGAAATGGGCTCAGCAAGTGGAAGAGTCTTCATTGCACAGGCCAGCACAGCTGATGCCATATCCAACACAGGCAAAACAGATTGTCAGCTATGCCCGACAGACTCACGTCCTTCGGTCAGCACCTGCTTTGCCTGGTGTCTTCAACTGGCTCCGAGAAGGGTTTTATGTTCCAAGAGTAAATCCTTGACACAGAGTACATCCAATTTCCTAGAAGTGCTGACACTTAGCTGCACTGTATATGCAGTCTGGAACTGGTGTCAGCCAAGCAGGAATATGACCTTGCTACTGATAATTGTCTTCAAATAAAATTAAAACCTCAGCCAGCTATAAATTGGCTTAAATTTTTAAAAGTCACTTTCATTGACAGTTCTAGCTGAGGACTAAATACTTCCATCCACCAGTTAAGTAAAATATAGCCAGTTGCAACACTGTCTCTCCAGTGAGATGGGACCAACGGATTCTGTCTCTCCAGTGAGATGAGATCAACTCTGTAGATGACAGAGAAGTTCATACCCTTTGGTTTATTGTGCCTTGTCTCTCAGGTGGCAGTGTCAGCCAGGGGACCAGCAGTGATATCTTCTCATGCCTTCTAGTAGGTCAAAAAGAACAGAACAACGAGTACTAGTGACTTGGACTGCATTTGAACTAGAATCCTATGTTGTAGAAAGAGTCTCCACAGCTGCAAGCAGTTCCTTGCCCTACTTAAAGCTAAAAAACAGTCTTTCCTATACACAGACTTGGAAGTTTACCTGAGCTGTACATTGTCCTGATTTTTCCTCACATGTCCACTACAAAAACAGATGAATGGAAACTTGGAAAAATGAATGGAAAATTGATACAGAAACACAGGTTCAAAGCACACTATATGGGTAGACGTACAGAACTACAACGTTAACCACCTATAGCAGTCTCCTCCCACTAACAAATACTCCGTCCCCTGTAAATAAAAAGAAGGAAAGTAAACCAGCACAGGCATCTTACAGACAGATTTAATCATCCAGAACTCCTCTTGTCAAGCATCTTTATATGAGAAATTGCTTTGGCTCCTTAGCTGCCTTCAGATCAGATGTGTGAGGGGATTTCAATTCAGAAAGGTGCTGACCAGTCTCACTGTCCTCATAAAAAGTTTTGCCATTTCTTCATTCACCGTCCTATAGTTCACAGGAAGTGATTGAAAACAAAATGACAAAGAAAGTCAAAGGGAGAACTGAGGACTAGCTCTGATTTTGAAAGTTGGTCCAAGGTCAGAACAGGCATAACCTAAGCTTTATCCAGAGAACACAGCATTTCAGTACAAGAAAATGCCAAAGATGCTTTTGCAGTTTTATCTTGTGGTTGCTTGGGATGCTGCTGAAATGAGAGAATACTTAACAAAATAGGCGCTCTTATGGACAATTTGTTCTGGGCCTGGCTAGATAATAGGTGTGTTATTTTGAACAGTGACAATTATATCTCTTCAGTAATAGCACTCTGTTGCTTTTAAAACTTTCGAATGATGGATTACTGGTGTGATCTCCACCGCAGAGAGAGCAGCTTCATCCACTTGCTGTGCTGCAAAGTGCCCCAGTGAACCAGGCAGCACCGTACCGCTGAACATCCCGCAGGCATCGACTGGGACCGCACACACTGTGCCGCCAGGCATTCTGGTGCCCAGGGTACTCCAGCGATCACCACCTGAGTAGCAATAGTTAGATTCAATGCCAACATGATTTCTTTGTTATCACTCATATGTGTTGAAACAGCCCCCATTAACATATTTTGCCCTCAGAAGCAAGAATTCCCAGAAAAATCAACTAGCATAAAAATTTTTTAAAAAGGCACAGATTAAGAGAGAGATTCCTCTGGCACAATTCAGAGCTACTCTCTTAACATAAAAGAGCAGTAGCAGATAAGGATCTGGCCCATCCAATTTTAATTCTTTAATATATGCATTCTTTAAAAATAAATAATTGAACTGCCAGCTCCATCTAACTGCCTCATTACCATTCATTCGTTTCCTGTCAGCGCCACAAAAATAGTTGGGAGAAGGATTTTGCATAAGGAGAGAGCTCACAAGGGAAAGGGGAGGGTGTTATATGTAAAAGGGAGAGCGCAGTAGACGGAGTAGATGGAGGTGTCTGTAGGGGAAGCAGATCAGTGGGCCAGCCGGTACTGAGGTGTGGGATCAAACACCAGAAAAGTAAACTCTACCTGGGGCAATGAGGCTCGGAAGGTGTTAAGAGTGTAGGTAGCTATTTAAGTAGCTTAAGTTAAAGGGGACATTATGTACCAAGGAAAGACGAATTTCATGTCCCCTGTGTCCTCTGAGTGTAAAAAAAAGGCCCCTAATGAGCCAATTCTCAGCAGTGGAAGGAGACTATACTAATGCATACCCTCCAACCCAGTATTATCACATCTAGAGATCTCCTCTGTGCCACAGCAGAAGAAAGCCTTACTGGCAGTGGTTTTCATCGAAAACATCAAAAACAGCACTGAAAACTACCCACTTGGCAACTAATGAATGGGCCCTTATTTTCCTGCCTTCTTATGCTACAGGCTGTGGGACTGACTGATCACCTGAGTTTCAGAGCAGCTTCTGGGTGGAGAAAGTCATTAAAACAGCCTAAAGCCCTAACACCTGCCTGCCTGTACCTAGTAGGGGCAGTAATCCCTTATAGTCCCCCACCCTGCCGGGAGGGAGGCCAGTGTTGTCCCCCTTCTCTTGTCAGAGAAGAACAGTCAGCACCGGAGGGTCAGCTAGAGGTGTCAGGGCAAGAGGACATCAGAGTTCAGTGCTCAGCTCCTGCTGACCCCCAGTCCGACCTGCACTGCTGCTGTGTGTTCAGAGGACAGCTGGGGAGCGACGGAACGGGTGAATGATAACCCAAACGGGAATCACTCACACTAACCGACTCTTGTCCCCTGCCTGAGTAGAAGGGCATTTAACTGTGTCCTTTGTTCTACATGGGCAGTGGATTCATACATTTTTAATAATGAAAAAATAGCTTTTAAATTATTTTGCAGTCCTTATGACCGCATCACTCCTGTACAGTGAATTGCAATCCCTTCTGGCATTAAGCAGCATTGCAACGACTTTGCCTTATACCCAACATTAGCGGAAGTGCCATCAGGTTCACTGAATTAAATAAACTCTGTGTAGAGCACAAGAGTAACTGTAGACCTTCAAACCACCATTCAGCTGCAAACTTTGGTCATCTTGTGTGGATGTCTACAACGTTTACATACACATGCAAATCAAACTGTCATAAGAATAGATGTCAAACTAAACAGCAGAAATACAATCGACTGTACAACTATAGTAAATCTTTGCTTCTCTCCTCGTAAGTGCTGACTATAACAGTAACTGTTCAATATGAACCATCACCGTATCAGGTCTTAGTTCAGTAATAGCACNTTCTCTCCTCGTAAGTGCTGACTATAACAGCATCTATCTAACTATAACGTAAGTGCTGACTATATGGTTCAATATGAACCATCACTGTATCAGGTCTTAGTTCAGTAATAGCAATTCTCTGCATTGTGAGAGTTTAAAAAAATGGAGTACTTAT
Source organism: Anarhynchus alexandrinus (assembly GCA_008711295.1). Lineage (NCBI taxonomy): Eukaryota > Metazoa > Chordata > Aves > Charadriiformes > Charadriidae > Anarhynchus > Anarhynchus alexandrinus. Next base: position 422,506 of record VUYV01000100.1, on the reverse strand, counting down.
TCAATTGTGTCTGATTATGAGACTAAAGTAATTGATTCTCTGACTAATAAGCACACTAGTGGGAATTTTCTTGGTCCAGAGAATTCAGCGACTAATGATGCAAAGCCCTCTTTTGGCAGAAGCACCATACAGATGTTTTACATAAAAGTCCATAGTCTAGCCAGCTTGAGAAATCCAAGCTGAGATCCAAATACATCAAGTTGATAACAACTGCTGCAGTACCACATGATAACACATGGTTATTACATATCACACAACGTTATCATACGTAGCTTGTTTCTGTCTACATTGGCAAGAACCAAACTGTAATAAGTGACTACCATATTACTAGGGTGAATAAAACCATGGGTTTTTTAGGGCTGGATTTCTGAAAATGATGACTGCAAATCAGATTCTAGTGCTTACTGCCATTCTGCTCTTCTCAAATTGTCAGCACGTGCCTGCATGGGCAAGGACCTCCAAGGGGTTTCATGGTGCAATAGATATGCCAAAAGCTGGGAACCATTGCTCCTCAGCATGGCTTCATGAGAGGGTTCTTAGGAAACATCCATTCAAATAGTCAGGAAAAAATTGATAAAAGGGTGTGGAACGTCTCAGACTTAAATCACTGTACTTAATATATAAGCACTTTCATTGCAGGATTTTGGACCTTTGTTGTTCCCCACCTTAACTGCCCATTTAAATTGCATTTTCAGCTTTCAGCAGAGCTGCGTGAAGCAACATTTATGTGTCTCATATGGTCCCTCCCCCTTCTCCACAAATTATCATTTCCCCACAATAACACAAGGAACTAGCTTTCTGTTAATTGCTCAGTAAAAGAGGGTGCCTCGGGGCTTTATTAAGAAAGATTTTTGAGAGGCTGAACCATGTGTGACCTAAATTGGCTCCATAAGTGGTTTCTGGAGGGCATAGAGCAGTATTCACAAGCATAATCGCCTTTCACCTTGACGTTAATTATATACTTTACCATTCAAAATAAGTCATGGCCATGAGCTGAAGCATTTGTAAAGTAAACACGTCAGGAAAGCAAGATACTGTAAAATGAACAAAAATAGTCAATTCAGCACTATTAAAAATTCCTTTTCTTTTTACCCTTAGTCTCTAGTGTGGCCTGAGCAGAAAACAACCATTGCTCTCTAAAAGGAAGGCAGCAAATTTTCACCTCTCTAGGTTGCTTTGTTTAAAAATAAAAATATAAAGCACAGCTCTTTTCCTCCAAATATGAAAATAAAAGGGCCTTGCTGGTTAATAACAATTTGAAGAGCTATATGTGCCTCAGGGTCTCATAAAATACGTTTCCCCTAAAAAAAAAAAGTTTTCCATAATCTATCATTTATGCATTTCATTTTCTGCCTCCCCCCTTCTAAATCAAGGATATTTATACAAAAACAGGATCTTTATTTCTGGGATGTGCTCTACTCCACCAAAGTCAATATGCCCCATTTTTGACAGTGGCTTTTTCTGCTGGGGTTTGTTATATACTGCATAAGCAGGGACAACAAGAACCCAACAAAAATCACCATGATCCAGAAAGCAAAGTCTCTGACCCAAAGAGATGGCATCCGAGATTTACTGCTTGCTAGCAACAAATAATGATGAGTTTGGAACGGCAGGTTCCAGAGCTGGCCAACTTTAAAGCACTGGCTCAGCTGAGACAAAAGTACTAGATTTTACAAGCACATTTTTTGGCCATTTAAGAAAGATCATAAAGAAGATGCATATCCAAAACAAAAAGACGGGATTTTTTTGTTGGTTTTAAATTCGCATCTGCCAGTCTGTTGCCAGTCCTTTGAAGACACGGTACAAAGAGAGAGTTCAGTTTTTTCCTGTCATTTCAAGCTTTGAAACCACCCTGCTCATGCCCTCCTGGGTAGCCTGCCTGAGCCCCTCAGCGGTCCCGCGGGGGCACTGCCTCTGAAACCTGGCTGTGCTCTCTGCTCCTAAGTCGCCTCCTACTTCAAACTCCAAAATTCATTGTGAACAATTCCCTGTTTCTCATTTGACCAAGATCTCCATTTCACCCTCTTTTCTGTTCACCATTTTGTTTGCTTGATACCTAAATGCTAACCAAGTCCTCAATTCTCCTCTGTAAGCCCACAAAAAACAAACTAAAATACAAAAATAAACGTGTGTAGCTTCAGAAAAGCAAATTTATGAGAGATTTATGGAAGACAAATCCACTGAAAGGTTCAGTACCTGGGAGAGTATTTTGGGGAGGTTTATTTTGTCTTTATGCTTTTTTCTAAACAACTGCTGACGGATCCTGTTAAAACAGACTGTTGACACAAGTAATCCTTTGATCTGAGCCAGTAGGGTTCTTCTTATGCGCTGTCTGTACAATACCTCCGTTCTCTGTTAGCTCTTTTATGTTTCTTTACAGAAGCGAAGACTAAGCTTCTTGCAGAACAATGTTGTTGATATCTGACATACCCTATAAACTAAGTAATATTTCATAAGCCTGCAACATCACTCTGTTTGGTCATACTGGATATTGGTTACAAGTATAACAGATTACATTAATACTGGAAGTAGTATTCTGAAGCACTTTAAGATTACAATAATAATGTTTAGTCAAAGGATTTCTCACCTTCTTCAGGATATTAACTGCAGACAGAAAAGAATGATGATGGCATTGTCTAAGCACACAGTAAAATAAAAAAAAAAAAGTAAGAAAAATTATTACGACTCTTTTAAGTCATTATTTTCATAAAGTTTAATTTTTCCTTTATAGGCTACAGTTTAAGTCTTCAGTCAGAACTCTAGAAAGGCATTCTCAGTTTTTCAGTTCTCTGTCCAAACTAGTCCTCATCTAAAATCCTATGTAAGATTCTTAGAGATTTCAGCACATTTCCTTTCTCCTTTGTAGCATTTCAATTTACACATGCTGCTTGAAAACATACTTAGTACTAAAATCTGTTCATGCTGAGAATGTCCATGAACATTTCCAGGTGTTTTGAAGGATGATGCAAGAATCCCCATTACAGATTATTAGCAAAATTGTTGCATTCCACTCCTATTTCCTTTCAAATTTCACTGATTTCTATTTCCTTTCTTAGGAATAAGAGTGAACACCAATACCTAGTTAATCACTTTTCTGGCACTTTGGAGAACTATCTTATGCCCCGTTATTAATATTCTTTCTAAAATGTATCTTTTTGCCAGTACTATATTCCTCTCTATTTTCAAATTGTTAAATAACAACTGAGGAGTCCAGATGCATCAGTTGATTCAGATGCATTATTACGTTCAGGTGGCACTATCATACCTTAAGGCATCTCTCTGATTGCTCTGGCAGTCAACCTTTTCCAGGTCTTGCCATAAAAACTGCTGGCTTATAGCAAACAGTAAACATTTTGGAGATGACTCTAAGCCACTCCCCTAATGTGATTTTTAAAGTATATAAATCAACAAGCACCAGCAATAATAAGGAATCAAGGTATCAGGTTTCTACAACAGTGATGCAATTTATTAAACTGCTCACTGTAACTTGCAAAATAAGCAAAGTCGAGTTGAGATAAATAAGCTTAAAAATGTCATAATGAGGAGTAGTAGCTGAAAGGGCTAAATTGTGCATGGTAATGAACTGAGACAAAATGATCAGACAGCATTAATAAGTCACAGGGAACGTGACTCACAGCGAGCGTCACCTCAGCGTACAGTTGTACCATAATTAACTATCTGATATCACACTTTTAAGGTATCTTAGGAGATACCTTACATTATACTGAAATGTTTTTAAAGTAACCTTTACTAGGAAAGTGTTTTAAAGAAATAAATAAATGCACGTAATCAAGCATTAGTCCAACAAATACATACTGACTGACCCCTAACTGAAACTGAAGGAAGAAGGTAATAAATAATTTGGAAAATGCTTAAATATCTACATGAGACAGACCTGATGCAGGTAAGAATGTATGTGTGAAAGTAACAAAGCATAGCTGCAACTGCCTAGGTCCCACAGTGACAAGGGAGTTTTATGCAACCAAAGATGAGATACTAGTGATTCCTCAGTATTTATTACTATTACCTGTAGTAAATTATTTAACACATTTCCAGTTAGCTACACCATGCTCATTGCATACACAAGTTATGGCTGCAGTAAATTATTCCAGTAGTTATTCTTAAGAGTAACTTTACTCCAAAGAATAAGAAATCATAAACAAATCAATATTTTCACCACGGTTGGCTGAAGTACAGATAAAAACCCTATAATTACATCCACCAGCTTATCCAGTCATTGAATAGCATCTAGATTAATATGAGTACTATGAAAACTATGACACGGAAAGTAGCAATAGAAACCAATCCCAAACTGGTACAAGAACAGCCTTTTAATTTCTTTTCTTTGTTCTCTTCAAGCTTGAGGCTCCAAAAGGAATGTGTAGGTCACAGCATTAATGAAATATACCATCAACATGCATTATTAATCTTAAAGCAGTGTTTAGTTTCAGGGATTTACTAGCACATCTAATATTCTTCATAAATTATTATATGTCTTTTTCCATTGTGATCCCATTAAATTGACTGGGAGCCTTTCTATAGACTGCCTTAGGCCTGAATAGGATGCACAGACTCTCCAATAAAGGAATTCAAGTAAAAGCAGTACAAATAATGAAAGGGTTTATGCAGCAAATATATGAAACATATAAAAAGCTAAATGAGCTAACATTAGGTAGGGGTATAGTTTAGTACGCCGAGTTTGGCAAAATGAGAGCTATCTCCAAGAATGAGGAGACGGAATTCTCTCTGTTCTTCTTCCCAGCTGACAGAAAGTCCAGCTCTGTGGGAAAATAAAAGTTTAGTTCCCACAGGCCATTTGGTCCCTGTTCCCCTGCTAAAAACATTAGCTGGTCTGCAAATTACAACAACATTTCCTACTACAGAGGTGCATGTCCCACTAAGGCTACATCAACCCTAGATGGTACAATCACCTTGGGGAAGCTATCAAAGGCTACATCAACCCTAGATGGTACAATCACCTTGGGGAAGCTATCAAAGGCTACTGGGGCAATCACGTACTTGCTGGTATCACTTATTCTTGCTCTTTGAGCAAAAGCCTTTTTGTATCACCAACTATAGTAGAGCTTTCGATCTTATTGAAATGTAAAAGACAAACTACACTGCTCATTAGAGTAATACAGGTAGTATTTCTGATGTTACAAAATATTGTAAAAAACAAAATCCAATGACTCCTTTCACTAATCATTAAAAACATATTGGATGCTTTCCCAGGCAGCTGTTGTCTAACCGATTGGGATTGAGACCTGTTGCCAGGTATTAAGAAACTGCCATCTCCCATCACAGATTCAGAAATGTTTTCAAAACTTCTGATGAGCATTTCTGTTCTTCTTCTCTTTGCAAGAAGAAAAACCTATATACATCTACTGATAACATCATAGCTCCATCTTTATGAAAGAAAACGGAAAGAAAATTCAGTAAGCATACCAGGAATTAGCTGATTGTTCATCAACGTTTGTGAGATAACAAGTAAGGACAGAGACAGAATTAAAATAAATAAACACTGCTGAGAAAAGAACTCTCTCTGTCATCATTTTCATGATTCCATCCCCATTAAACTTTCACTATGTGTTCAGTTCAGTGCAACAGAAAGAGAATAGTATTCCTTTGCAGTTATTTACCAAGAGGTCAAATTAATCAAAATTTAAAGAACCTCATCTCTGATGAAAACTTTCACCTCCTACTTAAAACTTCAGTTCAATCACACCTGAAGCCATCTACCAAAAAATGAGGAGTTACTTTTGCCAGGCCTTTAATTTAACAATCCAAGATGATTGATAAATATCCATAAGCACTATTTCACAGCATCTCTATTAAGTCAGTCATTGTTTACAGGTGAGAAAAACTAAACTAAGCCAAAAGAAGTGAAACAATTTGTCCCACACTTACACAGGCAGTTGGTGGCAGACCTCGGGTACAGAAGCCTGGTCTGCTGTTGAACCATGAGGCCACACTCGAGCACAACACCGGGGAAGGCACTGGAGTTGCGTTATTTTTATCACTGTACTTATTTTGTGCCTCTCATGTCTTAGGTAAGGACACGTGATAAACTGCACCAGGATAAAAAGTAGAACTCATTCACTTCTCAGAGGGCTTTTCCTCAAGCACATGTACCAAAATTCCTGAACGCAGTTTTCAGAAGCTTCCTTGAGGTCTTCCACAGCTTTTTTTCTCCTATTAATGATATCATACCCTTGAGAAGCAGCAATGTTTGCACCAGCAATTAGTGTGTGGCGAACAGCTGGTTATAAGTCATCACGGTATGAAGTTTGAAGCATATCAGGTTATTTCAGTTTAATGGAGTACTTCCCACTAGCAAATATTGCTAGTCACTAGTTTGTAATTATTTATTGAGCATCTTTTAAGGTCTGTTAAGGTCTCTTAAGGTTCTGCTACCACCACAGTAGCAGCTTCTTGCATGAATAATATGATCTAAAAGAATAAGGTATGGCAGACTGCAAAAATTCTAGACTTGGTTTTTTGGATCAGACTGCAATTTTAAGTGGAGTTGATAAGTGCCAACATCAGTGAGGTTGCCTAATCATTCCTCTAAAATTCATTTTTCAGTACGAAAACTACTCCAAATAAAGTTTTCCGTAACAGCTGCCTGCCTCAAGCTGACTCGTTACAGTTTCACCTATAATAATTTAGCTATTTCTAAGAATGAGGTTAAGAGAAAACCACCTGGGCCATCATGCCGTTGATCCTCACCCCCAGAACCATTCAGTCATTCTTGATATGCTCCAGGTCTTCTCTGGCATTGTCACTGGTGCCCACATAGAATAGCAGGAGGGGAACAGGCCAAGGGCTGGAGAAACCTCAGCAGTCTCTTTGCAGTGTTCCAGATCCTAAAGTGGTTTTAAGAAAGAGGTTACCTACTAATGCTAATATTCATCTATTCATCCCTGAAAGCCTTCAGAACTCTTGGCTGAATACCATCCAGGCCTGGACATTTTTACTAGTATGTTTTATAAAAATTATAAATATCTTTACAATATTATGTATATTTATTAACAGCTATGTAGTTTTGAGTGTAGATGATCTCCCCTTAAATCTGCTCAGATGTCACTCCAGCAGTGGAATTCCACTTTATTAAGTGGAAAGTAGTTTACCAATGCAAATCATGCCATAGGTGCTGTAGCTAATAAAAGCTTGCCTAAATTCAAAAAGCAATTGGACAGATTAAGGGACGAAAAATCTGTCAAAGGCTATTAAATATAAAGAATCCCCTTCAGGCCCAGGAATATGTGGGAGTATCCTCTAGGGAAGTATCATTATAGGTTTTACCTGCTGACACAGTGCTTTGGCATTCACCATTGACCACTACTGCCCATTCTTTTGTAATTATGTAATAGAATAAGAAGAGCAAAGCCAGGTCAAAGAGAAAGAAAGTCCCCTCTTTTGCCTGATAAAACATCAGACACTCAGAAATACCCATCAGCGAAAGCCAAATCTCAGCGTGTAAAAGAAACATTTATTTCTCTATTTCCTTTGTGTAGCAAAGAAATATCTCTTTATCAGCCTGCTCCATTAAATCAGCTCTGGTCTGACATGCACTGTAGCAGATGTAGAGTTACTGTGATGCTGATGGACAAGTGTCCTCTGCGTAGAAGCAACAGTTTCAGTTTGAAGATTGGTGAGCACAAAAGACTGTCCAACGAATCAATGAGGTACAGAGACTGAACTTGCTATTCAGTCTCCTGGGGACCCCGAAGATGTGATGTAAATTGCACTGCTGTAGGCTGTGCTGCATTGCTGCATAAATGGAAGCAAGGCTGTCAGGCTGAAAATGTTCACCAGCACAAAATACCCTCACAGACTCAAGAAAAGAAATAAATATGAAGGATGGGAGGAGGGAACAACCCAACACTGAAGATAATTGCTAGGGATAAAGAATAGAGCTGCTTAGCATTTCAAAGGGGGCCTTTCTTCTTATATATGTTCACAGCGTTCCAAATCCGTCAACAAACCCAGAAATCCTCAAGCTAGAGTAGCAGCTGGTCTGTTCCAAAGGAGATCACCCTGATGGATTGTAATATATGGAGCTGTATGTCAGTGTGGGCTAATCTGAAGCTACAGGGGCGATCTGTCAATTTTAACAAAGATAAATACAGCTTCTGCCTCACAGTGTTTCGTAATGCGAGGCACTGGCCATTGGTTTCCCCAGTATGATGGATTTTATGGTCAGGTGTGGTGACATCTCATGACCTAAATAGCTTTCAGAGGATGGCTGGTGTGTTTTGAATGATGATGGATTACACTCCAGAACTCCCTGTGAAAATTGATGTCTCCGGCTTGCAAGTATTGCACGGGTATGGATAAGCCCCGGCCAGCTCTTGGACTTTCACTCGGTAAGCCTGCTCACGGTTTTATTGCAGGAGCCCACCTGTATTTTTTCCACTCCTTATAACTCCCCTCCCTTGTTTCTCAATCATCTCACATAAACTGATAATTGTGTCCTGCTCCACGCATCCTTGCAGGGTTACATATGGAATTGTGAGGAAGACACTGAAGTCAGAAATACTGCTAAATGAAGGTACTAAGCAACATCTGATTTCAGCTAGAGATCATGAATGTTTGCCGTGATGGCAACAGTGACAAAGATACTAACAGTTGGGAATCTGCTCTGACATGTGGGTTGATCTAATCCAGACTTTAATGAGGTACTAGCTATCCCCTCAGCAGAAAGTATCTAACTGAATAAATAGATTTATTGGAAAAAATCATCTCTAAGGATAACTCCTTGACCCAAGTGTAATCACTTAATAGAAGAAGTTCAATGACTTGATAAAAATAATTTGTGTTCTCTTTGTAAAAAAAAAAAATACAATTCTGGCATTCTGCAACATTTTACTACATTAGAATTTCTGCAACATTTTATCATGTTAAAAATCATCTTTAGGAATGTCAAACTAAGGAAGAAAGAAAATAATAAAATCCATCACCTGTGATTGCAAATCCAGCCCTTCCTTTCTTGTGGTAAGTCACTGCGGAGCTCCGCTAGTGATGTCTCTCTCTGTCCTAGACGTGCATACATGAGCCTGCACAGAAACCACCCCACTGTCACTGGTTATGTGCTCCCGCACCCCCAGAGGAAAATCCTGTCACCATCACTGTCAGGGCAGAAAGAGCACAAGGTAGGATGCCCTGAAGGTGACGGAGCCACCTCTGCACAGAACCAGACTGAGTCCAAGAGATTCCTCTGGTTATGCTGCAAATGTGCTAAAGCTAAATTTAGCCCTGTGTGCTTTACCACTTGTCTACCAAACTGGTGGCAAAATTGACTACCACAGAGTATTGATACTGCATTACAGAAGAGGGCCAAGTCTGAATTATCTGGAACAACAGTCCTCCACCTACATCTCCAAATTCAACTGAGTTGTGGCCTTTAATAAGGCCTAACGATTCAAACTTCCTTGTACCATAGGCTACTGCACACCAATAATTTCTGTTTTGACCAGGCAGAGCTGCTGTTTTCCTTCCTTTCAAGTCTTTTCCACTCTTTTCTTCTCCAAGTATTTAAGTGTTGTGCCTTTCTCTTTGTGTTAGGAATGAGCATTTTCAATGGAAGTTGTTTCTCTCTCTGAATGCTGGGTGTCATTTTTTAAATATCAGGTGGCATGCTGACAGCAGGGGAGAGCAGGGAAGCACCCACCAGCGCTGCCTAATGGAGCAGACAAACACCACCAATTGCAGGGGAAGAAATGAAATCCCAGAATACTCCTTCCATCTGTTTGCTATGCTGTTGCAAAGTCCCTTTTCAGTGTAACAGCCAAAGGGAGTTTAAACATGCTTCAGTACTGAAGGAATGCATTTCCACTGAAGAAGTTACTGCACCACAAGCAATGACCTCTTTCCTGTTTGAAATGCATTAATTACTGCAGTTGTTCAGCACGCGAGTCACTGCCTGTGGGCAACAAGATTAATCCAGGCGAGGGGTACGCAAGCTTTTCACGCACTGATTTTTGGAGTGCCTGCCTCTGACCTGCAGCACCCAACCTGCTCCCGTTCTTCCTCAGCCCCTCAACGTTAGTCACACCCCACATCTGCATCCAGACCTTGCTGCTTTTCTGGCACTGAATATCTATTCAACACGGCTCAGCTTGTGCCAGACCCTTCTCCCGCAATGCACGTACGTACCCAGGCTGGTTTCTGCAGAGAAAAGATCCATGCTAGCAGAGCCATCTCAAGCCCCTTAATAAACTAGCTTGAAATAGCGCTGAAACCCAATCCTGCCATTCTGATACAGGCAAAACTGCCACGGAGGTCACTGAGAATATTGCCTAAGCAACAATTGCCCGACTACGTATTCTGGCACCTAGTTTCTACTATTTTGTTGTTTGGAGTGTGAGGGTTTTACAGGACTGGAAGTAAAGGCACGAGATTAGCTGCTTTCTGTTGGGTTAGTAACCCTGCAGGCTGGAATCTCATCACTTGGATCAGAAAGAAGACAGGGAATGCTGGAAGTCAGCTTTTAAGCTCAGTCAGTCACATACCAACCTTTCCCCCTTCCCAGTAATCACATATATAGTTCATGCTGGGAATATCCGAATTCAGCCATGGTCACACTTCAACTTCAGGCTAATCAACTGTACTCTAATCAAGCAGGCAACTCTCCTGCAACGTAGAAAGTATCAGATCCATCAACACCAGGGGCATTTAACATGACATACAGACAAAATAAGCCCTAACCCAAATCTTCACCCAAGAGGCAGTTCCTGTGAGACAGCTTCCATTAGCAATTTACAGGTACTGCAATATCAGACTCGTTTCATCTTCATTTGTTTAAACAAATGCAGTGCCACCTATGAGGAAGTGGTCTCACTGAGAGCTGAAGGTTATGATCACTTGTTCTCCCCTCACCTCAACAACCAAAGCCTTCCCAGAATGCCTGCTCACTCTGTACACATCAAAACTGTGTTTAAAGGATTCCCAAATCAGGCCATGGGACCATATACACGCCTAGGGAATTTTTTCAGGAAACAAATACAGTAAATCAAGCCAGCAAATTTGTACCAAAAAGCTAAAGATAAGCAGTTCGTTTATGTTTCTTTCAGAAATTGACATTTAAAAACAGTTCCAGAAACTCTACAGGATGTGTTTCTTTAAGGGATGGAGAGTATTTTACCGCCAAATTCCTCTTTACTAGCTCATGAAAACTGCAAGGGAAAAAAAAAAAAACACAAAGCCATTCAGTTTTATTTGTTATAAGCAGAACTCTCACTGCAGGATGTTTAATATATATTGGAATCCTGATATATCCTCTTCTGTGCACAAAGAATAAGGGCAATTTTGGAAAGAGTTTCCTCTGACTTAACTGAAAAGAAAGGAAGAAAGGAATAGAAAAGTGAGAAAACACAAGTCCATTGCTTACCTTTCTTAGACACTTAGAAAAAAAAGAGCAAAGCGAGAGTTTCCCAGTTGCCAGGGTGCAAGGTATTATAGACATTCCACTGCATCTGGGCACAGAAGGGGCAGAAGTCCAATCCTGCCTGTGATCAAAATGCATGGGTTACCAATCTGAGCCTAAGAGAAATTTCCTCAAGCTATTATTACTGCAACATCCATGAACTTCAGTAAGCAGTTCTTATTTTATTGATAATGTTTGTCCCTGCCCAGAACTTAAGTGCCTGGCTTTACTAATCTGAAATATGCAGTAAGTGGTTGTCATGCTCTAAGGTTTCCTTAAACAGGTTGATATCACCAGAGCTTTCTAACATTCAGTCTGGTTGTTAACAGCACGGCAACTTCTGTCACTTCAGCAAGAAACTTCTGTTGTATTTTATAAACTCCATTGCATTAAAAAAAAGAAGCAAACAGAAAGCTTGCAAAGATATTTGGAGAGTCTTCTAGTTCGCTGCTGCCCAAATTCCCCAAATGCAATACTCCGATTTCTGGACCACATGCAGGGACATGGGAAAATAGAAGATGAGGTGAAGAAAGCAAAATTAGCTTCAGAACTGCAAGCAGACGTCTAGTGGGAAATATGTGTTTCTGAAAGGGTAGTGGAAGTCCCATGGAAGTTAAAAGTAAATTTACTCAAAGATCAGCCTCAGGACTCAACTTATTTAGTATCATTAGTAATTCATGCCCAATAAGGCAGAAGAAGTACCTATGTCTATTTAATCTCGACGTAACTATGAGTTACTGATGTGACATGAACACTGAAGGTCCAAACCTGATTCTGGGAGGTTTCAGGTAAATATTGACAACAAACAGGTAAGTACAAATGTCACTATGATCAGCAATGTGATGCAGTTGCTGTGCAGGCCCTCTGCTATTCCCACATCAAAGAATGAGATCACAGAAGTAAAGGTCCAGGGAAGGGTGATAAAAATGGCAAAGAGCTTTGAAAAGATCACACTGAGATGCTGAAATGGCTTCAACTGTTTGCCTCAGAAAGGGGCTACAAAGGACAGAACATGATAAAAGTACATCAAATAAGGAACCGTACTAGTAAAGGGATGGGGAGTTTCTGTTCTCTGTTGCATAATACCGTAACAGGGAGACGTGCAATGAAACTGTGAAAGGTGGAAATTGAAAACTAGCAACAGGAAATCATTTTTCATACAACATGTAGACAGATGGCAGGATTTATTTCCACTGGAGGCCAAACACACCAAGAACTTAACAAAGCTTTGCAAGGAACTGGGTGTTTACAGGACATAATCCTATATTCCGAAACCACTGAGATGTGCGCACTCGTCAGAAGACATTTCTGCCTCGCTAACATTCATGTTACCAACCCCTAAGCCTGCCTATCTAAGAGAGAAACATCACGGTATCCTTGGGCGTTTCTTTGTATTCGAGAGCCTGACACTGCAAGAGCAAGCTCCTACCCCAGTCTGCACAACCACAATAACCAGAAGACAGCCCTGAAACCACATTTAACCCATGCCAAGGTGAAAATAAAATAAATCCACTTACAAAATATTAATACAGATTTTAAAAACACAAGAGTTACAGTGGAAAAAGTAAGAGAGTTACATTTGTATGTAGCCACCCCTATATAAGCTCCAAAGGGTTTTATTCATTATCTACTGCCCAGCTGGCCAGCCAATCTGAACCCCTTCGTACCCGTGCGGCTGAGAGACTTTCTTGGGAAAGACCTTGTTCTTTTTACTGAAATTACTGACCACCTCAGCACTATTTAGAACTACTAACAAATCATCCACTTTCTGTAAGGTAAATGTGTACTTTTATGCCTGACCGAGCGATGTTCAAACCTGAGGATGAAGCTTTTTCACACACTAAAGCACACACAGTGACCCTTCACTTTGATATTTAGTTAGGTCTTATGAAATAGTCCTAATACAAACCAGACTCCTTTGCCATTTGGGGAACAACAGAAGTGTTTCTGAGAAGAATGCTTGCTGAAGAACTGTATTATTTAAGATCACGCATTCACTGTGGCAGAAAAATTGTGAGGGTAGATGTGAATGACTAACTGGGAGGTTAAACTGGGTTTTACCAGTGAGAGTTGCTGCTGGACACTGCCGTACCTCTCGATCAAAGCATAAAGCGTCCAAATGTATTTTTCTTTTCAGTGTTAAACTGAGAAAAGAGGGGTAAAAAAAAAAAAGAGAAGAGAGGTGAAAAGGTATGTAGGGAGCACTAACAAGTGGTATTTTGCTCTTTTGTTCAAGGGCTGTGGTGGACAGGTGTGGCCTTGGAAGAAGACACTTGACATGGTCCAAGGGGAGAAAAACTTGTCGGAGAGCCAGACTGCCCCAGCTGTGTTTGCTGTCCACCTCAGATCTGCCCCACTAAGCTACATGTGCCCGCATGGGAAGGATTCCTGGTGCCTGTACTGCACCTTGCAGCCTCTCCACCACTCAGACAGGGGTAATCTGGAACATGAGAGAGGACAGAAGAATTAAACAGGAGAAATAATATCTTGCCTGAACAACTTCCTTCTCACTTAAAGAAATATTTTCTGCTTTCCTACATAGAAAAAACAACGCAAGCAAGATAGCCACCTCAAAGGTGGATACTTAACTGATAGGGCAGATATTATCTGCTATACCTATGGGGAAAGGAGAGAACCTGACCTTAAAGTCTGCTGGTGTTTCTCTTTGCCAGTATTTCCTGACCTCCCATCAATTATAGCTCAAATTAATTTTGCTTCCAAATTCCCTTCACAAACCATCTCCCTCTATCTCCTTCCCCTCGATCGCCTTTCAAACCTGGTAAACACGAGCATCTCAGGCACAAAATACTTCAGCAGAGAGCATGACTCCATCAAAGCTTAATAACTTTACTCCCAGCAAGAATAATGGAAGGGGAGCTTCTTGGGCTGTATCCATCAATTTTTATTAAACATTTCCTTCAAAGCTGTCAGGCCACTCATTCCCCCACCTAGTGAAAGAAAAGCTCTGATGTGGGGCAGTGCTGAAAGGCTCTGGGGAAAGAAGATGAGAGCCAACAACGTGACCACAATCACCAAAACTTCAATCTCACCAAGGCTATTAGAGGATACACTGCTGGTTGCTATGAGTCACACAGAAAGATAACCGCTCTGCAGACTTCAATACACCTTGAGAGAATTAGATTTTTCTAAGCTGTGGATTGCATTTTTTTCTCCCTTTTCCTTTTTTTTTTCCTCCCCAGCTTACTCCACACCTCACTCAATCAATTTTGTCTCCTGTGTGTGGCAGGCAGGGGACACTGGGCAAAGCACATCAGAGGTCTGGCACCCAATGGACTTGAGTATCATTTCAACAGGGGTCTGGTGTACACCACAGGAATGGTTTCAGTATTTGATGAGAATGATGGCAAAGCTAGCAGTTACAGATCAGAGTCAGTCTAAAGAGGAGGGATAGGAAGAACAGATTACCTCATACGTGCTTGCAACAGGATAGAGTAATGTCCCCTGAGCCACTTGGGGACTCCGAGGTACAAGACAGGATGAAACAGACCTAGACCCTGGTCTGATCTGCAATTCCCATGCCCTCAGAAGAATCCAGTAGCAGAAACAAGTTGTGACCTGCTTTTCTAACTCAAAGAACATCTGCCACAGCCTTGCCTTTCAGGAATGCAGAGCACTCACTGGAACAGACCCAGACTGAGCCATTCTGAATATTCCTGTGGCAATGGTGGCAGACTTTAAAAGCCTCTAACTCCTCTCTGGTAGGCAGAGATGCCTTGTGGTTAAAGAAAATACACTAGAAGCCACAGCAGGGTCTTCCACCTGACCTACTGACAGTCTTCTTAATCTATTCTTTGCATGGATTATCTGGGTTACCAACTGTCCATGTCGTAGACGCAGAGACAGTTCAGGTCCAGCTGGATAATAAATTAAGGCACAGCACCAAAAATGTGTCCATACTGGTTTTAGTATCATCTTGGTTCCATTAACAGCACAAGCACTGAAGCACAGCCCAGAGCCAGAACTAATAAACCCTGCTAGGATTAATCTGGCACCGTGCTAGCTCTGGGGTTCGCAATACACAGATGGCCCAATGCTTTCCTGTGTAGCCAGCCAAAGGCCAGCTGCACTTCCTTGCTTTAACCCAGCCTGACTCCACAAAGACACTTCACCCACTTTCCACTCCGTTTCCAGGAATTGTGTATTTGAGCCCGAGCTGTCATGTACCAGCATCGCTCTGTGTCGAAGCTGATGAGCCATCCTGGAAACCAGAGTACCAGGGAACATAATGAATCAAGCCCTCCAGCAAACCTGGTCCATAATCAGCAGTGATTAGAGCGGTGGGTCACAAGCCCTAGTTATGATGGGAAACATCAAACTCCATACCGCATGCTATTAGACATATGTTATTTAGGTTTCTCTGTTTTCTTGGATAGCCCAACCATCTAGTACACTAATGAAAAGCTTTAAAAATATGTAAAAGTATAACAGAAGTGACATTACATCTGTGGCTTCCAAGGTCTTATCTGCCAAATGTAAATCATTATTGTTCACCTCAAAGACTACTGCTATAGCAGTCAGTTGATTAATGGGCTAAATTCATAAGTGAGTTCAGCTCCCACTGACTCACGGTCGAGTCAAGGTAGGTCCCATTTCAAAGCTCATAAAATTAATGATAAAAGTCACTTTAATCTCATATTTTAACATATAGATCCTGCTTAGAACGTAGAGAGATTAGAAGTTTGTGATCTGTGTACTGAAGTGATAGATTTGTGTAGCTGCAGGAATAGCTGTGTACATTAGCCTTTCCCCAGTAACACCAGAAACCTGGAAGATACTTCATGACTGACGGGAGCTACATCATTCTTTCCTCTCCAAATCCTCAACTATATTGCAAATTATATCTAGGAAAGAATCAATATATCTGTGCAGCAATGTTTTAAAGAGAGCACTCGATTACAAGACTAGATTCTGGCTCTACTACCAGTCATGGCACAAGGTCTGACAAGACCACAATTGGATGTGACAGGCTTAGCAGAAGATGCTTTGGATGTTTTGAAAACACATCCTGCCTGGTAAGACTGTCAGACCAGGACTCATATCCAAACCCAAACTTTGCCCAACGTAAGAAGTGTTTGATTCAGAAATTTGCTGCTGCCCACTAGTACATCATGTAATTCAGAAAGTGTTAATTAGAAGCGCTTGTGCAGGAGGGAATTCTGTTCCCAGCTCTGCCATACAATGGTTGTGTGCGCCTTGCAAATTACTGCTTTTTTGATGCCTCGGTTTGTTCCCCTGCAAAATAGGGCAATATTTTTTAAACTGTGGAACACTGACACATTATGGCAGAGAAGTAAAAGAATGCAGAACAAATCTCCAGATGACACGAGGCAAAATTATTCTTTCAGTTGTTACCACTCTACCAAAATTGTGAATGAAAAAATGCATAACTGGAAGCCCCATTAATATCCTGTGACCCACAGGATATCAAAGGAAATAAAAAGGTTCAGACCCTTGCAATTGCAATGAATCAGACATGGAACGCACAAATGTGGAAAACTGTGGTCTAGAACAGAGAAGTGACTTGCTTAGGACCACGTGAAGTTAGCAGGACAGCCATTTCTTGTTTCTCATCCATTTGCCTTAGGTTCTGAACTCTGTTGTATCATGAACCTTCTTGGACACTCAGCTCTTCAATCCAAGGACTGTATAGAAGATCTTTAATTCTTTGCAAACACTTCTGACGTGCCTGTTTCTCTAAGTATTCCGCTCAGTTACTTTTTCATTTTGTGCTGTTCACATGCAGTCATAAAGATACATTGTGCTCTTTAGCCTCTCAGGTCCTCAGAATTCAAAGTTAGTCACCCTAAACTTCAAAAGCAAAGGTCTGAAATTCAAGCTAGAGGGTCACAAGCTCCAGAAACCAGGAAATAACTCATATTTCAACTGGACAAAAAATGGGTCTTTAGTATCTCACTACCCCATTTTCTGACAATCTTTAGAAGGATAGCTTTCGACATTCATTCCTCATTAGTTCTCCAGCTTTCTGATGTGTTTGCCTCCCCTGACCTTCCTCCAGGATCTCTCTGGCATAAGGTAGGGCAGCTTTCTGCAGCTGAGATGCCTACCAGCCCCAGTCCTTCAGCTGGGTCCCAGTGAGGACTCAGACTCTTGACCAGCTGGAACAAGCAGCCCATTCCCCTGACCTTCACGATACCAGCCACAGATGGACCTTGACTAGTGTGTATTCCGTACAGAGTGAGCAACTGAACACCTGCACATGTTTGAGTGCTACCCACCCACTTAGTAAATACATTTCAGATTTGATATCACTGAGTCCTGTGGTTTTGTTCTTGTGGTTACCTCACCCTAAATTCCACCATGACAACGACAGCAGAACTTCGCTTCTTTATAGCCATCGTATTACTGCTAACTCAGCCACAGTGGCATGGGGCTGAGCTGCGCCTGGCATCTGGCCCATGACCCAGCCACTCGGCACAGCCCAGGGTCAACCGATTACTGTTTCACAGCCTCAGCAGATTTATCCTTTTCTAGCTGCAAGTTAGTTAAGTCTCAACCTTCCCACAAGGAGTCGAGTGAGAATGAATGGCTCTGTGTCCAGCATTCCTCGCCTGAGGGCAGATTCATTTTGGTCACAGTTATTAGTTCCAAGATCTTGCAGATGAAGGCAGCTTTAATGAAAAGACACTGAACCGCATCTGAGGCTCCCAGCTGTTTTGTGATGCGGGTGATGAAACAGGCTTGCTAAAAATATCTCATCAGAAATACAACCCAACCAAATATAGCTCTAGTTCCTTTATGTGATTTTACGGGAGCGTACATGGAGATGAGGCATCTTGACATACAAGCTCAAGGGCTGTGCTATGATTTCCTTCCTTTAATAAAGGCTTCTTGCAGCCATGTGCTAAATAGAACAGCATGGGAAAAAAACCCAAAAATGCATTTTTGGCCCTGAACCTAATGGGCTGAAATAATTATACTTGCAGTAAACGTCAGGATTCTGTTAAAGTTTTTCTGGTACGTTTTCATAAATCTTACAATCTTCTTCCATGACAGTAATTTCCTTCACTGAGCACTTGAGTGCAGCCACTTCTTTAAAGAACACATTAGCTGCTAAGCAGCATACAGCAACAGCACGTAGCTGGTCAAAGCAGGAGGTGAAGGAGACTGCTCCATCCCTTTGAACAAAAAGGAGCTTTTTTAGTTTAAGAGACAGAAGACTTGATATAAGTCAGAAGACTCAATGTACCAGCTTTAGACTCTTAAAGTGTTTGAATTAAGGAATCCTCTAATCTCTAGTAGGGATTCCAGGAACAGTTTGTCTCTAGGGGCTCTGTATTCTTGTTCTCACATGCAACATTACTGAGGCCACGGAAGTGGGCAGTAAGAACCTTTCAGATGTTTTGGTTGTGTTCCAACTCTGTCTAAAAACTGAGACAGAATATGGGATAACTAGGAGTTACTTATATCTTTCATTTTTTTAATGGGGTTCTCTTATTCTCCAGGGAAATATGCTGGATAGGACGGTGTCAGCTATATTCTGCTTCAAGGTCTCTACTCCATTCTAATGCAAGACCTCGCTATATTCTATATGCACAGCAATAAGGATGCTATGCAGCAAAATCACTGCTTCTCTCCCAAAGACAAATGTCAAGTTCCCCACCCCTAGCAGGATGCCATCTGCTTCTGCCCCCAATGTGTTTCTGCTAACCCTCAAAACACCTGCTTTGTGACACACAGAAAATGCGGAGCTGCCAAGCAGGAAGAAGTGGCAGTCAGGGAGCTTGAAAAGTCTCCAGGCCCTCCCTCTCTCCCCATCACCATTCATCTTGCTGGTCCCAATATTTGCATGGTCTCTCTTCTCAGCAGGAACAGGGTCAGGTGCTTGACTGAACCAAGATGCAAAGAGCATAGCTGTTGTCATTTATTTCAGCGACTACGCAGTACGTACTCATTCTCATCACTCAGGGCCACTTGCAGAGGACTGTGCTTCTGGCTGCTTAGTTACCATCCCTGAGCCAGTGAAGACCAAACACTGACGTGGACAATGCCAGGAGACTGAGTTTCCTTGCCTGCTTACCACCATACCTTTACCACCACTCGCACTGCTGCCCAAAGCAACTGCCAGTTTACTCACACTTAACACTGGCTCTGCTCAGGGATATTTATATTCTACCTCGACCGCTAAGACCAAGTTGGATTCCAGGTAAATCAGAGTAAGACTCCAAAAGGCAAGTGAGAGCTGTTACATACAAAGTTTCTTTACGGTCAACTAAGAGGACGTATTAGTATGAAAATCCGAGAAAAATATTTTATTATTAGTTTAACTAATGCTCTAGCAATCTAATGAAAAAATAATAAACACTTCTTACAATTCAAATGACCCAGTTCCTATTGTGCATCATCAGTAATGCAATAAATGCCTAGAAATAAGTATCTGCCCTTTTCTTCTGATGTCACGTTCTTGTCCTTTCAGTGCAGTGAGTTGTCAGCTGAGAGAACAATGCTGAGGGTGACTTTTTTTCCTTCCTGGGTCTTCTATCCATTCTAGATTACTTTTGCATGTCTATACTCTGCTTCGTAAATAGGTTACATTTCTTCCTCTCCTAATGGTTCTCAGGGTTAGTTTAGCCACAAACCCTTCTCTATACAAGGTATGATACAATAAAATGTGGCACGGTATCTTTTGGGAAAGAACCACACAACCGCACAAAATTAAATAAAACCTGAAGTAAATCAGGTAATAGCATAGCTAAAAACAAGCTCAAAACAACAGGATAGGCAAACAACACCTCAGCATTGGAAAATTCTGCTATTAGAGTCGGGACAGGCCAGGCAGCAGTCATCTGATTCTAGAACTAGTTACAGGCAGAAAAGTTCAAGTGATTTTATACATACAGCTAAAGTTAAGCTACAATAGAGTTAAAGACCATACAAACCCAGACAGGGCCTGACAAGTTTTTAGGCCTGGTATGGCTAATTATTACTAGAAAACTTGAGGTCTGTTACCAGCACTTGGCAAACCATGTTGTCTGGGGGATGGGACTACAGAGCCACAACAGGAAACAGACAAAGCCAGGAAGGCACCATTTCAAAACACTAGAAAAACACAAACATTCGGTCCCAGTCTGGATTCCAGCTAGTCTGCATGGATCAGTCCAAATGGAAAAAGCAAGAACACAGAGACCAGCCTAGAAACCAGACAGAACATAGGGAAAGCTGCGGTGAGGTTTACAACAAAATCATGAAGCTGAGTAGGAGCTGGAACAACCACTCAGGAACCAAGGACTATCATGGAAAAGACGGAATTGGGCAAGGAAGAGGCCTGAGTAGTGTACAGCTCTCATGGAGCTTTTGTGCAGCTCCCCGCTTCACGTCAGCTTAGTACTCACCGTTACTGGGCTTGAGGAGCTCAACACCTTACCCCCTGCTTGACTGTAAATGCAGTTGCTCTCTCTCCATCCATTCACTGCAAGTCAAGGAAACAAGAGCCAGACATTACAATGGGTCTCCTATAAATAAACAGGCTTTTGCATGATCTCTGATGCATTCTTGTTTTTCCCGATATTGTTAGAAGCATAAACTTTCAATTTAAAAGATAAGGAAGGCACAGCAGTGAGCTAAGGATATGTAGTTGTAAATATAACCAAAGCAGGTAACGTCTCCAAACTGGAAGAAGCAGCCAGTGCAGTATCTCTTACATACAGATCCTGTAATACATCTGATGTGGCAGCTCAAGCACAGAAAGTTGAGACAGAAACAATTCTATCTTAAAGTTCATCAGCAGTAACTTCTTTGATTTCTTTTGCTTTAATCCTTCCTTACACCTTTGTAATGGCAGAAATAAAGCCAGAAACCTCTCAAGGCAAAGTGGGAAAGAAACAATGCATGAGAGCACCTCTTTCTCCTAATTGGCAGATATATATATTATCTGATCTCATCTCACCGCTAGGGAAGGGCCACAAGTCAAATCCTTCAAGGCAACATCAGAAGATCTAGTTGTGTTCCTGACAAGTGAGAAACGCCAAACTAAGGATAAAAGATGGGTTGCTGGTCTCCACAGGACACCGGTACTGACAATGAAGAAAACATAATCCCAGCAACCATTAATTTTACTTCGCCCTTTCAACTTGTACTGACACATACAGACAGAGAGAAGAACACGATGCAAACACACAAAGAAAATTATCAGAAGAAAAACCTGCTGTAGGTAGACTTTATCCTAGAAAAGCCACTGCATTAATCAGCAATTATTTAATACTGCTAGTAAAGCTAGTAGAGATCCCTACATCTTATTTTATGATAAATGACTGTGTGAATTGTAACCAGAACTATCTGTAGTCCTTGTAGACCTACAAGAGGAAAAGGGGGAGAGAAAGGGGCTCCAGCACTTTCTAGGTGTTTTTTGCTTCCTCTGTACTCACATTTTTCAAGACAAGACAGCTCTACTTGTTAGGCATAGAATGGCTTTGCCTCGAGGTTACAAGGTCTTCAAAAACCTAGTAATGAAGCTGACAACATCTAGAGAAGGACATGTCTGGTAACAGGAAAGCATTGTGAAACTCAGACAAAGCCACACAGTATTTAATGCATCTGCTCCTTAGAAATGATTGATTCAGATGGTGATTGAAAGAGAAATGTAATTCTATTCAGAAAAGTATGTCCATTTCCTTGAAGGAGCAGTTATTAGTCTAAAGGTTAAAATAAATTATTCTCTACTTGCTTTTGTAAAGCTCTAGTTATTTAAAGTGAGAGTTAAAAAGCCCCTGTACTACACAAATATGTAATTTCTTTTTTCATTCTGTAGATATTTAACAATACAATTAGGTTGATATTCTCCTCTCCCGACCACTTTCACAAGTACTAAAACAAGTTTCTTGTCCTGATATTGCAAACGCTGCAGGAAGATGTTTATTTAATGCAGGACCAAAGTGTAGGTTTTCTAAAGCTTTATGCCTTTTCACTTCCCAAGACATTCACAAGCCTATGATGCACACACCAGCACAAAGAATAAGAATGAATCCATAAGTTCAAAGTAATCATTCAGGACTGAGTGAGCATTACTGTGTAAGGAGCTCAGAAAATTCTGCATTCAGAGAAGACAAGCTTTATTCCCACTCAGATTTCAGAAAGAACTCTGGAATTGCTGTTATGAGACAAGTTATGAAGTGCATATGCCCGCCATCTACCTCTTTTGTGACAAAATTTGATTCCCTTAGCCCTATTTCATTGCCTTCTCCTATTAGGTAAGTGTAGTACTGCTCGTACCGCATACGCATACCCACAGATTAAAATGCACCACTTTTACATTACATTCCTTCCCCACTGCAGATGTGAGAAAATTAACTCCTTCATGTGAGCAGAGCGGAGGTCAGGTTCAATGGAAGGGAGAAAGAAGTGCTCATCAAAATTACTGCTGAAATGCGAAGAAATTGAAGCGGGCAATACAGCTCTGACAGCAAGAGAAGCCGCAGCGCCCTGCGCTGCTGTGAAGCGCTGCTGGCAGCAGGGAGAGCAGCTCTGGCAGCGCTCCCGCACCAGGGACGCCCGCAGGTATCTGGTATATCCCTGGTGCCTGCTCAGGTGCTCGTTTGAATCCAGGCAGGCAGTCCTTGAAATCAAATGCAAAGTCAAGAGACTAACTTCTGAGCGCTTTTCTGCATAATGAGGCTATGATTGGACTTGTTTATTGCTCCAGCAGTTAAGAAATACCTCTGGTAATACCCACTTCCCAGAATTCCCAATCCCATTCCCCTCCCCAGCTGAAAAACCTTTTATGTTGTCTACTGTTAAACCCGCACCCTGATCGCAAACTTTTCCCACTGTGGATAGAAGTTACGACTATTTTAATACAGGCTGGAGGAAACTAGGTAAGCTTAGCAACAAGGTTTTGCAAAGCGAGATGTGAACACTGCTTCCTAGAAACGGTGCTGGGTGTGTACGAACAGCCGTACCACTAGCTGAGACGGGATGCAGGTTGACGGGCTCGTGGGTTGATCAAGGATGGGCTGACAAGAAAGACATGTAATTCAACAAGGGGAAGTACAGCGTCCTGGGGAAGAAACAAACCCATAACCAGCACCTGCTGGGATTCACCCAAATAAGGTTTTCCTACTAAAAATAAGTAAGGCTTTTCAAATGATGTGAGCACAAAAAGCTTTTGCTTTTCTGTTCTTTATATTGTGAAACAGCTTGCCCCACATTCTGTAAGTAGTAGGGGAAGGAGGATACAATTGCCTTTTGTTGTTTACGAAGTGGGATAATTTCCTTTTTGATGAGTTTTTTAATTTTTGGCACAAGCTGCCAGCACATATTTGCTGAGCTTCTTGGCATTCTGATCTTGTCTCTGGCACTAATGCATACTTAGAGCTTGTGGAAAGTGTCCTCCTGTACCTTAAATTTCATCCTCCTTCTCCTGTCCACCCTCAAATCCCAGTAGCTCTCACAAAAACTGGCTGCGATGCCACTTCTCTTGCTGATACACAGTGAACTCTTCATCTCTTTTTTCCTCAGCAACACATTTGCTAATTCTTCCTTGGCACTGCTTATAACCAGATGTTAGCAGATACTGGGAGAACCCAATAGCCAATGATTTGAAACACGCACAGAGGGAGGACACAGGAAAGGTGACTTTTACAGTGGTTTGCTAGCTACCAATTTTGACCCAGTATCATCTTATTTCCTCCTCTCCTCCCTCTTGCCTGGAGCAAGGAGCAAGCTGCTGCTTTACAGGCAATTTTCTGCTTAGATAGCTTTGGGTGAGGAAATATAAAGCAAAGCAATCACCAATACACACCAGTGTTAGTTACAGAAAGATTCCCAGCCTTAAATTCTAGAACACATTACACATGCACACACTCACTCCCCTTTCCCCCATATGGTCAAAATAATGGGCCATCAATAATTCATGTAGGAAAGGGATCCTCAGTGAAGTCTCCCTCCAATCTTCCCCACTCAAGTTCCTGCTGCCAGCACCTAGAATACACTCAAGGCCAGCACTCAGTCTGGCCCCTCTCAGGAAACCAACACTCAAGATACTTCAGGGCTTCTAAATACTCCAAGCCCAATTCAAATACGGTGATATCAAAAGTCACACAACTTCTGCTATCTCAACTCCAGCCATTCAAGCTGCTGTTCTTGTCTCTTCTCACTAGTAATAAAGGCTTTTTCACCAAAATAGTCAACTAAGTTCAGCTTTTTGTATACATGGCATAAAAACATCTGTCTTACTGTCCTGTGGTTGTATTAGGTCTACAGGACTAACAGGGGACTCACTGGACTATTATATCATTGTTTTATTACAAGAAAGCGATGATATCCTAATATTTTTAGGAAGCTGCTATTGAGACCTAACTCTACTTACGTCAAGGTTTAAACTGGGAAAAATAAACGTCCAAAGCTATGAAAAGTATAAGCAAAGCATTCTCTTCTGATGATGAGCTACCATGATTTTCAACATTTATAAGTGATAGTACAAAACTGGACACTAGGGTATAATTAATCTCACTGCCTGTTGAATAAAAATGTGCAACTTTCATGGTACATTTTCAACAGTAGCCACAGTTTAAGATGGGAAGTTTTCTATTACAGCTTTGATATTTGGCAACACATATTTGGCATGCTGTATTTTTCCATGCAAGTTTGTTTTATGTGGTTATTAACTAACACAGAGGATCAATTGCTCACAAATACAGTAGAGCAATTACTTGACATTATATCACCGACTGCAGGTTTGCCTATATTTAAACTTTTTAGGAAAGTGACAATGAAAGAAGTGTGGCCTTTTCCTCCTGGCTTTCAAGCATGCAGAAGGTTGTTTCTGTTTTGGCAGACACTGTTCGTTTGCTACTGCAAAGGTTTCTGTGAACACTGTGCCTCCTTAAAATTATTCAGGAGCAAAATTATTTGTTGATCCCCTTGTAAAGAAGTGAGAGCTCCTTCTAGAAAACACGGGAGAAGGTTTAAACTCCCACCAAGCTGGGAATATGGGACCACCTGTTAACCAGCACAGCAGAAACGTTTGCCAGTCTTCCCACAAGGGGAAATTTCCCATTCATTTGCAGCATTTCCACTACTCTGGAAAATTAAGCTTTGAAGTGAAAGCTGGAATGCAACCTAAAAAATTGGAGGTTTGTTTTTTAAAGGGAGAAATGGTACTCTGCTCGCTCTACCGCACAGGCTGCTCCGCAGAGAGGAAAGGAAGAGGTCCCTTCCATGAAACAGCCAGCCTCCAGATGCAGCTCGACCACAGCAGTCAGGAAGGGACTCCAGCACTGTCCTCCAACCCTTGGACCGCACTCTACAGGTGGCAAAAGGTTTAGTTGAAAAGAGGAGGTAGAAAGAGAGAAATCAGAGCTAAAGTCAAATTGCCAGTGGAAACGCACCGCTCGGGCGCATCGCCGTGGACTGGATGATTCCAAACTCTGCACAAGGCAGGACCGGGCTGCAGCAGGTATCAGCGCAATCCACCAGCTACAGACTGGCTATTGTGCCCCACGGCACACAGCTCGCATAAGACTGCGGTGCACGTACACCGCTGTAGCTGTGTGTAAATTACATGCTATTTATGTCACCTCTGAATTTGGCTCATGCTGCTTTTTCCCTTTAACACAAATTGGCTTCTACATATGGCAATTAAAACTAACCTGGCAAGTGGGAAAACACCTGTATAAACCTCTCATTATCCTGGCATCCCACACTACTCATACTACCTTTCAAGAATTCAGTATTGCCTGGGGTGGGCGATTTTTGTGACATTCTACAGCCAATGAACTTCCACCAGATAAGCTGTTGCTTTCCCTAATCCCAAAGTTTTAACATTACCAAATCCTGATTAGCTTTGTGGATCAATCACGTTCAAGGCCTAACAGCCAAGATGTATTCTACCTAAAGCTCTATTCACAGTCGACTGGGAAATACCTGTTATAATTTATAGGCACTGGCAGATCTGCTTCAGATAGCTCCTTGGAAGTAATTATCTGTTGTGCTTCGTGGATGCCATATGTAATATATTCCAAAACCCTAAATTGCATAGAGTCTTAGGTTTTTTATTCAAACCCAGGACTCTGATCACATTCATCAAGAGGATCACCGGCCTGGAACCAGCTTCCAAAGAAATGCAGCTTTTTTATGATGCAAAGGTAGTGCCCTCAGTCCGCTTTGCTGAAAGAATAAAACAATTTGGATTTTGAACATGTTTTGCTTTGGCAATTTGAGACTGTTTAATCCTGAAACTAACAAAATTCACATGAACTAACAGATATTTGCCTGAGATTTGAAGAGAAACTAAGCTTCACTAATCCTACTACCAAGGCAAATTCCTTATAACGAAAGAGAATCTGTTCTACATAGAGGATGCAGTGATAAGGACTAAGAAATACAACATTCTTATACAGCCCCTACTCTATTCTGCTAGAGCTCAGAAATATTTTGAGCAGGCAGGAGACTGCATACATACAGAAAAGGACAAAGACATTATTTGGGTTAAGCCCAAGACTGAAGCCACAAGAACTGGGTTTTATGCTCAGGTCTGCCAATAATTCATCAGTGACCTTGAAGAATACTCCCGTACCTTTAAAAATAGAACAAACAAAATACCCAGTCATTAACAGGCTTGCTGAATTCATTAAAATTAGTAAACTGCTTTGGAGTTCAGAAATTTTAGGTTGCTTCCAGCAATAACCTGAAGAGCGGTAGTAAAATTAAGCCTGTTTAATCCAGAAATCTGCTCCCTAATAGTGTTGGAGATAACCACAGCCAAACGAACATAAGACTTAGTAGCAGAATAAGTGTACTGATATTTTTTTTTAAGTTATTGTCCTGGATAAAGAAAGACAAAATAAAGAGATGCAGAAGAGATTTGAAGAAAGGAACAAGACACCAGAAAGAGGGCATTAATGTTTCACACTCTTCTGCTTTGCAAAAAGACTTGCAAGCCTCATGAGGAAGTCTAAAGAATATCTCCAGAGATCAGCTTATGCTTTTTTTGATCACTTTGTCTATAAATCAGGTAGATACTTTCATAATTATGCATATTTGCATTACTATATGCCAAAAACTTCATGCTGTTTGCTCTTTTGAACCTTGAGAGCACTTTCTGCCTGACCTTCCCAGAGCAGCAGTGACCTCCATATTGGGTGGGAGGAGGGAAGCAAGCAATTGTGTGAGATAATCAAGGAGGGAAAAAGCTCTAGTCTCATTAGTTCTTGAAAAAAATCCCATATCCAGGTCCACTATGGTTTGTTGTTTACACTGTCTCACCTGTGACACCTTCTAAGGGATCCATACAAATTTCAGAAATCTATTTCCTGTGTGATCCTAAGATACTTGGCTCTTCAAGAACTGAAGACATTCAAAATAGTCCCTGTTAGAGAACAAAGGGAAGGGGGGGGGGGGGAATTGCAGTGCATGACGTTTCATTTTTTAGTAGCCAAAATGATGCATGAGCCACAAGCTAGTGTATTATTAATCTCACTATAGTGAGAAGAAAAATAATCATAAAGAACAAATTTATTCATTATTTGTGGTTTGACAGTTTCTTCATTCTACTGAGATGAAACACCATGTGAAATTAGTAACACTAGAAATTCAAACACTGGTGTACATACTTTGGTATGTGCAACAGAAATGAGCACAGATTCCCCAGAACAAATCTCCCAGTGCCAATGCCCCTATTAACCTTGAAATGTTCAAGTATGCAGCTGGGCAAAGGTCAGCTACTCTAGTGTGTACAGGTCTGAGAAGAGCCTAATGTTTTCCTGTCAACCTTTGTCCTTTTGCTTTGCCATTTTACCTGGTTTTTTTTTTTAATTTCCTTTTTTATTTTTTAATAAAATCTGTGTCATCAAAACATGACAATCTGCATCTTATGGACTCCTGGGGAAAGATGGACATTTCAAATGTTGTATTTCTAAAGACAGGTTTCTTGTCCTAGTTGTGAAGAAGACTCCAGAGAAGTTACATCAGATGTCTGGAAACAAGAAGACAAATCAAAACCTCAAATCTTTTGTCATTTTTTGATCTTGGTATTCATTCCATTGAAGACAATCTGCATCCTCATCTTAAATTCCTGAAGTGGCTAGTAATGGCTTTGAATTTGACTTGGTCCAAAAATGTCAAGCAAATTCCATCAAGTTTTACATAAGAGAAACAATAAACAAGCTTCTGTAACCTACTCTAATTTCACTTGCATCTTTTAATCCAAATTCAGTTCTGGGAAGTGGTAACAGTATCAGCTGTAAAGTTTGGACTCAGATCCATTTTTTCCCCTAACGCTCAGACCCAGGTTTCCAGTGCAGCCTGCTACAGAAATAAGAGCTGTCCACAAAACAGCTCGAGATCCTGATGTTTTTTAGTCAGGTACTTTCCAAAACCTATCTGCTTAGGAATATATACCCCATAATTATGAATCCTCAGGAGACATTAGTGAGTGTCATCGCACCTCCTCCCTTTAAACAGTTGAATATTCTCCTTTGTACCATCCTGTCCATAAGGAACTTTTTTTTTCTTTAAATTCCATTTCTATTTACAGCTTCATCAGCTTCATCCGATCCTGTTTTGAAGGCAGGCCTGTCTGAGAGTGAAGGCTAGTGGGAAAGGCTAGACAAAGTAAATGAAAAAGCCAGCATGATTACAATTCCCAACAAATCCTGGTCAAAAATACTGAGGAGAAGGATGCAATAGTGTGGTGGATTGACCCTAGCCAGCAGCCAAACACCCATCCTGCCTTTGCTCACTCCCCTGTCCTGTGGGAGAGGGATTTTTAAAAAAAATAAAAAATAAATAAAAAAATCAAAGGCAGGCAAAAAGGCAAAGAGCTCATGGATAGAGATACTGACAGTTTAATAAGAAAACCAAAAGCTGTGCGTGCAAGCAAATCAAAAAAGAGGTATTCACGTCCTGCCATTGGCAGGCAGGCAGATGTTCAGCCACTTCCTGGGAAGCAGTGCCTCACCCACACCTAACAGTTTCTTGGGAAGAAAAATGTCATAACCACAAAGGTTGCCCCTTCCTCCTCTTTTCCCAGAGATTTATTGCTGAGCGCAACATTATATGGTATGGAATATTGCTTTGGTCAATTCAGGTCACTGTCCCAACTGTGTCCCCTCCCAACCTCTTGCCCACTGCTAGCCTACTCACAAGGGGGACACCTTGACATTATGCAACCGCTGTTCAGCAGCAGTCAAAACACCAGTGTTACCAACACTGTTCTAGCCACAAACACAAAGCACAGCACCCTACGAACTGCTATGAAGAAAGTTAACATCATAACTTCATCCCATCCAGACCTAGTGCAAATATACACATGATGGAAATGTTTAAACCCAGTCTAGTGTACCTCACCCTAGAAAGAGTTATTTTTCTTTGCTTTTAGGATTGCACCTCATGCATTTAACTGCATCCTTCCATGGTTGCAGGACACCTAAGAAAAAATGCAGAGAGACAGAACTTTATTTTCAAACACTTATCTGCAGAGTAAGTACTACAGAACATGGATAGGATGATTTCATTAAATGAAAAGGAAAAAAGTAAAAGCAGGACAACTTTTCATTCTTGCAGATTACTCTAAACTTTAACACTTCCATTTCTTGAGAATCCTCACTCCAATGCCACTTCTCACCCAACCTACCTCCTCACAATCACAAGAGCCCAACCAAGTTAAGGTTGTTTCTCCCATGCTCTGCACCATCTTTTTTCCTTTAATTTTCAGGCTCAGCTGAAAATGCCCTCCATCAGTGGTTCTGCTGCCAGTCTTATGCCTGATTACTTTAATTAAAAGGCCAGAAGGGATGATTTAAGAGTCTCATCATTGGGCTTGACATAATTAGACTCCTGGACTCAGTGTCAAACGCTCACAGGGCTGCCTCAACCTTTCATCCTTCTAAGGCAGCTGTAGGCAGTACTATACAACATGCTTTGCAGCAAGAACCATTTCTGGAAAAAAGCTTTAGAAGAAAGGTTTCGTCTTCTTTCTTGAGACATAAAAGATCCCCCCGGCACTTTTTTCAGAGAGTCCAGATTTGTGTTTATAACCTCAGCCAAAGCAGTCCTAACATCTATGCCAGAAGTAGCTTTATTTTAGTAATGCCAAGTGTATGAAGTTGAAAATTGCCTAGTGATCCTCTGGAACAGAACACAGTATGTAAATAGCTTCACTATTTATATCCTGTATAGGGCCAGTTTTAAACTAAAATGAGAAAATTAAAGGGGAAAAAGAGGTCATTGCACTCTCAGATATTCTCCAGCACTTGTCAGCATCAATTAAGCACAAAAGATCAAAGCATCAGAAACAGAACAAGATTGTTTTCAAGGTGTCTCAGATTCCACTACACTGAGTTGACAACTGGGTATGCACCACTGAGGTTTGCCAAACAGAGCCAGAAGTGATCCACTGTGGTCATTGATATGGCTCTAGTCCCCTAATTACTACATTCTGAATTAATTGTTAAAGATTCTTGCCTGTTGTATAAAGGTAATATTACTACAATCACACACAAACAAGCAGCTAAAATGCTAGTTTCTGGAAGACCAAGTTAAATAGGACATACACATTACTGAAATCGCACAGTTGGGGCCTTGTAAGTAGAACCTACACAGATGTAGCCAGCTTAAACAAGGCACATAGTTTAAGTAAGCAGTTACCATAAAGGATGTATTTTCACCTCTGCTGAGGTGCAAACCTTAAAGCCAAGCTTTTCTGCACTCCCTATTTCCATAAGCGTTGTTGTACTGCCATCAAGTGGGGAATCCACAAAGAAAGAAGGATAAAGAGAGTCATAAAGATGTATGAACTGAGGCACTACAATAAGCAAGAGTAACGGAATTCTGAATTCCCAGTTCCAATAGCCACATTTTATGAGTCAATGTCAAAGTAACAAGCAGATACCTGGATAACTGCCATGTCATTTCTACACAATAAAGAAACGAGACATTGTGGTTTAACCCCAGCCGGCAGCGAGGACCACGCAGCCACTCGCTCACTCCCCCCAGTTCAGATGGGGGAAAGAATCAGAAGAGTAAAAGTGAAGAAAACTCGTGGGCTGAGATAAAGACAGTTTAATAAGTAAAGCAAAAGCCACGCACACAAGCAAAGCAAACCAAGAAATTCATTCACTGCTTCCCATGGGCAGGCAGGTGTTCAGCCATCTCCAGGAAAGCAGAGCTCCATCATGTGTAACTGTTATTTGGGAAGACAAATGCTGTAACTCCAAATGTCCCCCCGTCCTTCCTCTTCCCCCAACTTTATATACTGAGCATGATGTCACTTGGTATGGAATAGCCCTTTGGTCAGTTGGGGTCAGCTGTCCCAGCTGTGTCTCCTCCCAGCTTCTTGTGCATGCCCAGCTCTCGCTGGTGGGGCAGTGCAAGGAGCAGAAAAGGCCTTCAGAGCTTAGCAACAACCAAAAACACCAGTGCGCTGTGAAAAGTACTTCTAATACCAAATCCAAAACACAGCACTATAACACCTGCAAGTAAAAAAGTTAACTCTATCCCAACTGAAACCACGACACAAGACCAGGAGACTTGGGCTGAGTATCAGTGAGAGGCATGCCACAGCCACCAAAGGCTCGTGACCAGACCACAAAATTAAGCCATGTGAACAGATAATGACATCATAATCTGAATTGTCTGAAGGCCCATATGCACAGAAACATTTTCCAGGGGAAAAAGGAGTTTAAGTTCAGCAACTAAGTCACTATCTGGGAATTATTCTAAAAAATTGTTCAGAAGTGCACGGCGCTCAAAGGCATGTGTAACTCTATGGATGTATCCCTCCTTCCCTTCTTTGGGTTGGTCTAGTTTTACAGTCAAATACACTTAACTGAAGGGCAAACTCTGGCCAGTTTTAGTCAAATAAACAAATTAGTGTCTTACCGTGTGCCACTGGCTTTAACTTGGGAATGAAGTGCCCATTCCAACTTAGAACCTGTAAAAGGGTCTTATTTACCCCATCTTCCCTTTGTGAAGCTCAGAGCCAGTAGGGTCCAGAGAGGAACATCTGTTCCTCTTCAAGAGGGTGACAGGTGCCACAACTAGAAGTGCTGCTGAGTTTCTCTCTCTGCAATGTCCTGCCTCAAGACAGACAGTGCAAACAGCTCTGCGTGAATGGCTCTGAAGAGGCAGCAGAAGGCAGATTCCTGGGTAGACAAAGAGGTCCTCTCACTTCAATGAGAGCCAGCTTCCAAAGATGACAAGAAAGTTTTTTGAGTTTTTTTTAATATAAAATGTATTCCCTCGGTTGCCTTTAGCCAATGAATTTCAGGCAGGGACTTTAGATAAATGGCATGGAAATATAACTGATCTATCCATTAAAAAATCATGTCACCACCAAATGGTATTATTTATGTTTTATGAGTCTAAATGTGTTTTGTATGTTGCTGAATGTGCTCCCATTAACTCTCAGGCACAAAGGAACTTGTTCGCATTTGGCAGCAGGTTGTAGACAGTATGTGAAATCAGAAACGGGGAGAAGCGCAGCTGAGGGCTCCCATTCTCAGCAACAGGCACAAACTCTCCGGATAGCAAAGCTCTGACTCTTACAGTCCATGTTGAAGACCAAAGTTCATCCTTTGCACATACCTCCTAGGAAGGCACAGCAGAGTTTCAGAGGTCAATGCTTTCAGAATGACTAATTTGTTACTGAAAAAGGGGCATGATTCGGTTTACACATATGGAGTTGTCAGTCCGAACCAAAGCATTCTTCCTCTCTGGGCCATGTCAAAGTTGAGATCCAGGCACCTCTGGGTCTGCCCCCATGGTAATAACCACACGTATGTTGTCCTCTGATTAGGTTATAGGCAGTGCTTGATCACAGCCTTCAAAGAGGAAGGGACTGATTCACTCTCCGTGACCCCATTGTCGGTACAAGAACACACTGAATTACTGTGAGGTCTTCTCCTGAACCATTTTTCAATGATTCTAGGAAACTAACAAGTGGCAGACCAGAGAGCATGCATCTCCTTTGCTATTTGGAGGACAAAGTGATGACCTACTCTGGCTAAGTACTTAAGATGATACAGAGAAAACTATACAGAAAATCAAGGATATGCCACGAATTTTGAATAACATCCTTCCTTTGACAGACCATCAAGCACTTCAGACAGCGGGGCCCACCCAACTTGGCTAATTCTCTGTTAAGTGGGTCAGAGAACTGATATGCATAGTCAGGATTCGTCCCTGTCATGGTTTAGGCAACCAGGACAGTCCCTACCATTATTTGTCCCATAAAACATGTCAATTTATAATCCAGTTGTGAGTTTGGTCCTAGGTGTCTCAGAGATCAACTGTTTTTTTCTTTTTTTAAACGTGATTCTGCAGCAGCTGAAATCCACAGACTCTCCCAGAAGAGTATCTTTTCATTTAACAGGAGAGGTGGCTGACAGGCAAAAAATTCACACTACAGTAGGTAAGGGAAATGGGGAATTTTCAGAAAATTGCAATTACCTCCTCAGGAATGCCAGACGGGCTTTCTGCTTGAACCAGATAACAATGCATAAGCTGAGGAAAAGGCCAGTAAGAACTGCCTGAGCAAGAGGGAGGTGTAGGGACACAGCAGAGATGAGGAGATAACAATGCTGTGACTGTTACCATCTTTTGCTGTTTGCCTGTGACTTTAATTTAGACAGCTAAAATGCCTACGTTTAGGACAGTGAAAAAGGTAACTAAGCAAAGCCAAATGTCTCGTCAACAGACACTTCAGGAAGAATCATAAATGCAGCTGAAGCAAAAATTGAAGCAGATGCACCACTGGGACAGAGAAGACCAAAATACGATGAAGCTGTACTTCAGAATCTAGAGGGATACAGACAGACAGAATGAGTTTACTCAAGTCAAACATGTCATGTCTCCAACTGTGTGAGACTGCTGGTCCAAAAAAAGAAAAAAATAAATCAGTAAATCTACTTTCTTGGTGATGTTATTTTCTCCATAATGGCTTACATAAAAAAGTCCCAAAGACCATGGACAGGAGGGTAGGCAGATGGATGAATGGATAACTTCACTCTGCAGTTCCACTGTGTGGAGTATGATGGATGTTTAAGTGTTCCCAGTCACAGTGCCAGAAAAAAAGCAAGGAAGAGTCTTGCCTCTTAACTGCAAATGCTCAGGAAATGTGGGAAGAGAGGATGCCATTACTCAATGGGAATGAAACAATGACACTGCAACAAATACTGCCTACACATTCTACCCTCTAAAAACAGCGGTGACAGTCCATTGCTTGGGAACGTCATAGCCTGGAAAGAGAAACTGGCCAAAGAAAAAACGCCAGGTGTAAACCAAGATCCAGACTTTGTATTACTATCCAGACGTACCAAATCAGACTGCTTCTGAATTTCTCAGCAAGCTCCTATACTTAACAAGTTAAATCCAAGTAATCTTAAACTTTGTATTTAGGGACCAGACAATCCAAAATCCAGATCTGGATCTAAAGCATGGACAAACACTCCTGGAAACATCACCAGTTCTTCCAAGAATTTCCAGCTGAGTAGAATTCATTTACTTACCAATGGATTCCTGCAGAGCAAGCTGCTTCTGTCCCTGCAGCACAATGAATGAACAAATGGATGGATGAACCTTCAGATCCTCTGGCTTTAAGTGTCTCCTGCCCCTCAGCTATTTGCATTCTCTGATGCCTGTGATTCTTTGAGTAGGGCATCCCACCACAGCCCTTTGGACAGACTTCATACTCTGAAATCCTTCAGTCAGGGACCAAAGGTAACAGCAAGGTAAAGTCTTCTGATCCTCACTTTTAATACAAGAATGTATGCTAGTGATAAAAAGTACTGAGAAACCATCCATAATTCCACTGTGAAATTAACTGGGCACTTACAACCAAGCTGAAACAACTTCCAGCTATTTTATGCTACTCATTTAACTTCAAATGTTTCAACCTTCAGGTTTGTTATAAAGAGAAAGTACTAGAGGCAGAGAGTCACTAAGTGAAGTTTCTTCTAGTTCTCCACCCACCAGATGGTTATTGTTCTTAATAATGCATACAAAGGCACAAAGCACTTCTCTTCCCACTACTTGATACAGCATGCAGCCTTTCGGACTTTCCATTATAACCTGTACCCTGTCACAAATCTACCACGTTTCTCCATACCAGGTTCCTCCTCCACCCACCTGGGCATCTAGAGTGCTTTTAAAATGGAACGAAATTAATTTCCAGGGAGATTGCTGTAGTTGGATTTTATTCTTGTGTTGTTTCAAAAATCCAGAGCTATTTTAGGACTTTATTAAACATCTCTCTACAAAAATTTTTGTAGGCACACAAGATGATTAAATACGTATTCAACAATACAGTGGAACATTATGAGCAAGCCTTGCAATATAAACAGCCTCATCAGTTGGTGTCAAACTGCCTTGTTATTGGCCAGTGGCTGCACAGCTCAGTTCTCTCATTATGAGACTGTTGCAAAAGAACATCTGATAGTGAGGTTGTATCATGTCACCACAAGATCCTGCCTAGCGACTGTGCAAGAAGACCACAACCGATATTGTCACGCAACACTGACATCTTACAGGGACACTCCTGAATCATCGTTGCTTGATAACAGCATGTTTCTGTTGTAAAGGCGTATCATCTCTGGGCTCCAGCGCATGGGATCGTTAACATCCAACTTGTATTCAGATATTGCAGGGTATGGTGAGAGACGCCAAAAACAAGCAGGTTGCCTATTATCTGATTTTGGGTGCCTAAATTAGAAGGTTAATCACCTCATACCACCCAGAGATAGCAATACAAGCATTCATAAGACAATTTATAGCTACAGCTTAAATTACATTGTTCTTAGCTGCCTCCTGAAAGAACCCATTTCTACCACTAGGGAACCTGGGGAAATTAGTCTAATATAAATATCCCCATTTAGAGGTCCAGTGTTTGACACAGACTGCAATGATGATTTAAATAATCGTTTGCAAGACTATAACGCACAGGGCACAGGAGTACACACTGAACGGAAAGAAACAGAAGTAGTGAGCAAATCCTTGGCAGATATAAGTTAACATAAATCCCCTTACATCAGTGGAGCTTTGCTAGTTTCCACCTGTCAAAGAAGCACAGTGAAACTAGTTTGCTGCCGCATTCACCTCCTGTTACAAACAGGCAGCCAGTCTCCCAGTAAGGGTATACTCAAAAAGTAATTAAAAACCGTAACACATAAGTGCAAAAAAAACCCCGAAGATAAGTTGGTGCTACATTTATTGGTATAATGTTTCCTTAATTTTGGCAGCCCCCCTTCACAAGCCAAACGCTAACAAAGCGAAGTGATTTCTTACAAAATGCATTTATAACGGTGTAGATACGCACCTCACTGAATGCCCAACTACATTAGCACCTTTTTAGTCCCACTGCTAAAAGGAACTGCATCATGTTTACATGTCTAAAAAGGCATAACAAACCAAGTTTTTTAAACCAAATAGACTGATTTCTTTGCAGTGTTCTTGAAATACACTGTGCTCCTCTCGCCTTTGAGCTGCAACTGAGAATTATCAAGATCTCCCATAAGGCTACATGAAAAAGATGAACAGCAAGCAATCCAAGCCAAGTGCTTCCCCAGCTCTGCCAAGAATTAAACACACAGCTCCATCAGCAGGAGGGCTTGCTTCAGTAACAAAATCTGTCTCAGCCTGTACCTAAAAGGTTTTCTAAGGCTGCAGATTAAAGTTTAAAGGGCACTAGAAAAGCCTCAAGACAGAAAGAGCTCCTATAGGAAAAAATGCTATATAGAATTTCCAGAAAGAAAAAGGTAATTATTACTTTTAGTAACAACAGTAATAGCGGCAATAGTCCCTATTTTTAATGATTCTCTTTCCCTAGAGATCTCTGCATGTTTTACAAGTTATATAAGCACCAGTGTGCGGTTCACTTAATATTCAGCCATCTCTGAGCACAACTGCAAAAGACAGGATTAAATTACATTTCAGTATAACAAAAAATGCTATACTAATTTGAAATCACAAGGGAAGTTTCACAAGACATTTGGAGAAAACACCTGGGCTACAAAACACTCCCTGGAAAAGTGCCATGGAATATCTAACAAACTGCAATGGCCAATATTTCTTGCACGTCAAATGGAAAAAGGCGGCGGCACTTCATGCCCTTCCCCCTGTCAGCACCGCACTGAAACAAACTGGGGAGGCAGCTCACCAGTGACTAAAAGGGAAAAGCCCAAGTACTGCATGGGAGTAGGAGCTGTTCAGAAGGTATGCAAAATGCACAGGCACTGCTTGCCCTGGAAATGGATTTATCAGCAGATGGATGGCCCGGTCCATTAGTTCTGTTCTGCACTGCATACGGGCAAGCATGGGCTGACGCAGACTCACAGCCGATACATCTGACTGATAACGTAATATCAGCCTGATTTGTCTTACCACAGTATTAAAATAAAGACAACAGTGTGGTATGATGAATAAAACTGTAGCAACACGACAGATTTCTGAAGGAAATTAGTCTGATTTGACAAGAGTGTGCAACCTAAAGATAAATGCCAGTTTGGTTTATATCTGTCCTACAGCAATTCTGCTCATTACTTAGTGACAGTGAAGAAGAAGGCTGAGCATTTTGCTTTCTTCCCTTTTCATTAACAAGCACAATAAGTCAAGGCTTCCATTGCACGAAGCAAGCCGGAATTCTGTTAGCACTGCCCCAACCTAACACATGGACCTCCTGTGATGTGACACACACAAACACTTCTACTCCTTCTGCTCAGCTTTTCCATCACCCATCGTTCACTCTCATCACTGAACTCCACCAAGCATGTGGTATTTTTCAAATGGAGATCAAGTGTTCACGCTCAGAGAGTATCATAAAGTAAATAAAAAATTGCAACTGGAAGTAAACAAAATTAAAAAAAGAAATTTCTGTTTAAATCAGCCTTATGTTCTCCCCAGACCAGAAACAGTAGTCTTGAATATCTAGGCTTGGAAATACTACATAAGATACCTCTTTGCAACTCCTGTGACCTTGGATGTAACTGGATTTTAGGGCTAAACCACCCTCCTCCCCCCTCCCAAAATAAAAAAATAAATGGGAAAAGCACATCAGAAACCTGCTTGGACTCATTTTATATTGTGGCCAAAACAAAGGGCATCCGTCCCAGAGCTGATAATCTAGTACCACCCCACTGTAATTGAAACATACTTCATTTACTTTAATATAAAATAGCTAAAGCCAACAAGACAGAATTGTCTTTTCCTTTTAGCCTGCTTTGATGGCTCAACAGCCTTTCATTACATGAGGCTTACAAGTCATCTGAACACATTAGTATGCAACTATTTAATAACACTGCAGTGATTAAGTGTCTGAAGTTATCTTAACCAGTTCAGTGAACGTCTAATGCAAAGTGAGCTAAATTAACAGTGGAGGCACAATAGCTCTGATTATGGCAAGGGTATTACAGCCATTTCTTTTAATAGTAATCTCCTGTCAAATTGATGTCCATAGATATTATAGAACTGTTTAACACTGAAAAGTGGCCACATTGTTGTCATTGCCAGAAGACTTGCCACCAAAAGGAACGGACCACAGAGACTTAAACTGCCCACTAATGCTCATAAAGAGTCATCTTAGAAGGTGAAGCCCTGCCAGTGCACTGGAAGGAAATTGCTGTTCCCCCGCTGCAGAAAAGACAGCAAGTAGCCCATTTTATTAAGTCCAGAAACTCAGCAAGGAACAAAACCCACAACTTTTAGTAGCTTGGGAAGTTCACATTGAACATAAGGAAAAGCTTCTTCACCAAGAGGGAAGCATAGCATTGGAAGAGGCAATTCAGAAAGATGGTGGAATCTCCAAGCTGCATCTTGATCTTCTACGATCTTGATGAAACCACAGCTGACCTGGTCTATCGGTACCAACAATCCTATTCCCAATGGGATGTTGGGTGAGATTAAGCTCAGAGGCCCCTTCCAACCAACTTTTCTAAGATTCTGTGACCTTGTGTCCAGACCAAGCCAAGCCAAGCCAGACCAAGCAAACCAAGCCAAAACTGCAATGGGAAATGGTTGCAACAGCTCCTGGTATGGCAGTAAGGCCATATGCCTGGACAACTCTCAGGTAAAGACCCATAAAAGATCTTGTGCAGATGCTTTCACGAGCTGTTTTTTCAAGAGGATGATTATGTCATTGCCTTCCACCTGTCAGAAAATATTTCAGATGAAAGATTGAAGCATACCAGCCATCTCCTCCTTTAGTCTTTTCCCTGAGAAGCGCTGTTTTGCCTATCAGACATGTCTTTGCTGAAACATGAAGATGTTCCACATGTTCAAATTAGAGGGAAAGTCTGGCACACTTCAATTCCCTCCAGAACAGCTGGCATCAGCATGTAGCTGGTTACAAATGCACAAAGAATCTTAGTAGACAAAGGCAGTTCAGTAGAAGAAAAGCGCTTTCTTCTTTTTATATTACGGTCTTCATGGTTTAACTTTGAAAAAAAAAATCGCTGCTTCAAAAGCCTTTAATGCATATGAATGCGATTTTTAGCTTGTCTTTCAACTTCGCTGTTACGAAGACTTGTTAGAAAAGAAGTAAGTGGAAGGAACAGCTACTCAGGGGTAAAAGAAATATACAAACTGACAAACCTTTCTTCAAGGAGTGCGTGGTTGCACCCTCTCCCTCCCCACTGATACAGAACATCTTTTGCATCATTTAAAAGTTGTGCGCACACACACACAAGTGTGCATATGCCAGTAAACATACTTCCATCTCAAGCTTTCTTGTAGTCACTGGTGTGATTTGCTCTGCTGGCTAAGCATAGTTGTAATTAGCTGGTGAAGTTCCCAAGACACAAATAATTTTTTATTTTTTTTTAAGTTGTGGCCACAAGAGCTTACAGAGAATTTTAGAAAAAAAAGCTACAGGTGGTATCCAGGGGGTTGCGTTGGACTGCAAAACTTTTGCTTTATCTTTTACATCTTACATCCTTCTCGTTTCAGTAGTAGAAGAAAGAATTGAGGAGAAATACAGCTATTGCTGTGACTACAGTGCAAAGTCTGTGCATCAAGCTAGCTCAGATACAGCGTGCTACTCAAAAAACAGCATTCAGATATTCATACATCTCCAAAAGATATGTTCTGTCGTCCAGGAATGGAGAGGGTTAAAACAATGAGCCCTGAATTCTTATGATCTGCTGCAAAAAAAGGATTTCCTTTGGCCCACGTGCACCAAATTAAAAGGTAAGTTATTGAAATAACCAATAGATCATACATAGCAATCAAAGTGAGTTCTTGCTCCCACATGAAGCATTTCATTCTTCCCCATAATGAAAAGTGCTGGGTGTAACTAATAAGTAAGGTGCAACTAACAGGCATGAAATATCTATATGCTAAGACTGGGGGATC
The DNA here is from genome assembly GCA_008711295.1 of Anarhynchus alexandrinus. Lineage (NCBI taxonomy): Eukaryota > Metazoa > Chordata > Aves > Charadriiformes > Charadriidae > Anarhynchus > Anarhynchus alexandrinus. Next base: position 381,765 of record VUYV01000100.1, on the reverse strand, counting down.
TGTTTGGAGTGCTAGATTCTCTAACATCTCTTTTCTTCTTAGCCTTTTCTCCAGCCAGTTTGATCAGTTTGGGGTTGTTTTTTTTCCTCCTAGCTCACTAATACCTCCCTCCTTTTTACTTCAGTTTCATCTTCCTCTCTCCAAAATGCAGCTTTATGTTTTGCCTCATGGTCTTACTTTGAGATATTTAGGATGTTGCCACTAGACAGAGTCTTGACCACAAACTCAATCAAACCAGCGTGGTTCCCCAGGTCTTTACAGGTTTTAATGCTTGCAGGGTTCATTCAGCATGATTTCTTTCTGGTTTTACATAGCTTTCTAGGAATTATATTTACGTATGCTTTTTAGTAAGATAACATTAAACTGTTAAAACTTCAGAAGTCAGGACAAGTCCACCACATTCTCCAGTGAACTGTCTGAAACGATCTTCACCTAAATATTCCATCTTTTTAGAGCAAACTTGCCTATTTCATTGGGCTATTACAAAGACGACTGAAAATTCCCCCTACTAGGGCATCTTGTTTTCATCTAGAGTTATCTGTATATATTAAGTTAACTTGCAGACTCTCGAGAGAGAGGTGGAATACATCAAGGTATTCAAATTCATTTCCAGCTAAGGATCATTTTTATGCCCTTCGCTGAAGTTTCTCCAGTGTTGCCACATCTGTGGCAAGCTGGACATCAGAAGTAGTAATCTTACCAGTGCTGCATGCAGAGGCAAGACTATGCCTATGTTTACCTGCGACTCCCCTTTTCAGAGTCCCAGTGTTCACGGCAGAATCTTTTTGCATATCACTTTAGTAAAAAACAGTATTGAGATAGTTACTCACTGTAATAATTCCTGCTCTAAGTTATTCCTTTTCAGGAGTTTCTTGGGAAGTTTGTTTAGGTATAGCCAGAATTCTCTACTCCTACACGTACTACGTCATATTTATCTGTAGAAAATGTTCAACTGTGACAATTTAGGTAATTCAGATTACTCTGAAATAATGCAATAGTATAATCACAATATTATTTGCTAGTAAATAATTTAGATAACATTTCAGAACACTGCTAAAATGCTGAATAATGTAAAAGCAAACAGATTCCTGAGGGACCTTGTCAGAAACAGACACCCTGCTTTCTTCCCAACAGCAACTTTTTTAGATCTGCCACGATGCCAGATTTTAATCCATCTAATATATAACCTCTTAGAGCCAAGTTTCATTGGTTCCCCCCCAATCAAGATGTTAGAGTGATAAGATAAATGCCTTTGAGAAATTCAAGTACACTATATTCATTCTGCTCTCTTTATCAGCCAGATCTGTGATCTTGTCAAGTGATGACAGTTTTGTTTGACAGGACACATTTCCATAAAACCATCTTGACTGACAATAATATGATCTTCGTCTCTAACCTTTTGTTGATGGAATCCAAACTGTTCTGCTCTGTTGCCAAGACATGTGAAAGTAGCTATTCTCTTGGGTGTTGGATAGTCTCTTCCAATACTGTTAAATATGGGTATTATGATGGCACTCCTGCACTGTTACAGAGCTTCACCATTCTCCAGCACTCTTTAATATTGAATTAACGGCTCAGAGAATTCAAATGCTAGATTTATTTATTAGGATTTCAGAACTGCTGGCCATAAAATACCTACTTCTAGCTGGCACTGCCCACATTCCACTTTGACTATAATGAATAAATTTATAATATCCATAATATCATAGGAGGGTTAAAAAACAGAGCAAAACCAGCTACTGGATACTTCTATCTGTTCTGCATTACTATTTATAATTTTACTTTCAGTTTAACAATAGATAACCCAATTGATCCAATTTACATCAATCAGCTGGAGGTGTATTGTTCCTAATATATCTTAAAGATGCCATCTTACTCCTTTTAATCCTAATAGCTTTTGGCATTCATGTTTCCTCCCATGGCTTGCTTTAACAAAGGGACAAAGTATAAATTAAGTTAGACAAAAATGTACTCATGTCAGCTTTATCGTGAAAGCACAGGAGAAAAAAACAAAAAAGATGCAATAAGACTGTCTAAGCAACAAGGTGCATGGAAGAAATCACACTTCATTAAAAAAAAATCCAATGAAACTGCAAGCAAAATTTAGGTAACTTCAATGTTTTTCACTTGACACATGCTTTGAATGTTGGGAATTACTTTTTATTATTTTTATAAGATACAGGCAAATACATAAACCTGGAAGTTGCTCAACTGATTTACAATGTAAAAATAGAACTGCTGCCTGGAGAAACACAGCCAAAAGAAACCACTTTTAAGAGAATCAGAAAATACTTCATCTTCGATACCAACATCCCTGACACACGCTCTCCATATCCTGGTTTTGAAGTGGCATACGGGAGTTAAGAGACAGAACTCTGCAACCCTAACCCTGCCCAACACAATTGGAAACCAACGGTTTCTGAACTGTAGTTCGTTAAAAAGGACATCAGTGACTGGCAGAGCTGGACAGACATAGAGGTGTTCTGAATCTCTCTCTTGATTAGATCCTTGCCTAAGGGTTGGTGAATTTCTACTATTGCTTTTTATGCAGCAAAAGTTTGTTACACTCCGTTTCTCTGAGGAGTGGGAGGAGATGGAGGAGAGGCATCCATACCTCTCCCAATATGTTCGGTGCTGTTGTGCTTAGCTGTGCATATGCCAGGGACACGAAGCATATGGCCTGGGGGCTGGCAGTGTCCCGCTTAGCAGATGTCTTCAATACATTCTGCCACAAGAAGTCTTTTTAGGGGCTGGTTAACTGCTTTTTATCAGGCCATTCTTTGTCTCTGGTTGATAGAGAGTTATTCACCCGAACTGAAATCCCACTAAGCACCTTTATAGACCTTGTGTAGCTTTTCATGTCCAGGAACTAGAAAATAAGACTTCACTACTCTCAAATTAAGCCTGCACCTAGCAGATAGATTGACTGCAGACTGACTACGAGGTGCCACAAGAAGTCATAAATCTTCCTCAAGTAGTTATGCTGCTTTGGTTTTTTTGGACCAAGGAGTCAGAGAGAGGAAAAAACAGTCAGTCTTCGAAGGCAAGGACTCTTCCCTGGTAGCATTACTCCAAGCAGCCAGGGATGAACACACCAGGTAATACATTTGTGGAGACCTGGCGTGCCAGAGGTAAAGAGGAAGGCCCACGCATCTTACAGAAAAACAAGAGAGCAAGTAAAGTACTGATGGTAAATAATAATCTCACCAGCTATCTGGAAATCCACTGCAAATCAATCTTCCGTCCTGGCACTATAAGGACTCATCAAGTTATTCAAACGGTGAACAATTTTTAATCCTGCAGACTGTTTACAAACTCCTTTACCTGAACTGTTTTCTGGCCTGTTAATTCCCACTTCGTATTTGTGCATTTGACAATCATAGAATCATAGAATGGTTTAGGTTGGAAGGGACCTTGAAGATCATTGAGTTTCAAACCCCCCTGCCATAGGCAGGGACACCTCCCACTAGACCAGGTTGCTCAAAGCCCCATCCAGGCTGGCCTTGAACACCTCCAGGGATGGGGCCTCAACAACTTCTCTGGGCAACCTGTTCCAGTGCCTTACCACCCTCACAGTGAAAAGTTTCTTCCTAATGTCTAATCTAAACCTACTCTCTTCCAGTTTAAAGCCATTCCCCCTCGTCCTATCACTACATGCCCGTGTAAAAAGTCCTTCCCCAGCTCTCCTGTAGGCCCCCTTTAGGTGCTGGAAGGCTGCAATAAGGTCTCCCCAGAGCCTTCTCTTCTCAACAATCCCTTCCCCATAGGGCTTCCAGTGTTTGGGCACATCCATCAAGATAAAGGACAAAATAATCCTGCTAGAAATTATTCCTTTTTGCCTTTGTAGAGGACAGATCAGAAAGTGGAGTAATGGCTGGATGGGGTAAGAAAATGCCATTGCACAGTATCAATGCTCTATACCAAACCACGTGCAAAAACTGGAAAGTCAAAGCATAAAAGGTGATTAGCCTCTAGTCAGTGAACTCAAAAGCAAAAGAACACACAAAAAAAGACTTAATTTCTATTTTTCAGTTTAGTCCTTGTTATAAAGGCCAGACACTTTCACCAAGTATCACGATCTGGTTTAGTTCTATCTTGAGCTCAACATCTGTGTCACCCTAAAACTTTTATATCCTCACTTACAAATTAGAAGGGAAAGACTAGCACACTTTTTGAACCCTCGTGAAAATACTTTACAGAATAAGAACTAAGAGAACCCAGAAGAACTGCCCTTCAAATGCCTCAAATTTGGAAAATAATATTTCACTTTGAGCATTTTCTTCCCCCCAGTCAGTGGTAGAGCATTCCCATTCCCTAGCTGGCGATATGAACATGCCAGGCTTCTGCCAGGTAGTGTTTCTGATAATCATGCAAACACCTCATACAAGAGATCTCATTTACCGATTTCCTTCTCAGTGTGGTCAAACACCCTGACTAAAAAAGGAATTAGATTGCCTCAACAAGTCCAGTCTTCAGTGAGCAGGGTCTGCTCCCCTTGCCTTAAAAGAACGGGAAGGCTTTTATAATTATCTCAACAAAATAAACAGTATCTTTTCAATTAAATTAAAGAAAATCTGGATTATTTCCCCCCACCCTCTTCTGTGAACCCCTTATGCCAGGTTCAGCATTACTTCCTTGTGTCTGAATTACAGAATAATCCATGCTTTAAGAACAATAATAAGCTTAGTTCTCCAGCACTTTCATTACGTAGTTGTAAATACCCCAGTGGACAAATCTTCTCCTCCCTGCTTTGGGACGCTATTCCCTAGTCTAATACATTTCACCATCCATTTGGGATTCAGCAACCCACAGATCACAAATTCTTAACAGATCAAGGGAAAAGCGTAAAATTCTCCAGACAAATTACACTCCACAGTAAGCTTAATGAATTTTCCTGTATTCTCCTCTGAGAAATTAACCACTTCATTTCTCAGACTTTCACTATTGTGTTACCATTTAGATATAAGACAAAATACAAAAGTATAATAAGCATATATGAAAAGATTCAAATTAACAGAACTATTTTTATTGTCTGAAATCTTAATCCTTAGAAATATTTTCCATTGGCCCTGATTCAGCAAAGCACTTACAAGCACATTCTTCCCCAGCTATATGCCAAAGTCCTACTGAAATAAATTCTGCTTTATGTTTTCCACTCAAGTCAATACATAGTCAAGATTATTACAGATAAGGGACACACTGATCTACTTCAACCTAGCATAAGCCCTATCTGCCCAAACCACTCAGACATCCAACTGAGCAGATTACTTGAATAATTGGTGCAGGTTTTACATATTTGTAATCACCTGTTCAAATTCAGGAGTGTAAGTATCCACCTAGTCATTGCTACCTACATAAATCCTTACTCCCCTCCAGCCCATGAGCACTACGGGTCTATTGGGTCTATGATCACAATCTTGGAATAGCCCTTGTCTTCTGACTGTTCAACTGTTCATCTTTGCAAAACCACGATAACCCCATGGTTTGACAGTGGTAGTGCAGAGTGATTGCTTCAGGAGACCTCAGCAACGTCACACTTATATTTTCAGAAATTAGAAGTTACTTTAAACATTCCTACCCACAGTTTCCTGATTAGGCTGTGAAATTTCCTTATCAGACAAAAATCAAGAACAAAATAAACTCCTGCCATGACTGGTATTACTAAAGAAAAAAAAAAAGATGATAGAAAAAGTAATTTTCTTGATGCAACTCTTCAAAGAAAGGCTGCATCTGACATTTTTCAATTATACCAAAAAAATTGTATGATCGCTGTGGTGTGTGGGTAGCTTGACTCAAACTAAGAGAAGGCAAGGGAAAGAGAATGTCAAGTACTGCCCATCCATATATTTTCCAAGGAGAGAAAGATTCATGCCAGTGGTAAACTTAATAGCATGTGAGTGGAAGTGAGGCAGTGGCACAGCGCCAGACTATTTTGTTTTATTTGAGAAAGCACTGAACACTGATATATGAGATCACTTACTAGAGGAGCTGGGAGAGCAATTCACAATAAACAATTTAGTCTCCAAATGTAGCTCTTTCACTATTCAAACTGTCCACAAAGACCATGCCATTTTTATAGATGTTTGCTGTTTGTAATTATCCAGACAAGTATTTCCTTCTAGTTCACGTCAGTTCAAGTGCTGGCTTAAGGATTCAGAGTTCACAATGACAGCACTGTAGCTGCTCAGGCAAGTCAGCTGGTGGGGTTTCTACAGCTTCTGCTTAGCTGCATAATCTAAACTCCTTTGTGCAGAACTACAAACTTCTAAAAGTCCTGTCTTGGCATCTACTGGCCTGGGGTTATTTCTCCCCAAACCTTAGCATAAAAACCCCGCTCCTTCTGTACAGTTCACAACTGATGTGAAGAACATGTCACCACAGGTTTACTGCAAGGTTAGTCGACAATTTTTTACTCATTTCTCCAGGTTTCATTTAAAGCACACAGGGAGAAAAGGAATTTAGTAGACGGTCTGAGAGATAAGACGTGTAGAATTAGTCCTTTTTGTCATATTTGCTTTGTCCCTTTCCTCTACCCTTTGAAATTCAATTTCTTGTTTGCTGAGACAGCATCTCATAAAAGCTTAACCAGAATACACATAAAACATTTCTTCTCTAAATCTGAGATTTATCTTTTCAGAAGACAGGTGTAAGTGCAAGAGAATCATACAGTTACTTTTCCAAACATAATTTGATTTAAGACCTCATACAGCTCTCAGGATTATGGCATGGTGACATCATACATGAGGCAGGTAATTTGATGTACATTCACTGTAGTTCACATGCATACTGTTTATTCATATTAAGCTGCACCCGTTGAAGTATTTATGTTTCAAAAAATAAAACTATTGGGAGTTATGCCCTGTGATATTAGAAAACTGATCAAAAAGAAACGGAGGAATATTAAGATTTTTTTTCCCAGTTCCCAGTCATGTGAGGTCAGGTTCGTGGACTCTTAATGAAGCCAGTGGGTCATGAAAGAACTTGGCATTTTCCTCTGCAACCTCAAAGACTCACAATGAATCACCACCATTGCCTTTTCCAGACGCAGGCTGCTAAATTTCTAGAAGCAAGTTTACAATGTAGACTTGTTTGTTTCCCAAAGGCACAGTTGCCTAAGTAGGGAGAGAAGAATCATGTGAAATGATAGAAAACTGAGAGAAACCGAAAATAAATTTGCCAAGACTCTAGTTCCAAGCCTGCAGATCAGCTAGAACCTAGCATTTTTCACTACAGTGGTTACTGAAAAGAATAGGCAGCCAGCCAGTTTGGTAGCTCTATACCAGGCAGTATACATACCTTGGCCTTCATTAATTCAAATAAGAGAGTTCATACTACTGCTGTTGGCATGGCTTAAAGTTCTTTTCTGTCAGATTGAGAAGTAAAAGGAGAAGCAATGCATAGGTGATACAAAGGGCTTTGGACATTCTTTTTAATAAGATGAAAGTTGCAATTCTGTGGAATATTGAAAAAAGCACAAAGAGATTCTTGAAAACTGCTCCATCTGAGATTTTTGTGCTTGTCATTTTCTCATCTGACAACTGAAAAAAAAAAAAACCCAAAACCCAAAACAAACCACTTTCTGCATCCTGTTCTGTGGAAAAATGGGGATGATTGCTTATTTTGGCAGGGAGGAGGGGACCAGTGTCTCATATTGTAGGTGCAGGAAAAAGACAGAAAGGGAGAGGCAATCTGCTTGTACAATTACGTTTTGCAGTCACGTCACAAAGCACTCATGTGTGACAACATGTTGACAGTTAACGTGTCCTCCTTAACTTTCAGTTCATGTTAAAGAATCTATTATGTACTATTATATTTTATATTACAAAAAAAAAAAATAACACATCTATCATATGATACGATCTAATGGAAAAACTGCTAATAGGGAGTGACTCAAATAACTACACAAAGCTGACCTGAAAATAATAATGGAAAGCTTCTAAATGTTCTCATCTGGACTGGAAAAGTAGCACAAAAACCAGATTCCATTTAGCCGTATTTCTAGATCAGAGCTACCTGATCCCAGAAGTTAAGTAACACTAAGTCATGATTCCAGTAAGCATCCTTAAATTCAGACCCATTGCAGGGCACAGCACATATATAAGCCACTAGAGTGCTAGATGTATGTATTCAAAGCCAGTAATATGCAAGCCACATTTCTGACCTGATTCAAAACATCATGCAAATCAGAGTGCACTAGAATTTGGATTCCCCCCCCCCCCAGAATGAGTCCCAATGGAAATACATCCCTGTCCCATCAAAATTGTGATTCTCTGGGATAATACAAGTGTGCAAATCAGCACACTTACTTACAACTGTGCAAATCAGCCTTGTTTCATAATGCCACACTTCTCTGCTGACAAATAAAGACAAATAAAACTAAAGATACAAAGTAGAAAACAAGGTCTAAACATTGTTCAAATCTTAATATGCTGAAACAGAAAAGAAAGGTTTGCTGCAATTTGGCACTGGAGAATACATGAGATAAAAGGCCCATCAAGTAGTAGAAGATTAAAAAAAGACCTTTGGAAGAGTTGAAGAAGGATTGTGCTATCTCAAAATTAGAAGCTTATCAGTCATCAGATACCATGGATCCCTGAGCAGAAATGATAAAAACAAAAAAAAACACACTCTACTCTGTACTTGCTTCTGATCTAATGAAGATTTTCCTCATAGGGGGCTTCTTTTTATGAAATCTGACCCAGTAAAGCATTCACCACACTTTGTTTTCACCTACCAGTGATGCCATGCATTTCCAGAAGACTATTCACATGACATAAGAACTCACAGAGTCCAAAGTCTGCTTCAGAAGATCAAAATAACTGAGTTCTTGCAGGATGAAATCCCCTGCATTAATGGTAATGGCTATCTGAATGAGAAGGCTATCAATTAAATGTTCAGTCCTTCTCTACTCTGCTATCAGCTAGGAAGATGTTTTTCATATTAACATTTTATTATCTGTTTAGAGAAGTTAAGAAAATTATTGTTGGTTAAGGAAAACAACAAAACTGTGGTTGTAGATAATAACAATACAGTTACAGTGACCTAAGACTCATTTTGCATAGGCCTCTAAACCAAATTATACCAAATGACTAAACTATCCTTATCTGGATTCCAACCAGTGACTTCTAATTAAAAGGTGCTATAGCCCATTACTAAACCTCCAAGGCACATGCTTTCGTTGGCACAATGCTAATTGTGCCAGTGCTTTCTAACACGATGTTTTCTGTCCTTGAACAATCTGTCTCACTAATTTCATTTCAAACTAAGATTTTTAGCAACCCTAACAGAAATGAGCAGTCTGTTCCTTGTAATTCACATAAACAATATTCCATTTTACAGAGTCAGATGTCTGTTACTGCTTTTTTTCTTAGCTAAAAGTACAAATAAACACATCAGCATAAGGGAAAAAATTGTTTGACAGCAACACTTACTTTTCTAAAGCTATAACAAGGTTTTTGATGCATGATAGGTTTTATAATAATTATATTTGCATGAGATTACTCAAAGATCGCAAATCTCTTCTGAATCTATTAATCTTAACCTAATTAATATTTCTGTTTTACAGATGGGGAGACTGACATAACTGACATTTTCAAATTAGGTGTTCGATAGTCAGATGACTATCTTCACATTGAGAACTGAAGGTACTCAGGATCTTTGAATGTGAAGACAATTTTTTAGGACCCTATCCATTGGCTAGGCTAAGCATTATAGGAACCCCCTTTTGGAAATTGTGGTCTATATGGCTACTCCATGGACATTATAGGAACCTGCGTGGCCAAATACCTTATTCTAACTATCACCATTTCTAATCTTGGGACTACATACCCACTGCTTTTTTATCTATACATTTCTATATTTACATGCATCCACAAGAGAAGAATGGAACAAGCATGTAATTTTGCCATTTCCTGTGTATTACAGAAACTAAGTAGGAATGCTAGGTTTATGACACCCTAATTGGGTACCACTTAACACAATGCTCCTGCTACGCAGGCACTTCTGCCCTTGCTTTAAGGTACTTGTAAGTAGTAATGGCAGTCATCAGGAAGACTTCAGGAAGAAATTCTTCAGGAAGCGAATAGCTTCTTGGTCTTCAAGTCAGACTGAAAGGAAGGATAGAAGCTTGATCTAATGAGGTTACCCATTAACTCATAATACTGAGCCTTGGAATATAGCTGTTATGCATACAGGTGAGCTAATCAGACCATAGAACAAAAGCCACACTCAGTTCAAGCATGAAGACAAAGCTCAGCTCATTAACTTCATACTAACTAAAAAAAAAATAAATCCTGGAGCTGAGTTGTTTCTCCATAAATTTTGGGAGAATTTGAGTTTAAAGCAGGGAATCAGCAGACTACACTATTTTTCAGGCACAAACTCTCAGCATGGTAGAGAAAACAAAGTCAAGTGGCTCCATTCCATTAGATCCAGAAAAGCATAGGACATGTTTGTAATGCAGCAGGTGCAACCATTTAATTATACAGCCCTAAATATTTAGGGTTGTTTCCAATCCTATTTCTCTTTTTTAAAAAATATATTATTGTAATACTCATGCCCAAAGACACTCTAATCTTTGAACTGCTCCTCCTCTTGAGACATTTAATATAAAGAGAACAAATCAATCAGTAATCTGTACCTTATTGTTCCACAGAATAGTCTAGAAAACACATACAAAATAACAGTGCTATCTTGAGATTAGAATTTATTTATTCCCTTTAAAGTCATAGCAACTTCTGTTAACCTCCTCTTTCGCTTTAGAGAGAGAATTAAAAGATAACATAAAATATCCACATATGCAACTGTCCACAGGTATCTGCATGAGGCACCTTATATATAAAGTCTCTATATAACTGTAATCTTTTGTTGTCTTATTTTCTCCCCTTCTGTTTGTTCAATTGACAATCCAACTTTTTTTGCATGCTGAAGTAGTAAAGAATTACATAGTTACACATGGTAATCAACTGTATGTTTCATTGCTCAGCCATCCACTTACTGGGGCAAGAAACTCTGAAGGAATCCTTCCCTAATGAAAGGGGGAACTGACTACCTAAATCATATAGGGCTTTCTTCCCCTCCTCAATCTTTCCTCTAAAACACCTATCAGCAAAATCTCAGTAACCCAAAATTCCACTCCAAGTATGACACACAAGCTGAAATCAGACACTGCCGCAACGGGAGGTGCTAGGTGTAGAATCAGCTCTTTGCAGCATCTGAGCTGAACACGCACTAGAGCTGCATGGAAAAAAAAAATAGCCAACAAGTGTTCATAGAGTTCACTTAATGCGAAGCTCCACACTACATTTTCCATGTGCAAAAAAGAAGCACATACAGGCCTTTCAATGTAGATAGCTTCTTTTAAAGAAAAAAAAGAAACAAACCCACAAAAAACTAGGAAGTTTTCTTCAGCAGGTACAGTATAGGTTAGATGCTGATCCACTTCTGCCCTCACAATATGCTGGTTCACTTCAGCAGTCAAAAACCACCTAGGAACAAATAGATAAAACTTGAGAAAAACACTAATCATTACAAAACTGAAATTGGATGAACTCTTAACATCAAGCTTCAGTTACATCTCCAGCGAGTCTGAAGGACCAGTTTTAAATCAGACAGCAAGCCTTAGCAACAGTTAGTCTGGAACACGTTATATAAAAATTACACATTCATCAGTTTTTCAGTCCCAAGTCAGAAAAGCATGCTTTTTCAAAATAAAATTCTTTTGAGCCCTAAGTTGCTCAGAATTCAAAAGTGAAAACAAAGTTACCAAAGGAAGTCAGTCCCATCTGGATTAAAAAAAAAGACTAAAAGTAAAGAAAAATTGTAGAACCACAAAAGCATAAACTGTTCCCCGTGTCTTTGATACAAATACTTTTCAGTGCCAGAAGTGAGATAAAGACACTTCAAACACATTTAGAGAGTGAAATATCTAAGTCTCTGAATCATTATGAAGAAAACAGCCATTATTCCACAACTTGGTGAGGCAGATTACGCACAATGATGCTCCGCGATATTCACTGTACTGAAGTTAATTTTGTGCTGCATTTACATTCTTTGTGGTGTTTACCTAAAGATACCTAATACCCTTATTATTAAGATATCTGAATATCGCTCCACAAGCAAGTTCTTGTTCGGTAAAGAAGGGATGCATTACTAATGCCATTTCACAGCTGAGTAATGGAAGTCTTGAGAGATTAAGGCAAGACTTCTCAAAAAGCGGGCTCTGAACCAGAAAAGCTTTTCGTGTTGTTTTTTGGGACACTGAGTAGCAGCACCCTTGCTGAAGCTTACAGCACCCCGCAACCTTCAACAGCAGCGGTGTTCGAGATGTTTTAAGACACTCAAAACGAGATCTGCTTCGTAAGTACAACCGACAACGGAAGCCCCTCAGAAAGTGCTAGATTTACAGAATTTTTAGGTGAGGTTAACTGCAGAACCCTTCCTCTCTGTGCAGCGACTTGCTGATGCCGTTAACACCGTGAAGGCCTTTAGCAGCATCCCCAAAGCCGTCCCAAAGCCGTGCATCCCCCTCGCCCCACCGCCCCGGTCCCCCCCCCCACGCCCCGCCGGGCAGCGCTCAGCCGGGGCGGCAGCGCCCCCTGGCGGCTGAGGCCGCTCCCGAGCGGGGCCGGGGATGCGGCAGCCCCCGGGGGGGGGGGGGGG
>VUYV01000100.1:302581-360275 GCA_008711295.1 Anarhynchus alexandrinus | reverse complement strand
CCCCCCCCCCCCCCCCCCCGCCCCGGCCCCCCCCCCCCCGCCCCGCCGGGCAGCGCTCAGCCGGGGCGGCAGCGCCCCCTGGCGGCTGAGGCCGCTCCCGAGCGGGGCCGGGGACTTCACCCCCTTCGCGGGCGGGGATGCGGCAGCCCCGGGGGCGGGTGTGGAATCTGTACTACAGACAAATATAACAGCAAGCACCTTCAAATCGTGTTTGCGGTGTCCAGCTTCACAGCTTTAAGGTATCTGGAATTGGATATTTTAGGTTAGTACCTAACGGGAAACACTGAAGTGAGAACTTCAGTAGGGAGAAGCCCCCCACAATTCAGGACAAATCCAATTGTACACCCCAAGAGAGTTTCTTTACATTGTTAAGATTTCACTTCAATGTTTAGAACAGGCACTGCTGAGGAAAGATGCCCAATTGCTAATCTTAAAGCGGCATGTATGGCAGAGGCAGCAGTAAAGACAGCTTTCTGCCGAAGTCAAAATTGCTCCTAAACCTAAACTGTAATGCTCCTCCTGCACAACAAATGGATAGCTGGAGCTCTAATCTAGTCAGTTTGGGTAGCTGGAGCTCTAGTCTAGTCAGTTTACAGCTGAGCGTACTGAAGTTTGTAGCATGAACACTGAGCTCCATCAAAACTGTTCATGCGCTGTGGGTTACAGAGCAGCTTAGCAGAGAAAAACCAAGGCCATGACAGAAGTAAGCTGATCGCCAGTGCATCTGTCCTGAGGGAACGCTATCGAGGCAGAACAGATTGATTCACCAAACATTTAAAACTCAGTGGCACCAGAGAAAAAAAATCTGAAGTGCATTTTGTACTCCTTAATACTGTGAGAATCATGTGTCTGTCCACTGCGTGAACTGATGGATGCTCACCCTGCTGAATCTGTAGGCAAGCTCAAATTCCTGGAGAAAGAGATGAATAGCCTGTCTTAAATCGTTTCTGACTGGTGATACCTTAACCTGAGCACCGTAACTCTAGAGCTATTTCTGACACCTGTATGTCCTTTAACAAGGCTCAAAATTTTATGAGGTGGCACGCAGCAATAAGCAAAATTAATTCCAATTTACTTCCCTGCTGTCTCTTACAGACACAGCATCTAACTGTTTTTGAAAAACAGAAATATGAGCCACTTACACAGCCAAAAGCTGTGTAACCGTATTAGAACAACCTCACTAAAGGCCATGCCTATGAAACCAAACAGTGTGATAATGGTACAGTTATGTGTCTTCCAGATCTCAGTTGGCTTTAATTTGTCTCCTTAGAACATGCTGAATATACAAAAAATGAGCCTGATTGATTGACTGGTGCTATTCTCCATCTTGGTCAAAAGTAACGTGTTTTTTACAGAAATTACAGCCTATTAAAATGGACCAGCAACATGTACACATTAATGTTGTCACTCATTTGCTTGGCAGGGGATACAGTTGTGATTCTCCAATAGGGAAAAGCATCCATGTATTATTTACCTTATTCAGACACCAATGGAAGTCCATTAAATGAAAAAGAAATGAACACTTCCCTACTTTATCCAGAGATACTGGATTTCTTTGCTGAGGCGTGAATTTGTAAATTCTCCAGATTATGTGGGGTGGCAAACAGAGCACTTAGCCTTCATGAGATAACACATACTTTAGAATGACCTACTCCGTGCCTAATAAAACTTTTTTTACACCAAGATGTAGGAAGACCTACATTAGAATATATTAGAAAAAGAAAAAAATCCCTGCAGAATGCAGGGCAAACCATGAGCACCAGAGATCCTTCTGAACTTAATCAGGCAATTGACAGTTGTAAGAACTGTTGCTAAAAACAGAGGAAGATTAATTCCACTTCCTCCAATTAAATATGCTTTGCCAGTTAAGGTCATATACATCTTTTATAAGAGCATGCAGGACATCATTATTCCCCAGTATTAGTAATCTGACAACTTTTATCGCCTTCACTAGCAAAAAAAATATAAATAGTACCAGAAACACGAGCCAGGATTCCAACTCATTCCTAAATATCAGAATCTGAAGAGATTAATTGTGTATCATAAATCTTCAGCTGCTGGAAGCCTTTGACATTAGCATCCTGAATTTATTTTAATTTTTTTGAAGTTTATAACCACAGCAGCTGTAGAGCAAAGCTTGACAACATTATGAATCATTCCACAGGGCCAAAAAGCAAATAGAGATGATACCACAATTACGTTTTTAAAGTACCATTAATTTTAAGCTATGGTCATGCATTTTTTTGCAGCTTGTCTCACCAAAAGCCAGTTTGAGCATTCCATACAGGATCTGAACACACACACACCACCACCACCCCCAAAACCAAAAGCAAACACAAAGCAAACACACCAACTCTTAAGTGTGTCTATACTCCAACAAATGCAAAACCAAAAGCATACATACCCAGCTTTGGTTATGCTTGGGATCCATGTGTTATGAAAACATTATCTACTGCAATAATCTGAAATAGAAGCTTTGCACCTGTGGCATGGCCCACAGCAGGGATGAGCACCCACTACTATATTCCACTACCAAGTTCCTCTTTCAGCTTTTACTGTTCAGGAAGTAGTTATAATGCTGATCCCAGCTACCATTTGCAGAGTTACTGAAGCTCTGCATTGGCATACTGCTATCAACCTCAAAAGATTTGCCAATTCAAAGTCATTAAGACCAATATTTACTGAGAAATACAGTCATTATAGCACTATCTGACTATGAACAAGCAGGGATTACTGAAGGCCCTCATCCTCAGGTTTATGGTACTCAAATTCTCCTTCAGACAGTTTATACCCTACCTGTGACTACTTTCAGCACCCCCCATCCCTCAGGCCCCAACCTCACTTAGTGTTTCTCTAAGACATTTAGTGGTTTTAGCTCTTGCTTTTAAGCACAGCATAAAAATAGTGGTGTGTGAAAATACCCTAAAATATTGATGCATGTTAGTGGGGAAATGATTCCTGTAGGCAACAAACAACTCAGTTTTTACTTAAATCACACTTACAGGATCCAAGGAAACTATATGATAGGAACAAATACATAAAATAGTTATCAGAGCCCAAATTTCTTTCATTTAATATACCTATTTCACTGCTTCCACTGCTATGTCATCCCAAAGGTTTGCAAGTTGGAAAAGTTCTACTCAATCAACTACAGAAAGTTCACTTTGTAGCCAGCTGAAATCATGATAAGCCTCTCTTCCCTTGTCTTTATAAGTCCTTGTAACAGGTGTATAAAAAGACTGCATCTTTGCTGCATGCTCTCAGTTGAACTAGCTAATCTGTTTTCAGCTTCTGATCCACTGCTACCTCTTGGATCCCTTAAAAAAACTAATGGCAATTAAAAAACTAACTTAAAGATAAAAATCATGAGCAGGCTTTACTTCCCAACTTAATATTCACCCCTTAGATCTCATATATCAGTATTTATTTTGCCCAACTGTATGTGCACACGGCTCTACAACATTAGAATTTTTACCAGTCAAGAAGAATCATCTGGAACAGACTATAACACACTGAGAATACATGAATATGCTGAGAACCATACTGTGCAAGGCCAGCTGTTCACTGAGGTCAATATCCTGCCCTCAGCAACAGCTTGCACAAAACACCTAAGGAACAAAGTATCAGAAACAGAGCTTCTCTTGGTCATTTCCAGCTTTCCAGGAAAGTGTGTGCTATTTATGGTGAAGACCAGATCCAGGTCATCAAGTTTAATCACCAACAACAGACCTACTCTTTACAACCTTCTTCATACTTTGTNGGGGGGGGATGGGGGTGTTCCATTAACCTTCATTCCACACTGGCTGAAAAAGTTTTAAAGCTGCTCATCATTGCTTTGGGTACCTGCTGAACTCTTGTGTTAGAAATGGTGAGTAATCATTCTCTACATATCTTCCCCATACTACTTGTGACTTCATAAAGCTTTAACAATTTTTTTCCACTGCCTCTTTCCCAAGACAAAAAGTTGCAGTCCATTTAGTTTCCTCTCACACTGAAGTTGGGCCATCTTTCTGAACATCTTCATTGCCTGTGTACCTTCTATTAAGTCCTATTATATCCTTTTTAAGATACAGTGAACAGAACTGTGTAATTATTTGGACATACATTTCCTTTTATATTCTATTTTTTTTCCTAGGAATTCTGAATGTTCACTCTGCCTTGGTGTTGCTGAACACAAAACTGACATATTCGGAGAACTGTAAAAGATAATTCGAAGATTGTTGTAGGGCTACAGCCAAGCCAAGAGTTTGTGGCAAACCTGCTGATGCCAAGCAGTGGAATGCTTGTAAATCCTCTCCATCTTCCCCACCAACACCACAAACCTCCACATGGAAACAGCTCGGCAGTCTCTTGTCTGCGAGCTTTTTGCAGCAATCTCCCCCCACACTGTTCCAGCTCTTGCAACCATTCCTCAGCTACATCCTCTTCCTAAACACTTTTATTATTGTTCTCCTTTTTCTTGCTGTTCCCTTTATTTGTCTCCCTGTTCAATTACTCTTTTGTCCTTGAGCCTTCTGTTTCTCTCCCATGAGACATTTTTGGTTAAAATGTAAAATTGTCTCTCAAGCAGATGAGCAGCATGCAGTGAAAACGAAGTCACTTAGCCCTGTATTAGATTCTGTGAATTCATGAACGTCAAATTCAGTATAAACTGAACTACAGTTCACTCACGCTGCATACAAGACTCCCTCACTTTGCAGCTTACACTTGTAACTACAGTTAAACCATAAACAGGAGCAGCTAAACCATTAGAGAAAGGCCTTTTCACCAAAGCAAATATATTTAAAGTAAAAAAGGTTTTGATACTCTTCCATTATTCTCTCACCAGACATCTGATCACCATTTCCTCCATGACAACAGTCCAGCTTTCATTCAAGTCTCAGATGTTTGATCAGAGAAATGCCATTTCAATGGCTTTTAGTAAACTGAACGTTAATTTTTCACAGCCAAAACGAAGATTAAAAAGCACAACATTCTGCCTCATTTTACTCCCCTGCTTGCTACCACATGCTTTTACCACCAGAATCATGTCTGAATACTGCAAGCAGGCCAGCTTGTTCGTGCATCTGCAGCCTGACACGAGAGAGCAAACTGACAATGACACTGATGGCAGGAGAAACTTTGCATGAATCAATGTGACACTACCATTTGGCGGCAAGATAAGACCAGTGGAGGCTTTGCTGGAAGCAACAAAATATGGCTGCACATCTAGCCAGCAACCAATGACTTTCATCTTGCCTTCTTCAAAGTCCAGTGGCCCATTCTGCCGCATGGGCACAGAACTACTTACACCACCTCACTCATGGCAACTACAGAATCAAGGCCTGTCAACAGCCTAACCCTGCAATGGGGAAGTTCTCCTCAAAACTCTTCCAAATATCCCTTCGCAAAACTTGTACTGCTATTCTACTGCTGAGGAGCAGAGCCCAACTCGCACACCTCACTCCCAACCTCCTACTAGTCCCATTTTTTACACCCCAAGTTGATGATGTACTTCAAACAACTTTGGGCAGGCTGACATCTATCCTGAATATTGACCTCTAATTCTGTCAAGTCCTAATTTCTTTTAGATAGAAGTTATTTCTACATACGTGTTTCTAAATATATACAGCTGATCAGTTTTTACTATTTCCTGTTCTCAAATAACCTCAGAAAAAAATTACTCCCCCAAGCATGTTCATTATCTGCAAGTGTTTGTTGAATCTTTTTTCTGAATAAATTATACCCTGCATGAGCGCTAAGATTGTTTATTTGTGATTGATAGTTGAAACTTTGATTGTTTTCTGTTTTTCCAGCTGAATGACTCAAATTTTCTAAGCAAAGCATTATGAATAGTAAATACCCATACTTACGAGCTAACTTTGAAAAAGCCGCAGAAATAACAGTGTTGCCACAATGTAAACACAAATTAGATACCCAAGAGTTCACAGAAAGCTAAGGGACAGTCAATACAGCAAAATATGGTGTTCTCAGAGATGCACTCTTCTTTGTCTGGCTTTGTGTTTCCCCGAGAATTACAGCTCTGGGGATGTTTGCCAGTTAATGCTCAACCATTCCCATCATGAATATCCTGCGGGCATCTTTGCCTGCTCACCTGATCACTGACTAGAGCTCTCACTTTGGTCCTGGGCCTGCAGTCAGCACAAAAAGTTTCAAGAAAAGGGCTCATGAACTGGAAAGCAAAATATCATATCCAGATCCCACTTACCCCTGAACCCATCTCCATGCTGTACTAGTTATCTTGTCCTATTTTACCTTGAAGGCTTTCAATCCCTTTGAGCTTTTCTTACTTTAAAGTAATTCAGGTTACACTAGAAATTGCCATTAATATAACTGACATTGCTACACCCATTTGTGCAAGTAAAGTGCAATGTATATGAAATCTTTAGGCTCCAGACAGCATTAGTTTTAATTTCCTTCTGCATCTGCACTGCAACTCATGAGACACCTCTCAGGAAATCACATCAAAGACGCTCTAATATACCTGAACTCACGTGTATGTGCAGCAATACAGAAAGGGAACAGACTTTCTCTTGCGTTTTCCAATTATAGACCCTTAACTGTTAGACTATATTTCTTCTAAATAAAACTATTTTCCTCATTTTGTCCAGCTTCTGAAATTTAGGGGCCAGAATAGAACTCTACTGATTTTACACAGCTTTACTTCAATAATTAAAATGTTTTTTAAATTACAAATACTGTGTTTTCACCAGACTTGTATGCAGACCGGCCTGATGCCACTACACTTTATCTCTAGAGTAGGCTGGCATTTGTTATGCTGTAACACACTGCAAACTCCTTTGCGTTTGCTATTCATTGTCATCTAAAGACAGGACCTTAAGCACACAGCCAACTAGCTAACATTATTTTCAGTGCAAGCACACCAACCGTCCTTGCTGGAAGGTTTCCACACTAGGCAGAGAGCTGAAGCTCTTAACACAATTCGGAGACATAAGAAATCTATACAAGCAAGCAACTCATGCCCCTGGGACTGTAACATTACAACTCTGGTAAGCATGTAATACTCAGGTTTCATTAAATCCTACAGGAAATCTCACTGAAGATAACTGGAGCTCTTCCCTTGAGAAAATGTGCAGTAAAAAAAGCAAGTGATAGCAGTAACTCAATAGCAGAGGTAAAACCAGAACCAATACAAAAAGCAGCATGATTCCAGGTCCTTAACCAAACAAGAGAATTTTTCTCTATGCCACTGTAAGAGTACGTAGCATGTAAGAGCATCTGGTTCATTAAGCTACCTGTTTAAGGACTATACAGTGTAACAGAAATAACAAGCAACAAGGAAAGCGATAAAGCAATAAAGCAATCAGACACACAAATGTTAATGAGCAGGTAATAAGGTAGACAAAGACCAGAACTCTTCAGTCACTGATTGATGGACTGTTAAATAGAACTACTCAGGCATAGTTGGAGCAGGGGAGGAATAGGGGGGAAATTAAGATTTTTGTGAGTATGATGGGATGTTTGAGGGGATTTGTGGGAGTGTACCAAAACCACAGAATAATAGAAAGAACTTGCAGGGTTATGTAAAAATTTTGGGATCTTTATGGGAAGTGACAAAGGCAAGGAAACTGAGGCATAAGGATGGATAGCAGAGGAACAAACATAGGACACTTGCCTGAGCCCTACACCTCATCAACACAGTATATACTATCTTCTTATTAAACCCTATTGACTTCGCCTTTTTAATCTCACTCTATCCTATGCAAGTGCTACAATGTCCAATTGCCAGCAGCTGGAGAACAGACCATGGGTCACCAGGCCTGTAGACCCAGGTGCCAACAATACAGAGACCAGAATACAACAGGGATGTGGGTGCCAGCAACTGGGGAAGGGATCATGCATCATTGGGAGCGGGCTGTGTGATGCTGAGCTCTCAGCTCCAGCAACTGGAGCAGGGACTGTGGCTCACAGTGCCCATGGGCTTAAGTGCCAGCAGTCAGAGAGGCTGTTGTATTATCCTAGGGAATTTAATTGTGCGTACATGCATGTGTACACACACACATAGTTTGCTAGCAAACCTTAAGCTGGACTAGCCAGGGAGTAGAAGACATGTATCTGGAAAGACTCCATGTCTGAGGCAGTAACCAGGTAAGGGACACAGGGTCCATGCACGGCTATTAGATCACCACATGGTGATCTAATATTTGAGGGATGCATGAGCAAGGGTGCATGTGAGAAAAGTGCATGAGTGTGTGCACCTGTTTTGCCACTGAACATCAAGCCAGGCTACCTGATAAGTAGGGGAGGCTCTGCATACCACATAGGGGCCAAAGGTCTGAGCATGGGTATTAAGAACCCACACTGATTAATTAGAGAGCTCTGCGGAAGTATTTGGGAAGCTAGAGAGGAGGGCTGATGTTTTCACTAATGAGCTTCAGCCTTTACCAGCTGGACAGGAGAAATAGGACTTGGCTATCTGCATTTCTGTTTATACAAATGCTGTAGTTCATGATGTTGGCTAATTAACCTCTACAATTTGTTACTGGTCTGAACTGACTGACAGCTCTCAGAGGTATATCCTTTGTGTTCCTCTCAACTAGAGTTCTCACAAAACCCATGCCAGCAACTTATTTTCTAACATGAAACAGAAGAATGTTCCTTCCTCTCTCCATCACTGCTCCTCTCTCCCTAATTCCCTGTGATTGGACACCTGATTATCACAGATCAGGTGATACTAAGCCTTGGCAATTTTCACCTTTGCTCCCTCAGGTTGCTTAATTAACATTTGTATTGTGCCTCTTACTCTGCATATGGGCCTTGCTGGAATCATAACCCTCCTATAGCCATGAACACTGGGGATTTAGGAATATTTTTCTCCTTATAATTCCTTCCTCACAAATATGTATCCAGAAACTTTAAAAACACACAGTAAAACAAAGAAAAGTAAAAAATATCATTAAAAAGCTATGAAAGTTAGTCTAAAACTATGTATTTTGCACTCTAATAAAAAAAATAAAAACAACCAAGAAAGATGTGTCCTTTTTGGCAGAAAAAGATATGTCAGAAAGCCAGTGTGTTCTGGGACACAAATCTTCCCTAAGAGGTGGCTTAAGCTTGCTCCTTCTTATGTTTTTAAAGCAAGCTGTAAAAACTTGATGAGAATATTCTGCAAGGATGATTCTGGGGAAAATGCTTGTCAAAATGTACTAAGCTTCATACCTCTCCCACTTCTGCAGTTTTACATTAAGAAAGAAAAAAAAAAGTCATACAAGAAAGTTTCCACAATCAAAGTAAAAAGCAGTGTTGCTACAAAGGAGAAAATTGTGTGATCAAACTACAGAGACAAAAGACAAGCAAGAGAGTATGAGAAATACTCAGAAAGTTATCATGCCTATCACTAAACTACTCAAAACTTAACTTGCACGCTTCCATTCTCCTACCTGGAGAATGACTAATATTACATCATGCCATACAAGTATTAGGCAGTATTTAAATAGGTCCAGTACAAAAACCTCTTGAAAACTTAGATTAGATAACACTTGAGAAATGAAGTTCAAGTGTACCTAAAACACAAAGGATGTAATTTGAACCCTTACTGTTTGTCTGGTCACTTGGACTGGTGCATACATACACAAACGCCACATTTTGGCACAGAATAGAGAGAAGGAACACAGCAGAAAAACTTAAACTTCCATTCAAAGCTTCATAGAAAAAAATGCAAAACTGATTAAGAAAAGTAATGGGAATTTTATGGCTGCTGCACACATAAATGGAAAGGCAGCAATAGATTTACCACACTCTTAGAGTACAGCATAAACTAAATTAATTGAAACTAACTCAGTCTGCAATATTATCTGATTTTTTTTATTTAGAAGGTGATTAATTATTTCAGAAAAAAAAAAAATCTCGTCCCCTCATTATATTTTTCCTCTTGTTCCTCCATTTCACTTAACCCCCCACAGACAGCTTTCAATGTATAAATTTGGTTAGAAGCGACCTCCGGAGGTCACCTAGTCCAACCCCTGCCTGAAGGAGGGCTGATTAGATCAGGCTGAGGAGGTATTTGTTCACTCAAGTCTTGAACACCTACAGGTCTGGGAACACCTCGAGGGCTCTGGACAGCCCACCCCAGCACCTGCCACCCCTCGGTTTGAGGAACATAGGCATTGCCTTTGCGGGTTCCCCAGCACCACCGAGCATCTCCACTCCAGGGAGCAACATTCACAAGCAGGCAGGTTTACAACGTGGTGCTAACTTTGGCCTGATCCAAGTGCAGGGAATCAGTCTGGTGAAACCCCCTCAGGCCTGTACTAGAACAACAGCACTCCCACACCACAGCGTAGGTTGTTTTTGCCTAAGTTGATGGACACTGTTATAGTTGTACTGTAGCTAGAAAAAAAAAAAGACTAGTACTTAGTATTCTCCTAATTAGACACAGAAGTACTTACTAGATCTGTGCAAGGTGCTTCCATGCTACTCAGAGGCCTCCTAGCTGAAGCAGTACAGGCATTCCCTTGCCTGCAGACCCAGTCACAAAGGCAGAAAATCCCTCAGCTAGCCCCAGGTGGGACTACATGTTCCACTGTTCTCTCTGACAGGAAAACAACATGGCCACTGGTGGCTACTCCCACCCTGCAAAGACCACAACTGTAGAGGTGTAAGGATGAGATGGCTTAACGCTATTTAGACAGTGCGTGGCAAATCCATTTTATAATTCAGCACAGCATTACATAATAGCATGGTCCCGTGATGCAGTAACATTTACGACCCAGTCGTGTTTCAGTCCATTACAAGCTGGGACACTGGCTCCCCTTCCTCATTTGGTGTTGATTTTTAACTGGCCTATGGAAAGATGTGATTCTTACAAGAACCGAAGAGTTGTGTCCCACAGTCTTGCGTCTCTTCCCAGAGCTGACACCTTCCTGAAGAGAAATTTCAGCTAATTACATCCTTTCCGAGTTCCATATGCTTCAGTTATGCTGGTTTAGACAGGTACTTAATTTACTGCTGCTTCCCATACAGCTAATCAAGAAAGCATGTTCAGCTACCTGGAATTCTGTTGTCTGAAATAGGGCTCCCTGCTGCTTTTAGAAGCAAATTAAAGTCACAAACCCTACAGTTTTCCACTGGGGGTAAGCTGATACAGAAACCTATTGCCACAGGATAAAAACGTTGTGAGCAAAAAAAAAAAAAAGACTTAGTATATGAAGCCAAACCTTTAACTTCCCTTTCCAGGTGCCCCATAAGAGAGACTGGAGCTACGGCTCTGACTTCGGCCCCGCTCTGTGTCACGACACCTGCGGCCAGCCGAGGCGGGGGCCGAAACGCCCACCCCAGCGCGGAAGGTTTGCTCCTCCCAGACAGCCACCGTTCTGCCCTCCCCTCACCACACCCCCACGCCACCGTAACGCCGCGCTCCTGCGGCTGACACCACCCACCGGCGCTGCCCAGCCCTCGCCGGCCCTCCTCCCTCTCCGCAGCCCGCCCCCGCCTTCCCCATCGCCACAAGCGGCCACCGAAAAGCCGCTCGCCTACAGGCCGTACCCCGCGGCACGGAGCCGCCGCCCCGCTCCCCAGCGGGGAGCTAGAGCCCTAGCCGGCCTTTAGGCTTCAAACGGGAAGGGCGACGCTGTGGCCGGGCCCCGGCGCCCAGCTCGGGGCCGAGCGCGGAGCCGCGGGTGGCCCTAGGCAGCTACCGGCCGCGGCGCCTCACGGCCGGGCTGCGGGCGGCACCGCCGCTCCCTGCGCAGTTTTGGGCCCCGCGGGGGTTGTGGGTGATGTAGTTCCCCGCCCCGCCCCGCCGTGGGTCCCCCCGGTCACCGGCCGCACCGCGGCCCCCGCAAGGCACTGTGGGCTTTGTAGGAACGGGCGCGCGAGCCAACCGGCGCCGTTATTTCGGAAGGGCGCGCTCGCGTGGCCGCCGCTCGCCGAGGCACGCGCTTTCCCGTCTGCGATCCCATTGGCCAGCAAGAGGGCGTGAGCGACGAGCTTTACCTCCCCCGAGCCAATCGGAGCGGGCCATGTAGAGCGAGCCGTTCCCCGGAGGGTTGCGTGTGCGGCCGCCAGCAGCCGGTAGTTGGTCGTTAGCGCGGCCAGCGGATTGGTTGGCGGCGAGGGCGGTGGGCGGGGCGAGGAAGCCGGACCCGGAGCCCCTCGGCGGCGGCTCCCCCTCAGGAGCCCGGCGGGATGGGGCGGCGGGCGCGCCTCGGGCTGGTGCTGTGCCTCGCGGCGCTCTGGGCCGGAGGACTGGCCGCGGCCGGTTAGTATCGGGGCTTCGCGTCCCGCTGGGCCTGAGCTTTGCGGCGGCCTCGCCGTCCCCTAAAAAAAAAAAAAAGACTTAGTATATGAAGCCAAACCTTTAACTTCCCTTTCCAGGTGCCCCATAAGAGAGACTGGAGCTACGGCTCTGACTTCGGCCCCGCTCTGTGTCACGACACCTGCGGCCAGCCGAGGCGGGGGCCGAAACGCCCACCCCAGCGCGGAAGGTTTGCTCCTCCCAGACAGCCACCGTTCTGCCCTCCCCTCACCACACCCCCACGCCACCGTAACGCCGCGCTCCTGCGGCTGACACCACCCACCGGCGCTGCCCAGCCCTCGCCGGCCCTCCTCCCTCTCCGCAGCCCGCCCCCGCCTTCCCCATCGCCACAAGCGGCCACCGAAAAGCCGCTCGCCTACAGGCCGTACCCCGCGGCACGGAGCCGCCGCCCCGCTCCCCAGCGGGGAGCTAGAGCCCTAGCCGGCCTTTAGGCTTCAAACGGGAAGGGCGACGCTGTGGCCGGGCCCCGGCGCCCAGCTCGGGGCCGAGCGCGGAGCCGCGGGTGGCCCTAGGCAGCTACCGGCCGCGGCGCCTCACGGCCGGGCTGCGGGCGGCACCGCCGCTCCCTGCGCAGTTTTGGGCCCCGCGGGGGTTGTGGGTGATGTAGTTCCCCGCCCCGCCCCGCCGTGGGTCCCCCCGGTCACCGGCCGCACCGCGGCCCCCGCAAGGCACTGTGGGCTTTGTAGGAACGGGCGCGCGAGCCAACCGGCGCCGTTATTTCGGAAGGGCGCGCTCGCGTGGCCGCCGCTCGCCGAGGCACGCGCTTTCCCGTCTGCGATCCCATTGGCCAGCAAGAGGGCGTGAGCGACGAGCTTTACCTCCCCCGAGCCAATCGGAGCGGGCCATGTAGAGCGAGCCGTTCCCCGGAGGGTTGCGTGTGCGGCCGCCAGCAGCCGGTAGTTGGTCGTTAGCGCGGCCAGCGGANCGGCTCCATGAAGGGGGGGGGGCGTGCCGCGGCCGCCGTGGGGGGGGGGCGCCTGCAGCGGGGCGCGGCGGCAGCGGGGGAGGGGGAACCTGCGTCCTCGCTGGGGCTTTGGGGTACGCGGGGGCAGCGCCGTCCTCGCCGGGGCGCTGAGGCGGTGGAGGGGAGGGGGAGAGGAAGGGAGCCGGGCTCCTGTCAGCTGCGCGGCCGCGGGTGGCGGAGCCGGGCTCGGCGGGGGGCGGCGGGCCCGCGGTGCTCACCCTGCGCCTGCTGGGTTTGCCTCACCGGGGGCGGTTCGGTAGGCCTGACGGGGGTGAACGCATTGTTGGTTTGGCTCTTGCCTTTAAGCAGCTCGTTATGAGCCTACTTTGTAATGCCTGCTCTGCTCAGACCCGAAATGAGACGGGTTTTCCTGCCTAGTACGTGTTTTCTTGCTGAGGAGCTGATAATGCTGACGTTGGCGCTATCAGAACACTTTTCTCACGCAAATATATATGGAGCATTTCGGGGCCTGCAGTATGTCGCTGTAATACATTTTCTTTTCTGCTGCCTTTGTTGTTATGCAGTTTGGGTTTTGTATGCTGCTTATATGTTGTCATCTACTTCCTTTCCTGGGGTTTCTGCCTCCCACACCCTTCTTTGCAGCATGGGCGGGTGGGGGAAATGTGCAATGCTTTTATTTATATAGTGTTTCTAAAGCCAGAAAGCACTCCTTTAATAGATAGCCTTATGCAGTGCTACTGAGGATGGACTTTTGCGCTGTCAATGATATTTCAGGAAAGTAATGTTTTCTCTAGAGGTAAGTTCAGTGGTTTTGGGTTCATTTTCACATATGCAGTAGGAAGTTGAAATTTAAAGTTATGTTCAGATTAGATATCAAGCATACTTACATGAACTTTGTAGGTAATGTAGGCACTTCCCAAGGTGTGGAAAAGATACACGCAAGTTCTGTGAAGCCAGAGAGATATACCCAGACTTTGAATAATGTGTTCTCACTGATAGTGTATGTAAAGTAAAAAGCTAAGGCGAGATGAGACTGTGCATGTCAGATGAACCATCTGTTGTGTACGTGGAAGTTAGGTGACAAAGTTATGGGCTGTGCAAGTGTGCATCTATAGCTGTGCTAGCATGCAACTGTTCTGTCTTGACTGCTTTTCCACTATCACAAAATTGTGTTTGTGAATATAAAGTTCTGATAGCTTAATTCAACCTTTAAAGCCCATATGTTTAGAGTCAATTGAACTAATAAAATTAGTAGGTGCAAGAAAGTACATGGCACAGTACGCGAAGCATTAAGAGCTGTTGCCAAACCTAAATTGCTACTGTGAGGTAAAACTGTTCATTAATATCCAGAATTAATTAGGAGAGAGTGTTCGGAGTCCATCTTTTGGCAGCAGATGATAACAGGAAGACCTTTCTTCCTCCAATTTTAGTCAAGAATCATTCTGAAAGAAAGTAAGATGTCATCACTTCATCAATGTTTTGATCTCCCTCAATAAGAGTACCACTTTCACTAGTAGAGTCTGGTACAAGCCTAGAGACTGTGTGTTAAATGCTTTCCTGAATACTTGTTCATTCCTAATGTCTGATCTGGAAACAGTCATCTGGAATGTGAGTACATTGAAGGGAGGGGTTTTAAGAAGGATGAGTAAAAATAGTCCAAATATTACATTTCCTGACTTCAGAAGATATTTTTAATGAGGATTTTATTTTAGTAGTGAGTCTTTTAACTACAGCTTTAAACCCTAACTCTATAGTCATAAACTTTGCTTAAATCAATTTATTGAAAACTTGAGGTGAATGCAAGAAAACTCAGGCCTGAAGAAATGGGCACTATTTTTTTAAAGATATAATAGTAACACAGATTATGAAGAAGATGAACATTGGGGGCTGGGGAAAGAATATTAAAGAGTCCTTGGGGAATTGGCAAAAACAGCTAAAAAAATGGAAACTCTGTTCCAGCCAAACTGGCTATCTTCTGTTTATCACAGTAGTGATGGCCTTCTGCTTCTTCTGTTGATCATTCATTAAGAAAGTTGAAAAAAAAATGTTGTCTTACTTTTTTTTCTGATGGCAGATATTATTTGATTCTTGGGGTTTTTTTTTCCCCTTGTTTACACACTAAGGGGTAGAAATTCTCTCATTCTGCCTGAAGAGAGGAAGTAATTCTTCTTCTGACTACCCTGCACCTTCCATGGCTAACTTCGGCAGAGGTTTTCGTACTTTCTCATTAAGTGGTAGGACAAATAAGCACAGTCATATACTTGTAGAAAACTTCTGTACCTGTTCTCTCAAAAGGCAGGGCTTTCCCTGACCCTTACCTAACTGAAAAATATTCCCTAAACTTGTTGCCTCATACGGAATCTCAAATCCTACAGAGGGACTGCTGGAGAGTAAGTTTTGTAAATAGTTAGCCAGCGATTGCAAGGAGACTGGAAAAAAGATTTGTATTCAGGGTGAGGGTGGACCTATATCTTAATCTTGGAGTTGCGCTAAAATGAATATGCTGCACAGATTGTAGCTGGGAACAATATAATTGCTGCAAAGGATACTTCAAAACTAGCCTTGCTGAATAGATGCCACTTCAGGATTTTTCTTAAGTTGCTCTAGTTTTAGAGGTTCGTGTAATAAGAATAGCATCTATGCTATGTAGTCTGTTTCAGTGCTGAATTTAACAGTTGAAAAATTGATGAGAAGTAATCTGAGGTAATTTTTTAAGATTTCCTTTTTCCTGTAAGAATAGGATAAACAGGGTTTGCACTCTTTTTCAAAGTCTAACTAGTCAATTGCACAAAAAGAACATTGAAAGAAATAGCTAAAAATACCACAGAAAATCTCTGATGGATGCTCTAAAGCAGTTGTTGTCAAACCTTTTTTGTTCGTGCACCCCTCTCAGTAAAAAAATGTTTGAGTGTGCATCTTCAATATTTAACTTATAAAAAAATATACATGTATGTACTACTGTACTAACATGCTATGTACATCATAAAACATACACAAAAACAGAAATGGAAAAAGAATGAGGTAAAGGTAAAATAAACACTGTATTAAGAAAAGTTTTATTTATTAATGCTACAAAAAGTATTTTCTTTCTGCACCCCCAGTGGGTTGGCTAGCACACCCCCTGGGGTGCACACACCCCACTTTGGAGATCACTGCTCTAGATCATGCAAGCTCTTACTAGTTGCTTTGTTGTGATAGTGTTTGAAGCTTGAAGAGCTTGGTAAAAACTGGAAGGAAACTGACTACAGTGATCAGTAAGGGCATTCATCAGAGCTTTGGGAGATTGCCAACTGCTTGCACGTACTGAATTTTTGGCTATTTCCCGATGGTGAGTGACCATTCTGACATTGAAACTAATAGTATTTCTTGTGTGGTAGTAGCAGTCCTTAAGCCTTATAGGCTGTCAGTTGATTCAGTCTTCTAATATAGCAAAACTTCGGAACTGTTGGGCTCCTTCAAGCTAGTGACATTCTTCCTGCTGAATCACACGGCATAGCTCTTCTTGTTTCTACCCCTCTCTCCATAGTGCTCTCTTGAAAATAGTAGTTCTCACAAAAGGGTAGCATCTTCATCCAGCATATGGTAGGATCTTTTTTATCTAGCATAGGCTGCCAGAGTACTTTTGCTATATTTAAATAGACTAATTGAACACTGGTCTTTCTAATTGAGGAAAACTGAACACATTTTAAAGCTGATTTTAATTATATATGAAGTGATGGATGGTTGAAACAAGTGTTTAGATATATGAAGTGCTCTAGAGTCCTAGCTGGGCATGAGAGCACCCATGAGTGTCTACAGCTCAGCACTGTGAAGCATTCTGTACAACGTTGCCAGCTGCCCGTTTCAGCCACAAGTATTTTTGCCTACTTCTTCCTTTTAATATATCATTGCATCTCCCTAATTTGTTTAACAAATGGTAGGATTAATTTCCAATTGGCCTTTTCAGAAGGGGTTTATAGAATTAGGCAGCCTTGGTAACAGACCCAAATTAAAAAAAAAAAAGTCAGTTACTTTTTTTAATTTAACTATGGAAAACCAAACTAAACTATCAGCTTTAATCACTGAAGCAGGTGTACAAACATAACATCTGTGACTTTGTTCAGTAGTTGAGCCTTGACTAATAAGCTGTTCTTAGGTCAAACTGTGACCTTCCATAGATCTTACATTAACACTTTCAGAATAGTTAACTGTTTCTTCGAAGTAGACACACTTCTATGAGTAGCGAGTGCATATTAGTCAGCAGTTCTGTGAAATAACAAGGCTGTAAGTGATCTCTTCTCTAGTCACATTATCTGTCATCACTGCAACCTCATGTGTTTAACTTAGAAGGACGTCCCAGAGCTAAGAACAGTTAAACTAATATTTTTGTTGTTGCTTTAGTGCTGTTTTGGAACCACTGTTTTGAAAACAATTATTCAAGTACAACTTCTTAATAACAAAGCTGGTTCCTTCAGAGAGAATTTAAATGATGCAATAGAAATGAAATAGGTTTATTTATTTTCAAAGAAGAAGAGCAGACATTTAATGAGCTTTACCTTATGTTGCTCAGATGTCTCTTGCCTTTTCAGTTTAGTAAACTTCTTGCTTTGCATATGAAGTTGCAATAAAATTGTTCTTTGATATGTGTGTGTAGATAGTATACCCGATTTATATTTGACCTTGTGTGGTCTTTTGTTGTAAAGTCAGCCTTCCACAAGTTGAAATCAGTTAGTAAAGCCTTTACCAAAAAGCTAGAATGGTCTAGTGCTGTCAGGCACATAGGCTGATTTTGAACAGATGAAAACAAGCACCTTAGCTGGTATAGCTGTTAAAAATAACATGATGTTTGTTACTGCAGTAACCGGTACTGTATAAGTGTATATATTAATAGCAGCATGCAAGCTACTGCGTAGGTTAACCCTGTCTTAGTTTTCCTCTGCTCTAGAAGCTTGTCTGAATCTCTTGACAAGCTGTGGAGTTTGAAGTTGTAGGGGTGGTATTTGGCTTTAGATTAAAATTATTTAGGATAGTACAGTGTAATTTGTGGGAAACACGGCAACTTCAAATTTGTCTAATAGTTTCAAAATAGAAAAGACCATCAAGTATCCTAAATGCATGTGTACTATTACAGTATTTAAAAAAAACAACTGTTATATGGTGATCTGAAGTGTTGAAGTTCAGTGGTAGAACTTATGACTTATCACAATCAACCTTGTCTGTTAGATTCCTCAAGCTGATAAGCACTGTGGTCTCTGCCGAAAATGCAGCTGGCCTTGTGTTTTCTTGTGCTTCTTTTGGTGCTTTTTCCAAATTGGTGTTTGTTCCTTTGGTTGCTACTTGCAGGTTCTGTTTCATCTGGACTGTTCTTTTCTTTTTCCACTAGTTTTTCTGAAGGGCTCTATGCGCTTTCATTTTTGGACCTGTAGGGTACAGCTGCTTACCCACACTGACTGTTATAGATAATTTTTAATCCTGTCTGCTGGCAGTCAAACTTTTTGAGCTTTCCATTCTCTTCAGTATGCTTAACAGATGATTATCTATTTGTCTCAGTTGCGCTATCAAACTTATTGTCACCTTAGTTTTGCAGCTTCAACTTACACATTTTAGCATTTTTTTTTCTTGACTTTCACTATGCTGTTACAGCTTAAAGTTGATTCTCATCTTTTTACTTACTTAATCTAATCAAAGGTTATACTTCAAATAACAATGTGGAAATCGCTTTCTGGAATCTGGCTTCTAAGATTAGCCCTTTCATTTCAAATACCCACACAGCTGATCTGTTACAATAATAGTCTTCAAAACATGAAGTGATAAAGTGTCATGTTTGTAGTTATTCACTTCAGAGATGATTTATCTCTGGTAAGACACTTTACTTGCATAAGGATGAAAAGTATGCAAGTTTTGTTCACTGCCAAATGCTTACAGAAAGTCAGCAAAGTTCTGTAAACTTTTGGAGAGTTTTGTTGACGTTGAGTATTTGTGCAGGTAGTCTTTAATAGCTAGCCTTAACATACTGAATGGTGTATCTCATGTACAGGGCACTAACTTCTATCAGTTCAGGTATGTTTTGTAGTCATACTGCTGGTCTCCAGCCTGACAGTGCCTTACCACTGCTATAGGGCATTACACACCCCAGAGTCTCAGAAGGGGGGATTTCTAAATGTAGTAGGAGTTAGTGGCAGCTTTGCTTAGTCATCTATTTGTATTTTGAGCTTTTATTTCTAATTGAGTTGTGTACCAGAGAGAGGGAGGCCTGTAGAATCTCATTTCAAATGTATGGGGAGTTTGTTTACCTAAATGAGGTGGAATCGGATACTGATGACTGGGAACAGTCAAGTTTCAGCTGTGATAATTTTAGAGGCTTTCAGTTGACACGATAGTGCAAAACAAGTTGTTTGAAGTACAGTGAGTAGCCCATTTAAGTTACAGGAACAAAGAAAATAAGAGATAGATACAATTCTGCAAAACAGTGGTAAAACTGACATAAATAAGCTTTTCTGATTGTCTTCTTCCTCATTTTCACCTCTATTCCTATAGGTTTCTGCCTAGTAGCCTTTCTTCTTTACTATTTCTTCTCTTTCCAATCTTTCTAATCAAATATCATATCATAGCCCATTCAGATAAGAAAGATGACAGTTAAACAAGGCTTGCAGCTCTTGTAGAATATCTTAAAGACAAACTAATTTCTCACAGTTCTGAAGAGAGACCTTTATATAAAGGTTTGAATATACTGGTCAGGCAAAATTAATTGGCATTCTATAAAGAACAATGTTTAAGTGGGGTGGTATTAATGTAACTTTCTGGTTGCTACTGAAGCTGTTTATACTAAAGCTGATTTGGTGACTAAAAACCTTAGGTTCCATAGGCCCTTTTCACTTGATGCATATCTTTTAAGTAGTTTAGTTGGACTGCAACAATTCAGACTGTGTAGTAATCTAGAGGATTGATTTGGGTTTAAAAAAAAATCCACACTTTTTTTCCAGTATTGGTCACACAGTTGTGTGCATAATTTGAGGAAGAAGAGGATCGTCTGTGAAACATTTGATTCTTCCTGACAATACTAACAAGGTCTTTCTGACATGCATTAGTCAACTTAGTACACTAGAGTATTTCAGAACCGTGGTACAATATTATAGTTAAACTTACTTTAATTTTTGATAAAATCACTCATGGAAAAGCTTTTTACTGACTTATAACATCTCTTCTAGATGAAGAGGGAAATCAAGATGAATCACTGGAGTCAAAGGTGAGGAAATATGTCTCTAGTCATTCTGGGTTTTTTTTGTGGAGTGAGAATAAAGGTCTGAAATTCAGAACTAAGATTTGATTCCTGTTTTAAACTGTTCTGTAGCTCTTGCTGTCTCATTAATTTCTTCTGTGCATCAAAAGAACTAATTTTGTGCTACATGTTTGAAAAAGAATTTTTTTTCAAAGTACTGAAGGGTAGAGTCAATGAGAGCTGATAGAGTAGCGCAATTTACTTTTGATGCTACTGTTTAAACTTAGTATGTTAATTAACCATAATTATGTTGTTTTTGCCAGCTGCTGCTCTTCCATTTCTAATATTTTAAATTATGTGGCTGCTTTCCTTCAGACTTTATCTGCAGAGGACCAGGTAAAGGACCATTCCACAGGAACTCGAGTGGTAGCAGGTCAGATCTTCCTTGAATCAGGGAAATCAGACTCTCAATCGGAAGATGCAGAGAACTTTCACAGTCAAGAGGAGGAAAAAGAGAATTCGCTGGAAGAGTTGAACTCTCTAGAAATGTCAAATCTATTAAATAAAGATTTGGAAGAAGCAGAAATACAGAGTCCAGGTAACTGCTCACAGACTTTTGAACAAATGGCAAGAAAGGTGCATCCGAGTAACTTTGGCGCATGAATGAACACAAATAGTCATTTTGAACATATGAAATAACTAGTGTCTTAACCTGTCTGGAATGGAATGGCAACTGCTGCCTTTTCCATTAGAAAGTAACATCAAAATGTTTTCAAATATATTGTGATTGAAACTTGAGTGGTTATTTTTAGATTCATTTGAAAGGGTTTTCTGTAATTATTCTTGTTTCCATCTTCTTGGAAAGCTTTAACTATCAAATGGAGAAAGCCCTGATTTGTTCAAATAGGACTCAAGTACACGTACTGTGCTGTGTGTATGTACACCAACCATAGAAGGAGAAATTTTACATCAGTGTTTTCAGCCTGCTGGCTGTTTGCCTGGAGAGTCAGTTGACAAAGAAGGCACAAATTGTGATGCAAAGCAAGCTTCCTAGGATGGCATTGGGAGCCGGAGGGCAGCGTCTAAATTGCATGTAAACTTCAGTAAGTTTTTAAATATAAGTAAAACCTTTTGTGCTTGTGCCTAAATTCCCAGGAAATTTTAGTATTTCTTTTTTAATTGTAATAAAAATATAAATTTAATATGATTTTTTTATTTGCAGTTAGTAGTGGATGATAACTAGATGGCACAGTTGAGTACCCTAGCCTATGCAGTAAAGACTTTTCCTTTTCAGTTGTCCATAATAAGTAAATCTTCGACTTTACTGAAAAAAATATAGTTACATGGTAATATTAGTATTTGTCTATCTTCTGAACTCCGATTCGAATGTCAAGAGAAAACAGGAGTTACGAAATGAGCTCTGTTATATACTAACTTTCAGTGTTTCCTAATAAGCCCTCCTTATTAATGCAGAACTAGCATACAGTTTGCAAAAGCTCAGTTATAGCATTAAGTATTGCTGTCGATAGGTGTAGTATTGTAGAGGAAAAAGATCTATAAAATCCACTAAATAACTTCCTGACATAAAACAGTGAGCTAAGCACCGTATTTTGTTAGTGCAGTCTCTTTCAAAAGTAAACTTTAAGATACTTTTAATCTCACATCAGAAAGGTGTAACCAGATGGCTTGCTCCCTGGCAGCTAAGCTTTTTAATGACACCTGTCAAAGTACTGCAAGCGACTTTCAAAAACCATAAATTTAAGTCTTGCGCAGTTTTTGAAACCTCTTATGAAGTAAATAAGCGATGTGAATGGAAGGATTACTGGGTTTATCTAAAAAGCAATTCTGAAGGGAAAGTACTTGTATTCTGGCAGGAAAAAAAATGGCTAAAGGACAGCTTTACTGGCAAACTTCTTAACAGAGCAGGACAGAAATCTACCTCAGGTACAGATGTTACATCTCTTGAATGAGCTACTGGTGACAGGACTGCATTAAGGGAAATTAAAACTTTTCTAAATACAGTTTGGCACCTGCGTCTGGTCATGAGATTGCATGGAAAAAAATAATAGTCTTCAAGTTTCCATGTGTCTTTTTCAGGATATTGAGCAGGAAAAAAAATCATCATCTTCAGTAATTTAGAATTAGTACTACTAAGGCTTTTAACCTTCTAAGTTGTCCTGCTCTCCTCTGATTAATGAGGAGGTCTTGTGTGTAAAGAAAATGGTATTTTTTACGTTTTCTTTTGTTACATGTTTTTGTAACAATCAAGTTCCATACTAAATGTTTTTGCTGAAAACTGCCCACGAGTTTATACAGAGCTGGCAATTCCTGCAGCGTTTGTTTTCCTATTTGGAGGAATCTTGCAGTAGCATAACCAACAGTTACAAGTAATCTATATTTAAGTTTCCTGCAGCGTAAAGTATGAGATGAGATATAAGTAAATAAGGACAAAATATAATGATAATAGACCTTATGCTTTACCTGGTTTACTATGTCTGAATAAATTGCTACTTGCACGATCAGTTTGGCAAGAAGTAATTTATCCTCTGAGTAAATGACTTGCCTCAGTTTGTCACTCTTTAAGTATGCGATAAAATAACTGGTGAGCATTTTATCCTGTGATCGCATAGCTGTGTTGCTTTAGGGGTTAGTGTTTGTTACTATCTGGGGGGAAAAACAGCATTATGTTTGAATTTAGAATGAAAAAAGGCAAGGGGGAGGACTGGGGCAGAGTAATTTCATAACTCTAGTGTACAGCTAACTCTCATACAGAGAGTTACTCATACTATGTGTTCGTGTTAAATTGCTTTCAGTACAGGAGACAAGGTACTAAACAATACAAGTAAAACTTCAAGTTCTCAAGTAGTGTTAATATCCTGGACCTGGAGTTTGTTCAAATGACAAGAAAGGTCTTGTTCAAATGATAAGAGGTCCCGTCAGTTGTAGTTATAGTTACCCTTAGCATGAGTTTGTGCATTATTCTGTGATTAACAGATGTCTACAATTATTCCAGGCTAATTGCATCTGGACACATTATTTTTGGATGCAATTTATGAAAATAACATTTTTCCTTGTGTGTTATGGGATAATTAACTTGGAGTGGTGTGGTGGAATGTCTGCCAAGGAATGAAAATTATGAAGAGCAATTTGAACAGGCTAACTAATACTGGAGACTTCCTTATGCTTCAAAAAATCAACATGAAATTTTTAAATTAGTATGGTCGCTAGGCCTTACAATTATAGACCCTAGAAAAAAGAACTAGCTTTCTCTATAACCACAAGAATTACAAACTTAACTTGAAAAAATACCGTATAATTGACGTTCTCAATTGCATGACTTCGCAAATGTCTTCACGTGAAGCTGAACCCACCTGCTGGATTTAGCTTAGTGAAAGAGAAAAACCTTAATAAAAGGCTAACTGAGATCATTTCATTTTCAAAAAAATGAAGATAATTCTTAGTCTTCATAGCAGATTGATTTTATTTAAATTATTGCAATACTGGAATTAGTAACCTTTGAAGTTCTAGTGCATGACAAATGATAAATCATGCTGTTCAAAGTAACCTTGAATGCAACTTAAATACATTGGTGAAGTGAAATAAAGTTTTCAATATAAGTATAGGCAACAATAGAAAATGGCTGGACTCGTAGTGGTTTCATTTAAGTCTTTTCTTATAGTTGTATGTTCTAAGCGTACTGCTTGCTGATATTCAAGTACTTTCAGTATCACATTTGGTGAAGTGAGTGGTTCTGTCATGAATACGTCTAACCTTGGAGCTAAAATGAATATATGCACTTCAAGGGTAGTCTTTTGTATGAGGAAGGAAGTGCATAGAAGAGATGAGAAAGTGAAAGGAAGTTTGTTTATTTTGGTAGGCAATAAAAACATAATTGAGATTTGCCTTCTCCAATCTAAACAAATATTTTCTTTGCTTAGAACTAAGGAATATAAGAAACCACATACCTTCTGTTTCATTTCCTAATTAAAAATAAGAATAATACTTTTTCAAGTGCTATTTAGAAAAATAATTGCTTTTTCAGGCTTTTGTAAATTAAAAAATTTACTAAAAACTTGATTAAATGCGGTACATAGAAATTAAAACCAAGATAGGAGTGCTTTCCTGTAAGTAGTGGATGACTTTAATTTGTGGAATAAAGGAAAGCAGTCTAATTCCTGGGTATGTATTTTCAGCATTGACAGCTATTGGAGGCACTGCAGATGGTGAACCTTGCCACTTCCCCTTTTTGTTTATGGAGAAGGAGTATGCAGAGTGCACTGCAGATGGGAGGGAAGATGGCAGGCTTTGGTGTGCCACAACCTATGATTACAAGCAAGATCAAAAGTGGGGCTTCTGTGAAAGTAAGTAACCTGATGTCTTGTTCTTGTCTGAGGAATGCTTTCTTAAGCTAGTGTTTTCAGTCTCTTAATGCCTTTTATCTCACTCTTAATGTTTTTTATTTCAGGGTCTAGAAGTCCCTGTCTTATATTAGTGGCCACTTTATACTGCGATGTGCAAGTAATTATAAAGGCGAAGTTCTCTTGATGGGAAAGCTATTTGGGAAATCTTGCAGTCGAGGCATCTATAAAACTCTGTTTCTGAGACTGTAGGAGTATAGGAGTTTGACAGTGTTTCCCATTATACTCACTGATTTGTTGCACAAAGGCAGCCCTTCTGTAGGAAATGTCCTTCATTGGACAGCTTGCTTTGGAGCAATGAAAAGAATATTTTAACAGCAAACTCGTACATGAGAGACCTCACGTGAGAAGAAACTGTCTACCAAGATATCCAACACCTCCTTTAGACAGCTTTTTGTAATCGCTTGGGTTGTTTCTTGGTGCTCAGAAACATTTCTGTCTGTATTTTCCCTTTAGTATTAACAGGAATTTTGAGACAATAGTCTTGAGCTATGTAAATGGAGCTCTTAACATACTCTTTTCTTTTTTTTTAGCTGAAGAGCAGTCTAATAAGAGAAGGCAGATGCAAGAAGCTGAGGATGTTTATCAGACTGGAATGAAAATCCTTAATGAAAGCAGTAAAAAGGCTCAGAAGAAAGAGTAAGTCTACCTCCTCCACCCCCACAACAGAAGGATGACATGGCTGATCACTCTGGCTTAACTGAAAAATAACTTAAATGAGTTGCCCTGGGACTTTGCAGTTTGTTGGACTTAGTATCAAACTATGCAGAGATAGTACTGAAAATAAATAGTAATTTCAGGGTACTTGGAAAAATAAATTCATGCCTGCTTTTCTCTGAATCCACTAAAATTTGTATAAGCTTAATTTCTGAAAAGTGGATGTCATCAAAACATTGACTTACTGCAAGATGGTGCTGCAGTACTGTAGCTACAATTTATATGTGGCAACTGCACAGAAAATAAACCTGAGAACGTGATACAAGATAATTGTCCTTTTTCAAGTGTTTCTTACAGTCTGGTTCTCTTTCTGCTTCAAAGATTAAGTGGGGAAAAAAAAATCAGCATTTCTTGTCCTGCTCTGGTTTTGTTCCTTCTTTCTGATCTTTTTGGTCACTATAAAAATAGTATTAAGCTTAATCTCAACAAATTGTTCCAACTCTAATAATTAATATTGTATGAGAGAAAAGGGTAGTGCTTGTAGACGAAACAAAAAAAAAGAATGAAATGAGTGTTCTGTTCATTCTGGTCTGTTTACTTTCTACTCTGTATATATCCAATTACTGATGAAATTGTTGTCAACTTAACACTATAATTAAGAATAGCTATGTTCATTTAGAACTCCCTGGTACTCATGTTGTCAACTTCATCAGTAAGTGGTGACTTCAGTCTGCTGATTATTATGTGTGCACTGTTACCACGTTAAACTTGTCTGTGGAGATAAAGGAGCATATTTCTACTTTATGTATGAGGGAAACTGAAGCACACCTAGAGGTTGTCCATCACACCGTGGCAAAGACAAAGGGAGGCAGTATCTGTCAGACTCTGACTAGTATTCTAGTCTATATATTTTGCATAAAGTAGTGTAGAATTTGTGAAACAATATTAGATCTTAGTTCTCTTGAACACCTTACACTTTCTTAGAAGATGAAATTGTGTGAGGAACCAGGTGTGCCTCAGCCTGTCCTAAAGAAAACAAGCCTGAGAATAGAAAAGAGGAGAGGTAAAGAAAAATCTTGGAATGGTATCAAAGGTCCATGAGTAATCAAGCTGAAGCATGCTTGACGGTACCATGTTATGATATTTAAATTGCTGTGAAACCAGCTGCTGTGAAAATACTTTGGAGGACTACTGTAAGTTCTGAGGCTGAAATAGAAAGGGGAGTTCACAAAGAACTTTCTTCTTGGTAGCATGACTCTTTCATCACAAAATAGATCATGTATGCAGTTGTCTTGGACCCAACACTTTGCGTGTTTCCATTGGGATGATTTTGTAGTTAACAAATCAAAGAGACTCCATAGTCTTTTTCAGGCTTCTTTTTTCCATCATGATCTGTGAAGCTGTCAGAGTAGCGATCCTACTAGATGCCTAGTACAGGACTTAAAATTGTTGCTACAAAAATGTGATCATTTGACCTTAAACTTAATGCATATCTTACAGGGGAGGAAATGCATACTGCTTTGCATATGGGGTAGAGTGAACATTAAAATCTAGTTTGTCTGTTAGCTAAATCATACGAGTTGTGGCATAGATTAACAATTCAGAGCTGGAACAAATTACTATAGGTAGATGCATTTGTAGAAAATAGAGGCTAAAATAGAGGAACAAAACACCTCCCCAGAATCTTCAGGTTTATGAATGGAATCTGCTTCTTTGCTTCAAGGTGACTAAGAAATTGTTTTCTTTTCAGAGCGTATCAATATCTTCTGAAAGCAGCTGACATGAATCATACCAAGGCAATGGAGAAAGTGTCTTATGCTTTGTTGTTTGGGGATTACCTGAAGCAGAACATCCAGTCATCAAAAGAACTATTTGAAAAACTAACAGAAGAAGGTTCTCCTAAAGGACAAATGGTATGTATGTCCTTTGATTCTACAGAAGTTTTTATAGGTTTATGAATTGTTTTATAGATTGTTCTTACATCCAGAATAGAATGAGAAGAGTAAGTGGTATCTGTTGCTTGGTTAAAAAAAACAGCAGACAGAGTGCTGCTTTTTTAAATTGTTTGAAAACTTGATGTAAAACATTTGGTTCAGGCTCTGATTCAGGAAATGTATTTTACAGTGCTTGCCTAAGCATTTCCTAATCCTGACTGCTCATTGCTTTTACCTTTTTAAATTTCACTAAAGCCTTGCTTTGGTTCAAAGATTGTCCCCCAAATGCTTCTGCTTTACCTGGTTTCTGCATGCTGCTAGCGTTACTGAGGGTGCAGGAACAAATGGCACCTGCACCCTCAAGGTACACATGGAAACAGATCTTCTCTTTGAGTTTAAAAAACACAGCATTAAACTACCAGTAATATAGTATGATGTTGATCTTTTCATTTAATTTCTTATCTGTTGTATGATGGACTAGATTGGATGTATAAGTCAAAAAATGAGTAGGTACAGGTGACTCCAGCGAACAAATCTCTGAAACTCCATTACTTTTTTCTTGTGGTTTGTGTGGGATATTGTGGCTTTTCATCTGCAGTTTTATTTTTGAGATAGGTAGATACACACACACAAGTTCATAATCTAGGAAGTTATAAACTCCTAGGAATCTTGGAAGCTGTTTAGTGGAATGGGACTTCATCCATGTGCCTTTGACTATTATAGAATTGTTCATAGGTAATTGTTCACATGTAATGTCATAAAATGTGGGTGTTATAAATTTTAACGTCTCAATATCTGCGTATACTTATTTTTAGATTTCTCTTGTTTTGAACGTGTCAGCTTCTAGGAATTATCAAGTTTCCTTTAGTTCTTTGGCTACCAAGTCTCCTGCTGTTCCCTGTTTAATGTTGGAGTGCTGATATACCATGGAAAGCAGGAACATGTTTTCTCTAGAGACTTTGTATCTCAGTGAAGACCTTGACTTTTATTGGTCTAGAATTCAATACTGTCTGCATGAGGTGACTTTTTTTTGTGTGTGCTTTCGGAATTGCCTAGAATAGTCTTATAACACTGTGAAATATAGACACCTTTACATATATACTGTCATTTTCTGTGCTACTAGTTTCTCCTATGGGCCACACAGCTGTAACAGGTGTTATAGATAGAGCAATAATTCCGTAAATTTTAAGAATAAAAATAACTTTTGAAAAAACCTCAGCCAAACAGCTCTGTGCATTCTAACTGCTTATATTTATAGTCATAAAAGCAACTAACCCATGGCAGAACAGATGCAAAATAGTAAATCCGTAGGGTCTGATAGACAGTAAATCAAACAGTAAGACTCTTGTCTAGAAGGTGATGGTTTACGTATGTTTGCACTGGTGTATGAGACAAATAGGATACGTGAATAACCTGACAGATATTTCTGATCTTCACTTTAGTGTCTTTAAACTAGGATACTTTTACTGTTCAGGACCTTTGGATCTACATATGGCATTCAGGGAGGTAGTAGTTTCTTCCTTGCTTTCAATCTGCTAGGCTGAATTCTGGTGAGATGTATTTATGTTTGTGTCCTTCATGAATAATTTAGAAATGTCATACTTTAAAAGGGGCAGGGAAGGGCCTAGGTATAGGAGGTGCCAAAGTGAAGGTAGAACTTGGCATATTCTTTGCAGCTTTGAATTGTTGTTAGACGACTTTATACTTATGTATTCCAGGAAAGCTGATCCTGGATTTTTCAAAGGATGTGCTGACAAACTTTATTTTATTTCTAGGCTCTTGGATTTCTATATGCATCTGGTCTAGGAGTCAATTCTAGTCAAGCTAAGGTAACTGAGAAATCTTCAGTATGTGCTCCTGTATTTTATCTTGGAGGCAGATGTTAAATAACCAATGATTTTGTTTTAAGGCCCTGGTGTATTACACTTTTGGAGCTTTAGGAGGAAATTTGATCGCCCATATGATCTTGGTAAGTAAGATAGTTAATCACTTTACATACACGAGAACTTTTTTGTACTCTTAAATTTTTTATATAAGATTTGCATTCACGTGACTACACTGTCCAAATATTAGATCATTATGCATGCATTGGGTGGGCAATATTATCTCACCTGTTACTCCTTGTTAACTTAAGGAAAGGTCTGCTCGTTTTAAGTTGTAAACCACTATGAATTTAGATGGACCATGTTTACATCTCTTGACTTCAAGCAGACGTGTCAGACTTTCAATTTTTATAGGCTAATGAGAACTATGAAAGCCAGAGATCTTTACAGAAGATGCTGTTTTAATCAGTATTGTGAGATTTAAGACAAATAAACTGCAACCTGTGTAAGTAAAAGGCTTTAGGTTTTCACCCATAAGTATCAGTCTACTTATTTGTTTTTTCCTGAAGTATATTGGCTATGCTTAACCTTTAATGGTGTCAGTTGCTTTTAATGCAGACACAATGGACTTATGGCCTTTGTTTTGCCTATTGTCTCATCAAATCTTGCTCAAGTAATGTGAAAAAAGTTTGTAATCTGGCAAGTGGTATGTTGCCAAATAACCGATAGTCCCATATTTTTATATTTTCCTTTCTAGGGTTACCGGTACTGGGCTGGGATAGGAGTCCTTCAAAGTTGTGAATCTGCTCTCACTCACTACCGACTTGTAGCTAATCACGGTAAAAACTTTTTACTAGGCTAACGTTCTTGACTTGCTATGTATTTCTATATCATTCACCTAGAAGATACTAGAAGTACTATCAACACTAATAGTATAAAAATAGAGAATTTCTGTTATTAAACAAGTTATCTGTTTGACTCTAAATCATGATAGGCTATTTTTATCTGTCTATTGAAATGTTTTTCTTAGAGTGTCAAAGTAATTCATTCTGTCTGAGTAACAGTTTGAAGCTCTGTAGAGATCTGTTTTTACTAAGTTGCAGTGTAATATTTGAATTGAACAAAACTGTCTGAAAACTTATCTTATCTGTTTTCTAGTTGCTAGTGACATTTCTTTGACTGGTGGCACAGTGGTTCAGCGAATTCGCTTAGCAGATGAAGTAGAAAATCCAGGAATGGCAAGTGGGATGCTAGAAGAAGACTTGATTCAGTATTATCAGTTTTTAGCAGAGAAAGGAGATGTACAAGCACAGGTAAGATTAAGTTCACCTGATTGCGTGCAGAGGTTTTCAAGAATTACAGGAACAGCTTTATGAAATATGGAAAAGTGTTGGACCTTTAGTTTTCTCTTCTTTCTAAATCAACCTGGTTGCTCTTTCCTGATTAGTTTTTATGAGAAGAGGCTTATATTTTAGTGTGTTTAAGGTAGAACTTGGACAGAAAATGCAAATTTTTGTGGAAAATAAGTCCAAAACATTAGTTTCTTAGGAAAGAGGATCTTGGCTTTCACTAGAAACCAGACAGACTAGTTTAAGGATAGCTTTAGAGGTTGTGGAGGAAGCCTTGATCAAAAGAACTGTCCCTGACAGGAGACCTCAATTTCTCGCTGCTTCTGCTCTTAAGTGACTTCTGCGTGCTGCTGGCTGGACCTCTTCTACACATAATGCAGGAGGGGAGGACACTAATATAGGCAAATTGGCGCAATTCAACGTGGTCATATATGACTTAAAAATTAGGTAGGCAGAATTCAAATGAACAATTATTGTTTTATATCTACGACAGTCATGTCACTTTCATCTAGGATAAATTTCTGCTTAGGCTAATGTGAAAAAATAGGACTGTACTGTAGTTATTGAAGCAAATCTGTGCCTTCAGACTTTGTGGCATCTTTTATTCTGATATGGTCTATCTTTGTGCATGTAATTAGTTCACTGGTATCTGTATTACTAGAAAAAGAAAGTACCTAGGGAAAAGTGACTTATTTGCAATGTAAAATTTATTTTTAGGTTGGCCTTGGACAGTTGCACTTGCATGGAGGAAGAGGAGTAGAGCAAAATCATCAGGTACGCTGTCTGTGTGTATCTCTGATACATATTACACTTAGCAGAGGGGCAGAAAGTGTAGCTGAGACCGCACTGAAGCAAAAGTGTTTTAAGTACCACTGTAAGGTATTTAATGAACTCAGTAGTCTTGTTCAATAAAACTTAAGTCATTCAATAATTCAATAAAACTTAATCTTCATGTGACTAGTACATGGAGCTGATTTTCTTACCCAATTAGTTTAAGACTAATCATCTTAGAAATGAGGAAGTTAAAAACAAAGACCAGGTTTTTGTCAAGTAGTACTTGAAACTGGCTGAGCTTTTGTGCATGTGGTAGAATCTTCATGACGCATGGTGCGTACATTAGTGATGATA
This sequence comes from Anarhynchus alexandrinus, assembly GCA_008711295.1. Lineage (NCBI taxonomy): Eukaryota > Metazoa > Chordata > Aves > Charadriiformes > Charadriidae > Anarhynchus > Anarhynchus alexandrinus. Next base: position 328,566 of record VUYV01000100.1, on the reverse strand, counting down.
GTCTGGTTTATGTGGCTTGCAAGAATATCTTGCTTCTGTAAACAAAACAGTGCAACTTTCTATATTAAGGATATTAAGTATGCATAGAAAATCAAACTTCTGCTGATGTAAGCCAACCTAGCTACTGCTTATGGAAGTTAAAACAGCTAACCTCTTCTTAAAGTATGTATTGAAAAAATGGAGAGCTGAAGATGTGCAGTCCTGAGGATTATTTCAGACTCAGCTGCCGACAATAAATTATTCAATGGTCATCACATTTAAAAGACCTTAAAATGACTGCTCTATAAGGGTTCAGAGATGATATCAAGTAATCAGAATGAGTATAACCCAGCTTTGTGTAAAACTGGAATAGAAACTGGCAGATCTCTCCTCTTCTAAAGAGGATTTGGAGGTACAATAGGGAAGTAAGATTTACCCATGTAGCTAGTGCATAGTGTCAGTTGTAGTATTATTTTTTCCTCTATTTTTTTTGAATACGCTGTTGAGAGGGATTGCTGCTCAATATTCCAACTGTAAGTGGGGGACCCTGTTATATGTATTAAATTAGGTGGGACTGATAACTCTTATTCCCAGAAGAACCTGGTAACTTGGCAAGCAACCTACTTGACTCTGCTACATTTGCAAGAAAAGGTACTCAAATCAGTCATGGTGGCTAAAATACTTGTTTTCTTCCCTACAGCGAGCATTTGAGTACTTCACTCAAGCAGCTAATGCTGGCAATTCACATGCCATGGCCTTTCTAGGAAAGGTAAGATATGAACACTCTCGGAAGTAAGCAAATTGACTGCCTTTCAATGAAAAATAACAAATATTTCCTACTTTCTGATACCAGGCATTCTAAAACTTGAATGCTGGAACCTAAGTACTTCTATTTTGCTACGGTTTTGAATTGTCCTGCGAGATTTGAGTGTTGTGTTCTATTCTGTCTAGTCGAAATTTTCTGCTTGCTCCTTCACATTAGGAACTTTCGGGTGTTTTTGAAATAGTGCTTGAACTAGATTTTTTTTTTAATTAAATAGTTAAATACATAAGTGTCCTTTGTCTGTGGCGGAGTTCGAAACTCAGACTAGGCCACTATGCTCTTCCATTCAGTGTGTGGGGAAAAGCTAGGCTTCTCAAAAATTTGCCTAGTGGGAAATACTAAGTTCAGGAAGGAAAGGGGAAAGACGTCAGTATTATTCTGCATAGGGAACTGGGGCATCTAAGTCAGACTTGCCAACAGGTCTGCATCTACTCTGCATCGAAGCGTGGCCAGCAAGTTGAGGGAGGCGATTCTGCCCCTCTACTCCGCTTTGGTGAGACCCCACCTGGAGTACTGTGTCCAGTTTTCTCAGATCTAAGTTCTTTTTTTAATCTAAAACATAATTGACAAGCTACTATTGGTGATGTTAATGTGTTACTGCTTAGAAAGGTATTTAGGTCACTTCCCTGAGATCTGGGTTGCAGGCTACCTTCACCCTGTGAGGAGCTAAATCCTTATTACTCCATTTGAGTACCCTCTAAGGTTATGCTGCAATAAGCAGCAGCTCTAGCTCATCTTTTTCAGGCTGTCACTGCAGTAGGGGATGCAAAATTCATGTCCTTAGAGCATGAAAAAAATAGCATAACGTGCTGATCAAGGCATCTGACAGGAGAAATTGCAGGTTCCTGCTTTCTCGACTGCTTGAGTGTTTTGTATCTAATAAATGCTGAAATGAACAGGGTTTAGTAACCAATTTTTGTTTTGTTTCCAAGAAGTATTTTAATTGCCAATATAGTTTGACTTCCACTGGTCTCACAAGATTTTTGCCTGATTATGTGTTCTTACTGCACACTAGCAGAACTCAGAAATGAAAGGTGTTTTCATAAAAACTTCTTAATTTTATGGGCAGTTCGTTCTTCATTAGAAAATTAAACCCTCTGAATCAAGATTCAGAGGGCAAGTTTTTTAATGATTATACAATAATACAATAGTCAGAATAGTCTAATAGTACAATAGACCCCCCTCTCATATGCAAAGTGAAGATGCTTCATTATCTCCATGCTAAACTGAATTCTTCAGCTGTTCTTTCATTATGGCTTTCTCCTCCAGATGTACTCAGAAGGAAGTGATGTTGTACCTCAGAGCAATGAAACAGCTCTTCAGTATTTCAAGAAAGCTGCTGATATGGTATGATGATCTGGACACTAGAAATACAGCATGTGCATTAAAAAGTTGAATGGCTCGGAAGTGCTGCTAATGCTTCTTTTTGTGCACTTCCATGTACATATACCTACTTCCAAATTCTGTCCCAGAGTAGCCCATAATTAAACCCTGCTTGTCCAAGGTGTTGGAAACTGCCTCCAGTTCTGTTCATGGTGCTTCATGAAGCTGTGTTTAGCACAAGGGGTCTAACTCTCATGAATGTTAGTATCAGTATGAAATACTGTCCACCTAAATAGCCTACAATTCTGTTAAGTGTTAATTTTTATTAATCCAAAGTTGTCTTGTCACAGAAATTATTATTTTGGTTCTGTTTTGTGGTCGATAATGGTTTTGGGTTTATGCCTCTCATGTCATTGAAGTGTTTGGTTTGTTAATCCCTCCTGTCTGTCTTTGGCCTGTCCCTTGTGGTAGCATTTGTACAGTTAAAGCATGAGTAATACTCCAGGAAATATGTTTAGCATGTGAAACACAGTAGATGAAGCTTTGAAGGGTCTTCATGGTTCTTGCATTCCACAATCGGATTGCCATTCTACACCTCTGTCCTAGAGTAACGATCTCTCAATTTGCTAATTTCCTACATTTACTGAAGGTTTCTCATGTGCCCTGTTGCCTGTCCTGGCATTGAAAGAATACCATAGTGCATACTTTTGTGGGGACAGTGGTCAGTAATCCAGCCCACAGGACAGCCACCAATCTGCTCTTAAATTAAGACAGATTCTCAGAGTTCCTGTAGCTCTTTTGGGAGCTTCTGTAGCATCCAGAACATCTCAAACTTCGAAAAACTAAAGATGAATAAGCTATTAATGCCCCACCTTTCTATGGGTGTGGATTCTACATCTCACATGACACTTTGAAAGTGCACAGTAGACTTTCATAACAAGTATTGAAGGCTTTTCTTTTTCTTGTTAGTCACCTGTGTAGTTGCTGAATAAAAACTACTGAAGATGCTATTTCCTCCCTAAATAACTATTAGATCTGCTTTGTGACTTTCCTTCTACTATCTTAAGCACTATTTGTATTAGTGACGTTAAAGACATAGCAAATTTGAAAGACGTNCTTTTTCTTGTTAGTCACCTGTGTAGTTGCAATTTTTGAAAGTAGCAAATTTGAAAGACGCAGCTGTACATTTTGCCTTTCTTTGCAGAAGTGTTTTCCTGTGTTTTCAGGGTAATCCAGTTGGACAGAGTGGATTAGGAATGGCTTACCTCTATGGAAGAGGTGTTCCAGTGGTAAGCTTTTGACAGTCGTCTTTCTAATCATAGGTGATTGTGTAACTTCTTGTTGTCAACAAACTTTTTCTGTGGTGGGAAGTACTGTAGAAAACTTAACTGTGAAGTTAACTGTTACACTGAAAACTCCATGAGGAAATATGTAATATAAAACAGAAAAAAATCACTGTGGAGTTAGCAGCTATGAAATATGCTGAGTTCCCTCTAGTAAGTTTGAAAATGCTGCTGAAGCTATTAGAAATGCATAGCAGTGTGAATTTTTAGGAGTTTTGAACTTGTCTCTTAATTTTCTTGTGAAATAAAACAAAACCTGACTATCCCTACTTGTGTATCTTGTGAGAGTGGAGGAACACTTTGAAATTTTTAATTAGTTCACTTGTCTTGTTCCTTTTCCCACAAGAAGGTTTCTTGTCAAAAGTTTTCTATTTAGCTATGCAAACAGATATTCAAAAGTCAAATTAGCCCAAAGCTGAGGAAGTAAGTTAAATAATTGTTCTAGAAACAGAACAGGGCATCCATTCTGTTAAGTATAATTGTTCATAGCAATGCTATATATGGATGCCAGCTTAAGTCTGTAGCTATCTCTGAGACATGCTAATATGATTGTAAGCTATTTCATTTTTTGTTTCCAAATTTTGACCAGATGAATATTTTTTGCACTAGACCATCTCACTGTAATTTTTATGTAATACAGAGCTGTCCATGCACTCACACATGCATGCATGCATATTTTCTTTCCTCACTTAAATTGTGGTGTATTGTAAGGTTCTAATACTGGACCAAATTTTCCTGCAGAACTATGAACTAGCACTGAAGTATTTCCAGAAGGCTGCAGAACAGGGATGGGTTGATGGACAACTTCAACTAGGTTCCATGTATTACAGTAAGTGGCATCAAAATGATTCTCCAGGTCTAAGCATCTGTCCTTTCAGTAACTGGTCACTAGGTGGCATTAGAAGTATAGATATACTGCATGTAGCGTGATCTTGCTGCGTTGCATTTATATTTTGTTCTGTTTTCTCCTAACACTTTCACAACGTTTTTCTTTATTTCATACAACTCTGCCTTTCAAGAGCAATCAATAGCAATGACATATTCTTTCTTGTAGATGGCATTGGAGTGAAGAGAGACTATAAACAAGCTTTGAAATATTTTAACTTGGCCTCCCAGGGTGGCCACATTCTGGCTTTTTATAATCTGGCTCAGATGCATGCAACTGGCACAGGAGTGATGCGATCCTGTCATACTGCTGTTGAGGTAAGGTCGTCCATTTATAAAGGTCAAATAATACTAACTCGCAAAAGGCTGGATACAACCATGTCTGCTTATATAGGAAATTTGTCTTAGCTAAAATCCACTGGTGACTGCAGATCCAAGGCTATCAAAAGGCAAAGTGATATATTATCAAAGTCCTTTGTATCTCATGAGAAAAGTCTTTTTTTTTATGTTGATATGGCAAGTTTATATTTCCTTTATTAACTTTGAAGAAAATGAAAAGAATGTAATACAAAGCAAACATTGGTATAAGTACTGAATTGTTCATTTACACAAGTTTGTGTAACAAAAAAGCTGATATTAATAATAATTCTGAGTAAGCATCTGAATCTTGCCATGTATTTGCTTAGTAACTTGTATCTTAAAGTAAGCCTACCTTAAGCAGTGAGTTTTCTATCAAGTTTTTCCTCTGAAATGTAAATATTTTGAGCAAGCATTTGAATGTTAAAGGTTTGCCTCTTGCAAAACCTAAATTTCTGAAGTTCCTGACAACCAGTCTTCTCCCCCTCTTTTTTTTTCCCCCCCTCTGCAGTTGTTTAAGAATGTATGTGAACGGGGGCGTTGGTCTGAAAGACTGATGACTGCCTACAACAGCTATAAAGATGGTGATTCAAATTCTGCTGTGGTTCAATATCTTCTCCTGGCAGAGCAAGGCTACGAAGTCGCACAAAGCAATGCTGCTTTCATACTTGATCAGAGTAAGGACCTGAATTTGTACTGAAAGTTTTTGTTTCAGTTGGTCTGCAGTAGCTCATTTAGTAGAATGCTAGTGTGCTTAAAGATATAATTACATAGCTCTTGTTCGGTTAGAACTTCAGTGAGGCTCTTGTCCTCTTTCTTGCTTGTCACACTGGAAAGCAGTCAATTTTAATTTTCACCTGTAAGGACAGCTTTCTGGCCTAAAAGTTAGAATACAATTAAATTCTAAGTTACAGGATTTAAAAAATGGGATAGGGAGAGAATGCTTTAGAAAGTTGCACAGTGCTGAAGATTTTCCTCCCTGGACTTCTTAAACACAGACTTGACATTTTATTTTTGAATCTATAAAATAGGAATTGCATTAGTTTTACCTTTGGCATTTACTATGCATACAAGCTTCAGTTTCGTTTGTTCTTTATCTTGTAGTGTCTTTTCTCATTTTTTCCAGATTTTTTTGTAACTTTATTTGTACCACTATTGAAGCAGGGATGAAGAGCTGGGCAGTTGGTTCTTCTAGATTTGGGGGGGAAAAAAAAAAAAAACAAACCAAAAAAAAAAACCAAAACCAAACCCAACTTGTTCCAGGTCTCTTATTGCAACTAGGTGGCTAGAACTTGGATTTCTTAGAGTTTGAGGTCATAGGGAGTACAATGGAAGTACAAGTGACAAATATTTCTAGAAATTACAAACCCCAGTGTTTTAAACTTTCTGGATCTCAAACCCAGAAATCTAGGTGTCTCATTACCAGCGTTAGGGCTTTGTATCTTAATCTAAAAATCAGCTATTGGTGGCTGATAGGCTAATCTAACATCTTAATTTCTGGTTAATGTTTTTCAAAGGTGCCCTAGTGACTCATCGTTAGATAAACTACAGCAATGACAGTCTTGGCTGAGAGTGCATTCTTGCAAAGATACAGCATCTTTCCCTGTGTTAAAATTTTGATTGTCATTACTCAGATATATTTGTATCTCAACTGGAGATCAATTTAAAATTATTTTATACATGGGAGAGTCTGTATGTCAACTGTGAGATAGTGTAGCTGAAACCGTACTTACACTGGAAGTGAAAAAAGTTATAAATCCTTTGAACTGTCTGAACTCTGACACTTCAGCAACCCTCAATTTATGACATGGACAAGTAAAATAACTTGTGTTCTGAAGTAGCTGTAGTACTGCTGTGTAAAATATGCAGTGTCTGGCTGGTTAAGGAGTTTAAGCCTCTGTTTCACTTGACTAGTCCTGTTTTTTAGATAGTCAAACTAAAATAGCTTATACTTTTAGCCTTGTATTGAGTGCACCTTTGTCAGAGCCTGAATTGTGTGCATCTTCTGGCATTCCTCAAGGATCATAGAATATCCTAGAGCAGGAATGGGAGTCACTTGGTAAGCAATATTTCAGGGTGAAATGATAGAGTTTGTTCCTAGCTCTTATGTCGGCAGATATATGGAAAGACCATATAAATAAAAGGAGTTTTTATAAGCTTCAGATGGGTTGAAACTTGATTGTGCTATAGCACAGATTACTTCAAGTTTTTAATTCAGCAGACAGAATATAAGCACGGGCGGTTTTTGTGGTCTTGTGTGCGTATATCATGCTCCTATTTAACTGAATTACTTTCTTCTCTAGAAGAAGCTAGCATAGTAGGAGAAAATGAAACCTATCCTCGAGCTTTGCTTCACTGGAATAGAGCAGCTTCTCAAGGTATGTCTGTACCTCACAATTCCAATTAGTTTATTTTCAATAGAGCCATTAATGTTTGATTTCATCCTTTTTGTGAAACAGGAAAGGAGGGAAAGCTTGTCTCATTCTGTTCAACAATAGTTAATATTCCACATAGGGTAGTTGTTGTTCTTTTTTCCCCTGTTAGTTGTATTGTCATTGCAATAAGCTTGCAGTTCTGAGCCATTCTGAGATCCTGAAGATCAAAAGGACTAAACCACAAATGTATGATGTGTTTCTTTTGCCATTCCGTATGGAATAGTAGAGCAGTGTTAAACAGCATAAGGAATGTTTACACTGACTCTTCTAAAAGTAAATTCACTTGGAAAAATAGATACAAAGTACCCTTTAGGATTTTGGTACTTGTCATCATTTATAAGAAATGGGATTTTCTGTTCAAAGCAAGCAAAGCTCAGTGATGAAGAATGCAGTCTTGATGTACAACCAGTCCAAGTTTAAACTCTGGTGCTTCTGATCATATCATAAAATAAGGAAAACTAAACTTACTCATTATCTCAGTGTGAGTTCTTTAACTTGCAGATGCACTTATGTTAATGTCTGGCTACTAGCTTTTTACTTAAGAGCAAGTGTATCCTGCAAATGGAGCCTAAGAGTTTTGTCTGAAAATTTTCAGACCTAGCTGACATTTAGTTAGTAGAAAGTTAGAAATTGAATTGGTTAAGCATTCAATTACCAAATGATGATGAGAGACTTTTATTTTTCAAGTTTTCAGTGTCTCTGTTTTAAAAACAAAATTGAAGCCCTTAATGACTATATAACAAATGAAAAGTTTTTCTGTAATAAATATGAACAACATGATATAGCTTTTCAACTGATGCCACTAAATAGCAATAAAAATGATGTAGGATTACGGGGAAAAGGACTTCCTTGAAAATAGAAATCAGTTGGTTTTTGGTTAGCTAAACCCAATATTAAAAAAAAAAAAAAAGCTGGCAATGTGAGGGAGGTAAAAGGGAAACAGGTTGTGCAAACTGTGGAAAGTAATACAAAGCCCTAATTGCATCTTCATATGAAACTGAAAGCCTTTCTTTGCCTAACTATTTTATCTTTTCGTGTTGTTTCTTGATTTATAGGATATACTGTTGCAAGAATTAAACTTGGAGATTACCATTTTTATGGGTTTGGTACTGATGTTGATTATGAAACTGCATTTATTCACTATCGACTGGCATCAGAGCAACAGCACAGTGCCCAAGCAATGTTTAATCTGGGCTACATGCATGAGAAGGGATTGGGCATCAAGCAGGTGAGTAAGCTGTAGGCTGATAGTCTGCTTCATTGCAGTGCTTTTACTAATATTAGATTAAATCCATAACCACTACTGGGCTTTGGGCACTATATAACCACTGAGTAGGAATTAGCATGTCTCCCAGTACATTCTCCAGTAGTATATGGAGAAATCCACTTGACACTTACCGATGTGAAGAAATGAGGCATAGACAGGGAAAAAACTGTTTGCCCAGAATTCTGAAGATTGGCAAAAAGGGTTCCATATGCTTGAGTAATGCTTTCAAGACTTTGAAGTGTAATGCAAATCAATTCCAGGTTTGAAGTATTTTAGCACAAGACTGTTCTCACCCTCTGAAACACTGGTTAATTTGTTTTCTCTGTCATGACATTTTGAAAACAAGTTCTATGCATCTTCAAGTAGCAAACCATAAACACCAACAACAATGTGATTATTAACTATGGTTTTTCAAATTAGGCTAGGCCACTATTTGCTTTACAAACTACATTGCCTAAAAGAAGGTAGTATATCTGGTTCGCTTAGGGCGTTTGTGGTGTATTGCTGTCCATGAGTTAACTAAATCTTACAGAATCCAGAGCAACATGTTCTTGTATGGCTCAAAATAATGTAATTAGTAATTGCATACTAGTTTTGAGCAGCCTACTTTACCTTAATATATGATTAATTCATGCAATTAATGTATCAATTTAGTGATTTCTTCTAGATTACCTGAAACTGCAAGAAATGGTTTCATTTTCCTTATTTTCAGTGAGCTTCTACGTTTGGTTTTTCTCTAGGTATCCATCTTTTAATTATTCTGTTGGTCTATTAAAAGACCAGTTTCTGCTTCTTTTACCTTAAATTCTTGGCGAAAGGTCAGAACAGTGAAGGGGGAGTCTTAGGTCAATATTGTTACTTTGGCAGCAGCAAGCAATCGACACTTGAAAACTGCTTACTGGCCTAGCTGTAGAAGTGACAATACAGTACACAAACAGCATTATTTCCAAAGCTTACCTTCAAATTTTATTTTAGGACTGTTTTCTCTTTTTAACCGAGTCCTCAAACGTAGTTAATTTCTGAAAATGAGCCTGCAGCTAAAAGCAACAGTGCTGAAGTTGAGAGGTTTTCTTTTTAAAAAAAAAAAAAAAAATCTTTTCAGATGTGGACTTTTTTAAATTTCCTTCTGCCCTGAAAACAACCCAATTTAGAAAAGTAATAAAAACTTTGAAAATGTTATTACATCACGCTCAGCATAACTGCTAAGAATTTGAGAAAAATTAGTCCTGATGTTATCATTTGCACAGAGTATTCTCCAACCTGAAGCAGAGATGGCTGCACATAGATAGCTGAAATGAGTACACAGGGGCTCACCATGAGCATATGCAGCCTTGCTTTATGCAGATGAATAATATTTTCGTCTCATACAGGTCCACTATGGAAGGAAGAGTTGAACTGCAGGGGAAATGGAGATAGTTAATATAGATATGGGAAAGAAGCACTGAGAGTGTCTAAGCAAGGAAATTCCATGTATAAAACCAGTCTTAGGAATTCTGCATGTGTAATGTCTTTGCTTTCTGTGTCCTAAAACTCTACAACTGTAAGATGAGAGGATGGAGATCTAGGACTGACAATATAAGACTAAAATGGCGCCGGGCTAGGATATTCTGAAAAAGGCTAAGACTGAGTTTTGAATGAACCAAAAGAATATTTGGCTTTTCTTTCCCAGAATGGAAAGTTCTGAATTTTGAGTACCTCTGAAAATGACTGATAGTTAAAATCGTGTTTCCTGGTGTAGCAAGTGATACCTACCACTGAAGACCACTGAAGTCTGTTCTTCCACTAGAGGACTGTGGAAGGGACATATAAAGATTTTAGCATTACAGTATCTATCAAATTGGGGATTTAGTCTGTTGAAGGAAGGGGATGAAGAAAGGAACTCCCTCTCCACCTATGTCCTCATCGCTAAGGTTGCAAGCACCCCACAGTTAGGGAGAATGATCCAATAAGGTGGCCTGCTCCGCTTCAATTCAGGTCACTGTTCATTCTGGATAATCCTGAATAAATATGGTATCTCTTACTGGTTTTTTTTTTTTTCCCCGAACAGCTTTTGCCTTATTCTCTCTTTACTTTTTGAATAAATAGTCTTTAATACATAGGTTTCTATGCCATAATTCCTGGTTTTCAGACTCATACCAGGTCAATGCCAAGTATTAATCCCCTTCAGAAATCTCACACTTGTACACTGTTACACGCTTTTCATAGATTTAATGTTGTCCAATTCCTGAGCCTGCATGTCAGAATGAAGACTGTTTCCATACTACTCAAAATAAGAATGAATAATTTTCTCAACTTAATTTTATCATGGTCTTCTGTTAAGCTTTGACATGCTATTTCAGTGCTATTTGTGTGTTAAAGCTTAGAGTCCTACAGTTCTCACTTGTCTGTCAAGTGAGAGTGAATAACGTATAAGCAGAATGAAGTGCTTGCTAATTAGAAATGAAAATAAGCCATGATTTAGGATCTGCTTCTGCACTGATACTAGCACAGTACAAAGGAGGTAAGGCAACTCTTTTAAATAGTTATAAAAAAGCCAGACTTTCCAGGCTCAAGGAGTATTCAGAGAGAATCAAAATACTAAAATGTGAGCTAGTACATCTCATTCACATAGTGTGTTGATTTTCATACTGTTATTTCCACATGTGTTATGGATTTGCTGTATCAATGAGCAGAAAATCTTCATGGTATTTCACAATCAGGATAAAATTATAAAATGAACATGTGGCATGAAATCATGGAGGTTTCTCTTATTTTAAGTGTCCAACTTGGAACACTTCCAGAGGTAAGTCTTACACAGGCCTGTCCTTCACATCACTGAGTGAACATAGGCAGTTTTTATCCAGGTATCCTAACATTGCACAGTATGTATCTGGAGAGGAATCAAAAAAAAAAAAAATCAACCCAACAAGAAAAGTTACACTATTCGGGTACATGTATCCTCTGTTCTTCTTGCTACAGTAGCCTTCTTGTTCCAGCTACCACAGAAGAGAACACTAATTTAAGCTCTTCCTAAAGTTGCTGGCTGTTTGTGCTCATGCTTTTGCCAGGCTGCCCTCACTAATGCAAGTTAAGTCTGTTTTGGATAAGGAGTAGAATCTAATTTGGGAGTATGTGCAAAAATTATTTAGAAGCTGCACTATGCAGCAGGCATACTGTAGTATAACTGGGAGGAGTTGCTGTTGTGTACTCCTCCATGATTTGTGTTTTCATAATCTTTCATGTTTGGCGGGGTGTTGGAAATGTTAGAGTGTAGTAGAATTACCTAAATATGTGCCTTAGGTTACTGTGCATGGGTTGAATACATTAATACTAATCTCTTTGTAAGCTTCAATTCTAGCATCAGTTGTGATAGCTTCATTCTCAGATTGAAGCTTTCCATTACTTGTCTATTCAAAGCTGAACATCCCACAGAAAAAAGGGGAAGTTTTACTGACTGGTTTGAGTTTAACTTGACCGAAACCCTTGTATTCAAATGACAGTATACAATAGCTTATAGAAAAAGCTCTACAGTTGATGGTTAATTTTTCAAGCTCTTCAAAACTGACCTTTGTATTTTCCTGATTTTTAGGATATTCACCTTGCAAAACGATTCTATGACATGGCAGCTGAGGCAAGCCCAGATGCTCAGGTTCCAGTCTTCCTAGCACTTTGCAAGCTTGGAGTGATTTATTCCTTGCAGTATGTACGGGAAATCAATGTAAGTAATGCAGAATTAAAAGGAAAACCAACAAATGTGGTTTTCATTTTTAAAGAAGCTTGAGTTGTAATCTTATTTAAGTAGAAGTCTTACTGGAGCCTTCTGAAAACTTAAGATAGATGTGTTTTGTGTTGTTGCATATTAAGAAAGTTACTGAAGCTGTGATTCCTGTTTCTTATTTGTGCAATTGCGTGAAACTGAGAAGTGCGCAGTCAGTGCTGTTCTTCCCTTGAAAAGAATTTCCCTAACCTGTTTGACTGTTCTTATCCATGACTGTCTGCTATCAAAGTTAAGCAGATGATTACAATGACATAATCACTGTTCAGGAAAAAATAATTCTTTTTAGCCCTAACTCTCATGCTATTTTATATTCAGCTGTAACAATTCCACTTGAGTTGTGTTTGATTTATTATTTGTATTAGATAGTTTAGCTATTGTGCAGAGTTTCTGCTGAGTGATGGCACTGAAAAAAAATTTGCCTGGAATATAGGTGAATTCTTTCCATATAGTGTCTGAAATATTTTTCAGTATTCTGACATATTACTGCCTTTTGGATTACTTAATAAATTCAAATGGTATGGAAGTTATTATCACTTAAAGCAAATGCAAGTTCAGGCAATCCAGCTAAATTTGACAAAATTTAGTAGTCTTGAGACTGGCAACTTTCAGGAGCGGACAGTCAAAAGAGTCTAAATCAACTGAGAAGGTATCCACGTAGCACTCGCAGAAGCTAGTATGCAGAACATGGATATTCCAAGTTTTAAGACCACTGATGCAAACTTAAATTGACAATGACTCTGTGATACCATCAGATACAGTAGTGAAGCATAAAGTGTGTGTTGGCTAATATGTATGTGAATGGAAGCCTGATAAAAAGGCAGTTCAATGAAAACTAACAGTAAGACGCTGTAACTTCCCTGTACCTTATCTGCACATATTTCAGCATTCTACCACATAAGTATACTGGGGCTTAATGTTCTGTCATTCGTGGCAGTCTGCTGATGGCTTCCAGTTTGGCTGGACTGATCAGTTCAATGCCTCTGTGTATGTGGTACTTGCTCCTCTTTCTTTAAGACAACTAGTGTGGTTACATACCTCATTCTGATTTAAGTTGTGTACTTTAATGGTCCATATGTGAAAGTCACAAAGCTACATATGAGAACCTTCATCTCTGGAACAGAAAATAGAATAGCTCATCCTATATAGCATGGCTTTTAGTCTTATTGGCATTTAGTTCCTGAAAATTAAGAATGTCACTGATGCGATATTATTTTTTTCTGAGAGGAAAAGAGCTACTGAAATTTTAAAACCGGTACTTGTACTTGAAAACTGTTGCAAGTCAAATTTAAAATCAAAGTAACTTCCCGTTCTTGCTCTTTGACATGATGATGTGAACTTCTTGTTTCTTAGATAAGGGAGGTATTCTCACATATTGATATGGACCAGCTGCTGGGGCCTGAGTGGGACCTTTACCTTATGACCATCATCGCCTTGCTTCTGGGAACAATTATAGCTTACAGACAAAGGCAACATCAGGCAATTCCCAGACCAGCAGGACTGCGGCCAGCTGTGCCTCAACAAGAACCACCGCCAGAGCATCAACCACCGCAATAGCAACAAGAGCCTCAGTGAAAGAACTGGATTTTTCCAAAAGGAACAATTTTCATTGTGATTTAGGACTTTGGATCAACAGTCCCTCCCCCAAAAGAGGCGCAAAGAAGTTTAAAAATTAAACAAAAAAGTCTGAAAGCTGCTTAGAATGATGCCTTTTTTCAGGGATAAGAAAATTCTTTTGAAACTGATTTGAATGTTATTTCAGTGCCAATGGAATAACACTATGGCTTTTTTTTCATGGAAACACAAGAGTGCTACTACAAAAATGTTGCCTGCTGTATCTAGTTCCTCTTTATTCAGAATCCTTTTTGTCTCTTAGAGAGAGCAGAGGGCTAGCATTGGAAGGTTTTTGCCTGCTTGATAGCAGTTGCCCTATATAAAAGTAATAAGAATAGTAATTTTATGGCCAATTTAAGTCAGAGAAGCTGAACTATATTCAAAGTCTAAAAAGACTAGAGCTGTATGAACTTATATTCTGATCTGCATCCCAAGTATTTCTACAATCCTTATTTCATTATTTCTTAGTATTTCTTATACTTTGGTCTTTTATGCTGTCTTGAATGGTTTAACATGGATTATTTATAAACTCTGTAAAACTAAGCCAGCAAACATGCCACTCTCTATTTGTTATTTTTTGAGTATTTTCCACCATTCCCCTTAGACTAGACAGGTCTCAGCAGACAGTAGGTAGCCCAGGAGGTGGATTGGGACAGATTAGGTCTGTAAAGCTCATCAGTTGAAAACTATTGACACAGTGCCCAGATCTCGCATCCTTCTAAAACTATTTTGGAGCCTATATACTGTGCAATACCTCGTGACATAAAAACAAATTGGTGGTGTTCTTAAATTATTTAAACATGCTCTTACAAAGAGGCTGAGTCTAGATTGCAGAAAGCACCAGTATTATTTTGGACACTGAAGAAAGGACAGAGCCAGAAATCTCAGTGAGTTAGCTTACTTTTTCTTTTGTTTTGTTTCTAGAGGTGGAAGTTCTGTATTTAATTTTCAGCAATCCTGTAAGTGATCTACACTGCAAGAAGGAAATGTATGTGGTATCTCATGCATGCATCTGTTTAATGCATCTACAAAAAATGGACCTGAAGACGCGCTCTGTCTACAGAAGGGCATGGGATTATGCCAGTGATGCTACTCCAAAGTTTGGCTGACTGATAAAAATTGTATGTTAGATTACAGCAGTGCTCTGGCTGTCGCCAACCTCTCTTGTACATGGCATACATGAGAAAGTCAAAATAACATCTCTGGCTGTGCCATCTTGAGGATCCCTTGTAACAAGAAAATCCAGAAGAACGGCTAATGGTTTATGGCTTCTTGATACCACCAGGTCAGTGCAAAGTCTTTTTAGTGAGTGTAAAGAGTATGACCTGCGGACTGATGATTTTAGACTGCAAGAGGAATCTTCACGTAGTAACAATTTTCATTGAACTATAATTTCAGGGGTTTGGGGTGGGAAGCAGTGGGGGAATAGCTTAGAGGGAAGAAATGCAGAAGTTTCTGTTCTTATTTACCAATGGCTGTTAAATATTTGTTTCTGTACTAGCATTAAACCCTCTGAATATACTGTCTTAAAGCTGAATGAAATACAAATGAGGAGGCTTTAGCTGCTTTCTGACTAAAGCTGTTGTGTTTTAAAGGGTGAAGGGCTTCCTTTCATGCAAATATTTTTCAAGTGGATTGGCAGCAACATATCAGTATGCTTTATTTAGAATTGAGGTTTTGGTATGGTTTCATACTTAGTACATCTGTAAGGATGCACAATAGATCTGTATTTTGGGAAAGAAGATAAGCAATCCACTGTTGTAAACTGAAATATCACGGATGACTAGTATTAAAATATAGGTAGGACTCCTGAGTACTTCAAAAATGCTTATGCTGGTTATGTGAAGACAAATCTTTCATTTCAGTTTGGAGGGTTGAAGCACGTGATAGAGGAATGTCTTGTTCAGTCTTAATCATCATTAGCAGATGGGACAGTATTGAACTTAAATGTAGTGTCTAAAATGTACAGCACTCCCCAGCTGCATTTCTTAAGATATCTGTGACTTCTGAACACTCCCTCTGAAGTATTTTTGCCTCTGTCACTTAATAGCTCTTCTTAGCTTGGCATGAATAAATTAAAGATTATATGGAGAATGTTTTTCAGTTAAATACCATTGGTTCATTGGTATTGGTCTCTTAGGATGTTTAACAATTTTGTTACTGCATTATTAAGATGTTTTGGTTGTTTGATCTATTAGAACTAAATTCTAAAAGCTCTGTCCTATTTGCATGAGAATCTCTCATCACTGCTGCTATGTGACAGTCTTACAGCTGACTTTCACTGAACCTGATGCATTTTTACATCCAAGAAATCAGCAGAAGAAAATGATTGAAGATCAGCAAGTTATTTCACTTTAAAGAACTGCTTTTTGAAGAAGCAATAAGGAAGTCATTCTCCTGCTTTTTTTCCCCTTCCACCAAATTACTACCACTAACTTTTTCGGATGACATTCCTTTGAATGAAGTGGTAGTAGTAAAAAAGTACTTACCATAAGTAATGGTGAGATAACTCAGGGATTAAAGAAATGAGTAAGTTTTCTAAATCAGTTGCCTACAACGTGACTTAAGTTTTTGTGACAATCCCTTGCTACTCTGTTCTGAAACTTTCATTTTGAGGGAAGTATATTTAACTCTTACTAGCAATATATTTCTTGGTTTGCACTCAGTTTATCAAGCAGCTCTTTTCCTAAAGGAGCTGGGTTGCTCAGTTTACTGCAGTGAAGTACTATTCCCTTTTGGTAGCACAGAGGTTGTCTTACAGTTTATATGCAGGAGTATTTTAGAAGGGAAACTTGATTTAAGAGAAACATTTTTGGGTAATGTTCAGCACGCTTTGAATGGAAAAATGGTATTCTTTGTAGTAACGTAGGCCAGAGACTGCCTATTTGACCTTCCTGGACACATGCTTTTCTCTCCCTGCATGGAGAATGGAACTACAGAACTGTTGGAACTGTTGTGGGTGGGAGTTTTATGCGTAGGAAAAGTGTGGAAAGGTATGGGGGAAAACATTGTTCTGCATCTCAAATTATTAATCAAACACACTAGCTGTTCTTGCTGGTTGACAGGAATGCTGAACTGTTGAGAAAACAGGATTCTAGTTCATAACTCTGGTGAAAGTTGTCCCAGAGCTGTCTGTTGAAGTAATTTTTCTTGCTTTATGTTGTCCATCATGGGACAATGTAACAGAAGATAAGGCCTTTGATACAAACATCCCAATGAGACTCTTATGAGACAGTTTTACTCACTTTTTAGTCATCTTCCATAAGTCAGCTGCTCTTATTAGAGTAAAAAAACCCAACAAACCCTATCAAATGTTATTCTTTTTGGAGAAGAACATTAAAACATGAATTGTGAAAGGACTTTTAAGACTATGCATTATCTAGCTTCCACCTATTATATGCTAGTTTTGGCCTATAAGAGGGGATCACACTCACCTTTGCAAGTTGCTTCCTTTTTAGATAGGCAACAATGAACTGAAATTCTATTTTTGTTTCAGAGAATATTGAACTAAAAAGATTTAGTTTGATTTGAACTACTGCAAATGCATATGGCAAATAGGGACTATTGGGGGGAACCCTTTGTTTTTATCAGCTGCAGTTCTTTAAAGGGTCTTGTAGGAGTTTTGTAAATTTATTTTGTATTTAAAATCAGTATAAAGGCTGGTCAAATGTAATATAATTGTGTAAACAAATTATGTTAATAGAAAGATGTACAGATTCATTTTGTACTGTATCTTTAATCTTGTGAAATAAAGATACCACCTGTGTGGTTACCCTCAGTGTTCACAGTGGTTATGATACCAGAGGATGTCAATTGTTAGTCGTATCACTGATATATGCTACTGCTAAATACATCCCTTCCTATAAGGATATTCACACTTCTTTCACTTCTATTCCTCTTCAGAAAAACAAATCTGTTAATTTAGGAGGGGCATAGTAAGGGGAATAGAAAATTATACCTTGTATCTTCAGCAGTGTTAGAAACTTGCACCCTGTGCGTGTGTATGTGTGTGACCCTTTCTTCAGTGCATACAGCATCTGCACCCTGTGTGGCAGACACAGCACTGCTGTGGGATTCGAGAATAGTGACCAGTAACGTTAGGATTACTGTTGCATTTTCAATAGTAATACAGTGATAATACAGCCACTAGAAACAGATGCCATAGGAGGGACTCCAAGCTGACAAGTTTGCTTGCTCCACCTGTTGAGACTCTGAGTCCTTCCTCCCTCATAAATGTATTATGTTGGTTTGCTTTCCAAAGTGCCTATTAATTTGGAAGAAAATAGATAGGGAGAAGGAAAGTAGGGAGAGTGAGGGAGCAATGATAACGGCTTAGGGAAGGCATCAATAGGTGAACTGTCTCTGTCATCAGCCCAAGTTACATAGTTTTCTGAAGTATTTGGAGGCTTCTCATGTTGTCTGCTGCTGCCAATAGCACTTCTTCCAGGTAGGAAACAGAACTGCTGGTACTAAAACCAGCTGGAGTCTGACCGATGTAGCTCAAGCTTAATGAGGGTATCCCTCACCTTCCAAAACAGCCCGTGGCTTGAGAGGCAATTGCTGATGTGCTCAAGTGAGATGGGGTCAGAAGTGCAGATACCTTATTTTACTTGTAGCCTGTAGTCAACAGGGAGCTGTTTGCTGTGATGGGAATAGAGCACCAGCTATATAAACAATTGTGGGGGGTGTTAGTTTTGAGGTTTTGTGGGTTTGTTTTGGTTTTCTTGTTTTGTGTTTGTTTGGGTTTTGGTGGTTGGGTTTTTTGTTAAAGAAAGAGCCACTGACTAATGTTCATCTAAAACTAGTATATTTGTTTTGGTTTCCTGACTTGGTTGGTTTTGTTTGTTTTTTTACTTGGCTTTATTCTCCTCAGCCTAAGACTAAAACACTTCATTTAAAATTAAAATATTAGTAGAAAGTATAGTTTGTAAACCTGCAACACCTGTTTCATTAGAATATGTTATTTGGTACAATGCGAAAATGTACTTCCTCATCTCAAAATGATCATGAGCTTAATGGCATTTCTGAAACATGACTTTAATTCTTATTTTTATAAAGAATTATTGAGGAAAAAAGTCACTCTAGTCTACTTGTTGCAAAAATAATTCAGAAGACTGTAAATGACATCTTCCAAAGCTAAGTTGAGGGAGGGCAGTGTAGTATCTATCCAGGTAATGAATACTTTAACATCTAGTCTTAATTTTCATTTTCAGAAAGAAAAAATAAGTGAAGATGGAGCACCACTGTAGTTGCATTTCAGGTAGCGAGAGGTAAATGTGATTTAACATCCACAGCACGGTAACTGAATTCCATAGTGAGTCTCAGACAGAATGTTTTTACCCCAAAAGGCATCAGTGCCACTGCTGCTTATTCTGGTCAGCTTTTCTGAGTGCAGCAGCATTTCAAGCAGACCTTCACCTAAGGGATAGGCTGTTCACATTTTTATTTCTGTGCTACCCAACTTTTTTGGCTTTCCATATAACATGGGTTGCGATTCCAGAGTTTTGAAAATAACTTGGAAGAATATTATTTTTTGTGTTGCAAAACACTTAAATTATGTCTCCAATTCTGCTGTGAGGTATTTTCCATATTTTTTTTCCTATGCTTGTTTTTCTTCATACTCATCCTTCCTTCTAAACACAGGCATAAACTGTTCTGTAAAATTAAATGTCCCAGTTCCCATCTGTTATTTATGAATGTGGCTCCATTTCTGTACAAGAGTCATACTAGAATTTTTCTCTTTTTATTGCTTATAATTAATTGCTTTTGCTGAAAAAAAAAAAAATTGTACCTGGGGTGTGTGTTTGCAGCCACAAGGGGGCATCAGATATTAAATGATGACTCGGACTTGTTAAAAAATATTTTAGGTCTCGAAAGATTAGGAAAGAAGTAACTTTCACACTTTTAGTCATTGTCACATCATGGGAGGATGTTTATGTATATCTACACATATGTTTGTGTGCATATGTATATATACACACATAGGCATGTGTATTGAGAGTGTTTGGTTGCAGGAAGTTCAGAAACTTACTTATCAAAATGAAATAATTCAGTGCTCTTATTTCTCTCATGTTTGTAGAGCAGAAGTCCAAAATTAAAAATCACTGTAGCTTCTGGAAAGATCAGATAGAGAATTACCTTTCCTGGACTGTTAAAGCTTTTTTTTAATATGTATATCCATCAACCTGCTGTTGTAGTAGTCTGACTTGCAACACCTTTTGGAATATTATGTACAGATAAAGTGTGGACTAGTTGGGCACAGCTTCCAGGACAGTGGCTATTTTTGCAAAGTTAAATCCAGATTTACTTAGAGTACAAATTCTTTCCCACTAAAGCAAGTGAAAATGCTTAGCAACAGGTGATGAAGATTTCTTTTAAAAATCACTTTTTCACTGAGACCATCTGGTGAAATATTTGAGCTATCCAAATAAATTGAAATCTGTATTTTACAGTATTTGTTTCTGTCCAAGCTTACTTTAAAATTTGGTAGGCTCTGGACTCTGCTATATACTGAAATTACATCAATTAATGGCATTTTAGGTGCTTCCAAATAAGACTTTATTTGGAAAGTTTCCCCAGATCTATTCAGCAACCATTCTAAAGGAAAAGCTTGCTTGCATTACTAGTATTAAAAATGGATATGTGAAAAGAAAAAAAAAAAAATCAAATAGACTTCATAGACTTTAAAGTCGTTATTACAGCTGATGGTAAAACTACCAAAGTAGTATGTGGCATGTTCCAGTTTAAGGCTTATAACTTTGGGTTATAAAAAGGATACTTATTGGAGAAACATCCAGCTTTGAATTTAAAGGCTAAAGGCTTGAAAATCTATGTTTGGTGAGTTTTCCAGTAGCTCATTGAGATGAGATCTCCAGTAGCTGTGAGATGAAGTAGACTTGACTTAATTCTTTTCAGGTTGTATTTAGTTGTATCTCTGGTTCTCATCAAATTGATTCTAGGACTGGACAGTCCATTAGGAAGAATAGCCACGCCAAAATACGTATACCTTTTATTGTGGAATTCAGAGTGTAACATTAAATGTTCATCTGTAATTGGATAACTAAAGGATTTCATATCTCTTACAAATAATTTTGAGTCTGACTTGATTGTTGAAGTCTGGGAAACATTGCACAGAAGGGAGGCGACTATAGTAAAAGAATTCAGACCCAGTGAGATAAATGTGGTGATCTCACTGCATGCAGCTGTGTTGGCTTTTTCTGCCCCTTTGCTAAACAAACAGCCTTGCTGAGTTTCCTACTAGGAGTCTGATCTTTTACTCCATGGAAAGCAAAGGGTGCAAGTAGGTAGGAACTTCTCAAAACAGAGCAAGAAAGAAGGGTTTCTTCGTTAATGTATTATCTCTCAACTAACAAACATTTTAGCAAATGCTGTATATTAACTGTTTGCCCACTCTGGTATCTTACATATTCGGTTAAAAGCTCCATAGAGATACAAAAAATACTTAATTTTTATTTTGCACGTGCAAAAAGTCTTTCTGTAACGGTTTTGTTTTGGAGCTTAATTATTACATTTGAGTTTCCAAGCCCCCAAAAGTTTGCTCTTCACTACTTTTGTCACTCCTACTTTAGCTCCAAAAGATAGATTGATAGGAAATGCTTTTAAATGTTTCTGGTGATACTAGTCCAGCATTATAAAACACAGCTCTCATATTTAGAGTAAACAGTTTGCAAATAATCATTTGGCTGAAAACTGAAAAACTGTATGGTAAATACTGAAAATGAACAGAAAAGTAAACTAAAAATAAATCCCCTTTTTTTAACATTTCAAATCTAGCGTCTCATTAGTCTTCTTTGGTACTGTGAAAGGTGCTAGAACAAAAGATAGACTGTGTCAACTTAAAATACTATTCCTTATCTAAACACAGCAACTAAAATATTCATTTCCATTGTCTCCTCGGGATTTCTAGATGCCAAATCATAATGACTTTCTTGCAGCTACAGGAAAGGAAGTTTTCAAATTACATGAATGAACACATTTGATAAGTCTTTAACTCTGCCTGTGCTTCTTTATTATAAGCATTTGATGCTTCCAAATTCCTCCGCTAGCCGTAACACTCGTGGCACTGCTCCTCTACAGACTCTTCATTTGCTCGAATGGCAGGCAGAACATGCTCTGCAGCTATGGATTACTTTGGTTTGTCATTACATGGCAAAGCAAAGGTGCCCTGACACCTGAGCAATTTCTTTCCTTGGGGAAAATGCCCAGTCTATGAATGGGAAATGAGGGTGATGTCCTACCACACTGGAAACAGCTCTTTTTGTCCCCAAGCTATTGGTTTTAAATTAATCTTGCCATAACTGTGACGTGCAATTACACAAACCTCTCCTGAAGTATGACGTTTCAGGCTTGCCTGTGTCAGCTGAAGCAATGACCATTCACGTGCATCCACGTGGGTACAAGGTAAGGAAGCTCAGCTAACAGTCTTTTGGCACAATACATTTATTTTCTCTTACTGCTCCTTGGGTTGTGGGTCAGTGTCTACCCATGGCCTGAGGAGCACGCCTGAACAAACACTCCTGTGAGGCCGTACTTTGTGATACAGTATAAAGAAGTATGTGAAGTACAGACTTAATTGTGGAAGCAGGTCCATCCAGATAGGTGAAAAATTCTGGAAGTGCTTCTGTACACTTCTGAATTGGGCCTCTGTTGGCATACCACTAAGGGTTAAATCACATTTCCACACTTCATTTAATACAGTGAAATATATTTAATTCTGTTAACTGATTAATTCAGTTAAATCTGCAGTAAAGCTGGCATGAGAATCGTTGTTTTGTATTGGAATAAAATAGCATAATTAAGAGTTTGCCAAGATGTAATGAATTATTAATAACATCTTTATAATGAAATGTTAACATTAAAAAGCCTAATTATCTGTCAATTTGAAAGAACAAAAAGTCAGGTGATGCATGTATTCAAGATAAATTAGAATTAGGATTGTTCTAGCCTTTAGTTATTTGGTACATGTGTTTATAGTTATGATCTCACATGTTCTAACACTGTAGAGTCCCATCATAAATACATTTTCAACATGGGTCAGAATACCAGCAGTAGAATGCTGTATTTTCATGGTTAATATGCAACGTTATGTCATATTCTAGAAAATGGAAGGATATAATCTTTGTTCTTCAAACCCAAACTATTTGAAGTAGGCAAACCAGACTATATGGAGTGTGTTTGAGTCTGTCTTTTTTTTTTTATCTCCTCCTTACTTTGGGGGGGAAAAAGTTCAAATATCTTCTAACTTCTCTTTCTATTGTATGAATAGCAGTTTTTAAGCCAAAATTTAATGTATAATTATTCAAATGGCGTAATTTTGTTTCTGATTCTCTGACGTAATAGAATATTTCAGTGGAAGGGACCTACAATGACCATCTGTCTTGTCCAACTGCCTGACCACTTCAGGGCTGATCAAAAGTGTTCTCTGTGTTTTTAATTCTGAGGAGGCTCAGGAAAACATAAGAACCTGTAACAGGTATGTTACCTGCGAGTCCTTCCATTTGAGATCCTATAAGTATTTCAGACACAAAAAAGTAAAAATTTATTGCAAGTCCGAATAGAGTAATGGTATTAAACAGAGCTGTCTGATGCTGTGGTAATGTGTGTAACAACTTTGATGGAATAAATAGTTTAAGGGAATCAAATGTTCTAAATCATCTTCTCCCCTCTCCCTCACCCCCCTATATTTTAAAAGGAAGTTGAATACAGGAACTTCAATTTACTTAATATCAGAAAAGGTAATCAGTGCCAGAGCCAGCTTAAGCCTGTTAATCAATATTCATAATAGAGGGAAAACTGCTAAAAAAGCAATACGTTATATGAAAACCTTTTTCCTTTAATGACTTTTTAAATGAAGAAACATCCCTTTCCTCAACCTTTAAGCCATCTAAAGGCTATCAGTAAACGTGCTTGGGGGTGAAAAGGACAGCAGAGAAAAAATGTAACCTATATTTCTGGCGCTGAGTCGTAATTGCAACCTGGTTGATGAAATTTCATGCTGTGTGCTTCAGCAATGCAAGATATGGCAGCCCCTGCCACTGGCTGGACTCTTTGTGACAGCATTGGTAGCTGCCTTTGTGACTGCAGGATCATCGTACGGGTGGGAAAAGTTATTCCATAATGGCTGATCCTGATGCTGTCACTCAGAAAACAAAGGAAGAAAAAAAGAAAAAAGGAGAAACGGAGTTCAGGACTTGACCAAACCCAGGAAAGGACTGACGGCCTCGGAGTCTTTTTCTGGTCAGGATGTCTCCCGGGCCAGTACGGCAGAGGTCAATGATGTTATTCTAGATCCTGGATTTATTAAAGATGGGGAAGATAGAGGGAAACAATTGGAAAACTACTCTGTGGTTCTTTTGGCTCAGAAAATAATTATGAGAAGAAACAAAGACACTAGTTGTGCCTGAGCAGATCCATCCTGTGTCCTTGTTGTAGTCAATCTTTACATATGTAAATGAGTATGGCTACCAGCCTAAATCCTTCTTAGCGCTTGGGCAGTATATGCAACTAAACGGATTTTTTAATGACTAAGGGTTTTTTTGGGAAATCAACATTTTATACTGCTGGATAAAACTATGCATGATCTGCAAATACTGTTTGGGAATGTTTGAGTTGTGTGTTATTTTCTCCCAGCCACCCCTAGCTGACACTCGTGTCAGCATTCTGTACCAGAGGACATCCCCCACTTGTATCACAGGGCCTTTGGTTGTTTCTTTGAGTGGCAGGGTACTTTTTAATGCATGTCCCCAAATTAGTATATACCAATAGCAAACCTTTGAACCTCTTTGAAAGCTCCTGCAAGAAAAAATCGGGTGAACCAGATATGCTAACATCAGTTATCAAAATTGTGTGTTATGAGGACAGGGTGAGAGAGTTGGGGTGGTTCAGCCTGGAGAAGAGAAGGTTCTGGGGAGACCTTATAGTGGCCTTCCAGTACCTAAAGGGGGCTTCCAGGAGAGCTGGGAAGGACTTTTTACAAGGGCATGTATTGATAGGATGAGGGGGAATGGCTTTAAACTGGAAGAGGGTAGATTTAGATTAGATATCAGGATGAAATTTTTTACTCTGTGGTGAGACACTGGAACAGGCTGCCCAGAGAAGCTGTGGATGCCCCATCCCTGGAGGTGTTCAAGGCCAGGTTGGATGGGGCTTGGAGCAACCTGGTCTAGTGGGAGGTGTCCCTGCCCATGGCAGGGGGGTTGGAACTTGATGATCTTCAAGGTCCCTTCCAACCTAAACCATTCTATGATGTTGCACTTTTTGTTTGAGATTTTCCCTGTGTTTTACATGAGCACTTTAAAAACTGTTAGTTTACCTGCTGAAGAGTTAAACTTGTNTTTTTTTTTTACAGTCAGCCCCCAATACTAATTAAGGCTGTTACGATAATGTTGAATGCAAATGCTAAGGCTATTAACATTTCTCGGCTTGCAAGGTTCAATTTTCTCGGAAGCTCTTTGGTGGCTTGATGCTTCCTCGGCTCTCCGGAGTCAGTCTCTGAGCCTGCCCGTGGCTGTACCCGCACGCGTCTGAGCTGGCGGTGGCAGGTACGAGGCACACGGTCATTTTCCATAACTTGCCTTTCATCAGGAGCCTCGGAACTGTGGTCGGGTTAGAAATGAAAGCCTCCATAAAGACATTTGCATATGCAAATTGCGACCTGAAATCTTTAAAGAAATAAGATTAATGTTTTGGGTTTATATTATTAGGTCTGTAATACTACTACAGCTTAACAGCTTAAAAACAATTTGGTTCACAGACACTGCCGTTAAATGTATTAGTCCTGGCGAATACATAATTTGCCGCTCCGTGAAATTCATCAGGAAAGAATGTGAGACCCCTATTAATTTGTATGAGAAGTGGGTGCACAAAATCATCAGTTACGAATAAACAGTCATATTTAAGCATTTAAGAATGCCAGCTGAATCACCCCGAGCAGAATGTTTTGGGTTTGGTTTTTTTTTTATTATTATTACTTCTTTTTTTTTTTAATCGACCCGTTTACATTTATTTTCGCGTTTCGGTAAGCGGCGGCTGCCCCTCCGGCAGAGGAAGCGCGTTGACTTCCAACCGTATTTAAAAACATTGAACGTATTTAAACGGGTTAATTCCGGCGATAAGGAAACAAACGCCTGTTTCACCCCTGGCTCCGTCCCCCGTCCCCCTTCCTCCCCCCCCGCAAAACCGGCAG
>VUYV01000100.1:204398-302511 GCA_008711295.1 Anarhynchus alexandrinus | reverse complement strand
CCGCCGCCGGCAGGCAGGTAGGTAGGTAGGTAGGTAGGTAGGTCCGTCCGCGGGGTCGGGGAGAGCTGCGTGCCGCGGACCCCGCCGGGGAGGAGGCTGCGCCTTCCCTCCCGCTCTCCCTTCCCGACAGCCCGGGGAAAGGGGGTACGGCGGCTCTGGGCGTGCGGGGAGCGGGTTTGCGGGCCGCGCTGGCGCGGGGGCAGGCGGAGGACAGGCATAAACCGCAGCCCAGGAGACCTGAAGGGAAGGCAGGTGTCCCTGCCGGGGCTGCCGCCTTCCCCGGGGCGCATTGCATCGGCTGCTGCTGCCGCTTCGCCCTCTCGGCGGCTCGGAGCGGGGGACGGCCCCGGCTGCGCGCCCTGAGGGAGCCGAAGTTTCCCCTCAGTGCCCCTTCCCCTGGCCGGGGCTCCCCGCCGCGCGGTTCAACCTGTGTCCGCGTCCCCCCCCCACCCCGCTCCTTGCGCCCTCCGTCCGGGCTGTTTACCGTAGAGTCCGTTCCGGGCCGGCGGCGCGGCCGCCCACCGGCCGCCTCCTCCCCTCAGCCCCCGCACAGCGCCCGCCGTCCGTCCCTGACAGCCCGGCAGCACCTCGCTGCTCTGCGGCTGCCCGAGGGTTAATTAAGTCATTAACAGCAGCATGTGGAAGCTGCTTTGTAGCCACCTACCCCTCAGCTGCTCTCTGCGATTACTCATGTTTTGGATTTTTATTTATTTATTTATTTTTCCCCTTTCTTGAGTCGATTGAATTGTGCTGCTTCTGAAATGGTTTTGGTTTTGTTTGGTTTTTTTCGGTTTGGTTTTGTTTTGTTTTCTCCGAAGGAGAAAAATCGCTACTCAGCGTTCTGTCGACTCTTTTGAATGCGCTATGTAAATTATAGGTTAAAAAAGCTCAAATTACATATTTCTGAGCAAAGTGGATTTTTATGTTGATACACGACCAGACAGTCCCTTCCCTGCACGTTTGCCTACTTCATGCGTTAAATATCCTTTCTGTGCTGCACCTCCACTTTTCTCTGTTGTTTTTTGTTAATTGTTTAGTTGACTAATTGGCTGCAATCAGACTCAACTTTTCTGATTTTTTTCCAATGGTTTAATCCTTTTTCAGGGTTGTTGTTCAGAGAGAAACAAGTTAAAAAAAAACCCACTCAACTGCTTGACTAGATCAGGCGATGCTTTACAGCTCGTGTCTTCTCGTACTTAGTTGCACCTTTCGCTGGGAATTCTCCTTAGAATAACTTCACAATATTGGTTTGAGGGCATTTTTAGTATTGTCAAGGCAAAAATTTGGCAAATGTTGGCATTTCTTTTCTCGTGAATCAGCTATGAATCATTCTTGTCTTCTGTGAAATGTGCCTTTTGTAAACTTACTAGTTTGGGCAAGTAAATTTCAAACTACAGGTTGATTGCAAAATGGTTGTGTTCACTAATTGTGGCACATGACTGATTTCTTTTTTTCTTCTTTGCTGCGATGACTGGTGATGCCTTGTGTTGCACAGACAAGTGAGCTCTGGACTTTGCCTTAATATTTTCCAGTTAAACAGGTTTATGTTCATAAACGAAGTCTGTGTTATCACAGAAAAGCTTGAGGAGCAGTTTCCCTCATCTCCAGTGAGATGTATTACATGGGATTATGCAGTACATGTGGATTTCCTAAATACTTAGTTTCCAAATGGCTAGGTTCTCTCTTCTCCAAGAATTTTCAGATTTGACTGATTAGAACATAAAGTGGTATTCGCTATGAATTATGTTTAATCTGTTATATCATGCTTTTGTCAGGTAAATCTTTGACTTTTTCTGTTTAAAGGCATAACATGATGAAGGCTTTTCACGATATTCCTATGGAGATCTCAAGTAGAAAGCAAGTAGCAAAAGCTCCCAAGCAGATCTAGCATACCATTTTCCTTAGATAGAGGAATACAGCTGGCAACTTTAGTGGTCGTTGCTCTTTTATAGTTGCAGCTTTTAATTTTATTTTTTTTTTAAATATGAATGCCATCAAGAGTATGGCCATTAAAATTTCCAATAAGAGAGAAGGTCAGATTTTTTTCTCTCGCATGTGGCAGTGTATCTCAGTTCTGACTAGCTGTACTCTCTTATGATTCATGTCCTTTATTATCATTAAGGATTTAACAGCATAGGTCTTTAACTGCAGGTCTCTGCTTTACATGAGTTCCTTGGATCCCTCGTTACATCAGTGGCAGAATTAATACTCTGCTGTGTGGTTGGTTTAGGTAGCGCTCCAAGGGACGCAAGGTGAAAAAGCAACAGCTACATCTCAGTAGTGGCCGACTCCCCATCTTGAGTCTTTGTGCTGCCTTGCCAGCTATCTTGTTAAGAACTGGCAGTTGGTACGGTTGAGAAACCCAGACTGTGTGGGGGTTAAAACCATATTGTGAGTGGGCTAAATACATCATGTTTATAGAGTCCTTAATTTTCAGCGATCTCAAGTCTGGCATCAGCAAATGAAGATGAGGAATGGTATCTATGTGTGTTACAAATCTCTCAAGATGTTCCGCTCCGCAAGGCTTCTGTTGCCCCTGTTGTAGAAGCGGTGACTTTTCCCGTCAGTGAAGCAGTTGCCAAGGTGGCATCAGCTACAAGAAGATGATGGCTTGTGGATTCTCCTGCTCTGACACTTTGCTCTTGGTAGTACCCTTTCTTCATGCAGCTTTTAACCCAAGTATTGCACTGAGGCTTTGTGCAAAGCACCTGTCATGATCTTTGCCAATAAACTAACAAAATAAGTGAATTATGAGTTGTTGAAAACCTATGTTCTTAAAAGCAGGCTGAAAGTAAAGGTTTTCACCTCGGAAGCCTTGCAACAATGTTGGCTTTCTCTTTGAAAGTTGGAGAGCTAAAAAAAAAATAATCAGGAAATAAGCTACAGAACTGTTAAGTATTCATGTGGTGGTGGCAATCTTCTAATGTAATCTTGGCCATCTAAAAATTGGATATAACTAAGCTAATCACTTAAGCTCACTCTGCACGCTGCTAGGAGAGGAGCGCCTTCAGAACGCCGTTCTTGGCCAATTTGTCTGAATTGTTAGTTGCATTACAAAATAAAAAATTAAAAATTCATAAAGTATTCAATGGCAAAAACAGATATTTTTTTTTTGTCATCTGATTTCTTAATACATTTTCTTTGGAGACTAACCATACTGAATGGTTTCTTAAAAGATTGCAAGTTCTGCTAATGGATGTAATAACTTCACAAGTGGTTAACCTCAAGGAAGGAATGCCTCTCTTTGTATGCATTGGATATGAGCATGTGTTGTCTTCAGGACTGTGGCTGTAATTGTGACCAGGTGAATTTGAGTTCTAGGAAACACAGCTAGAAGCCTCACAGCTCAGCTCGTGCATCTGGAAACATTGGGGGTTAAATGTTTGCTCCTTGTAGATAGTGAAAGTTTTGCCAGGACCTTAAACAGGGCCAGAAATCCATCTCAAAGTGTCTGTATGGGTAAGATTGCTTCCCAGGTGGGGATTATGAATCCCCTATTGACTTCTGCAAACAATGTTCACTGTCTTTTAAATGTGTGAATAAGGTGAATGGTGTGAAAGGTCCCATTTCTTTCAAAACTTAAGGATGTCAATTTTCAGAGGTTGAGATTGAAAAAACTGAGAAAATGCAGTCCTGTGCAGATACCAGGGGACAAGCATCAGGGTTCCAGGATTCTCTTATTTTCTGAAAAACTGTGGATGCCAATACATTAGTGCGTTCATTGGAGCTGGAATGCACTTTTGAAATGAATGTCCTGATCATGTGCACTTACTGCGCTTCAGTTTGCATCTCAGAGCACATAAACTAATTTGGTTTGGGGTAAAACTGAGCCAGAAGAACTGCAGGAGCTCCTTTAATGTACTCCCAAGTGCTCATGCAAATTCAGCCTACAGGATCAGATTGGAGATAACAGGAAGTAAAGGCCGCAAAAAAGTAGTGTGAAAGCTACACCCTTAATGCCAAGTATCTCACCCTACAGCTGTGCTCCTACTGGTAAGGTTTTACACTGCTTGCTAGCGTAAACTTAGGATACTGCATCTTGATCAACTTGTTACCAGTTTTTTTAAATGTAACATAATCCTCAGTATAAGTTTACAGAAAAAAAAAATGTCATAACGTTAAAAAAAATTAAGAGAAGACATCAATGGATGTGTCCCTTAGATAACTATAGAAACAAATAGTGCTTTATTAATTGAAAATACTCTTAAAGGAAGTAGGTTACTGAAATGTGTAGGTTTCTTAAACATCAGTTCTATAGAGATACAGCTGGTGAAAGGGAGCTATGAAAGTAAAGAGCTTTTGCCCTCACCCTTCCCAAAAATCCTTCAGTAGATGCTTTTGTGACAGTAAATATTTCCTAAAATGTTGAAAATATTTTCTCAGCAGTGATATATTAAGGTTTATCAATCCACTCCAGTGACATGTCTAGAAATATGTGTAAGGCTTCCTTGAAGTTCGATTGATTTTTTTTTTTTTATTTATTGGAAGAAGTCATGCTATAAGAACGTCTTGATTAGTTGTGCCATTACTTCAGATCAGCACTTGGTGATTTCATCTCCTCTCGCTCAGGGGCATTTTTATGAAATAAGTCTCTGAGTAACAAACCATTGCTGAAGTGCCTCTTGTTCATTCTTTGCAGAGTGAGGCAGTTGTTCTGTGTTTGATACTGGCAGGGAAGGTGGGATAGACAGATGGCGATCCTACTGATATGTTTTATTGTATAAAGTCATTTATCTTGAATATTAAATGTGGGTTTTAAGCTTTGTTGCAGACGTTTCCCTCAGGGAAGACAGAACTAAGTGAAACTCATAGGAAAGAGTCCTGAAAGAAACAAATGGCAGCCCTAGAAGTAATAAAGGAGGGAGCCAAAAAGCAGCATGGGAAAATTACCTGAAAATGCGTGTGTGTGTGTGTGTGTGTAGGTTATTTAGTAATAACTAAATACCTGCATGGAAGCCCTGTGAGATGAGGAGTGTGTGCTGTAGGGTTTGGGGAATTAGACTTCTTGGAAGAGGGGAGGACCTAAACAAACACAGCACATCAGTGAAAGGGGAAATAGAGTATTGGTACCACGTTATTTTTGGCTGTGATTCAGTTGTCTTAATTTAGATGTGAAAAAGACATGCAAGCCTAAGTTAGCTGCCAGAGTCTTTCTGGAGGGGGATTCACCTCGTTCAAAAATAGATCAGACGAAGGATCCTCTGGAGGTGTTGTGTTCCTTCTACTGACTATAAACAGAGCATCAGATGACTATCTCGGATGTCTAACTGGGCGTCCGGAGTTAAATGAGATGTGATTCATCTTGCTTTATTAAGGTAACCAAACTAAACGTCTCAGCACAATTCCTTCAGCTTGAAACAGAGGACAGAACGCACCGGTGTGCTTTGGGACTCTACGAAGTTGCTTTAGTAGTACAAAACTATCCTAAGATTCGAAGGGCAGGCAGTGTGCTCCAGAGCTGAGACCCGAAAGCGGAGCTCCTGGTCCACGGGCAGCAGACCTGCCTGGTGAGCTGGAAAGAAAGGATGTCTTTTTGCTGAGCTGTGTTTCTTGTTTCATTGCGCTCTTTTAGGCCAAGTTTTAGTTGGCATTTATAGACATGAATATTTATAGAAACTAATTCTCTCTGTGGGCTCTTGGGTTTGCCAGCTGTGAAGTGAAATGAAATGAAAGAATTATCTTTAATTTACTTTTGAAAATGGGGGTGGGTATATGATATGGTAATTTGTTCTCTTGCTATCTGAACCAGGGGCCTCTTCTGCACAGAAGGTACCATTTTGCAGAGCTGCATGGTGGTTTTGTGGTTGTGTGGGTGATGGAAATGCATGGAAAAAGCACTACTAAGCATTTTTGAAGAGAAAAAGTATTACTAGCTGCATAAGTGAAACTTGAGCTGGTCAAGCTCCACAGCACAAGGCCAGTTTATTTTCTAATAAAGTAATTTCAATGGAACAGCTGTAGGGAAGAATTTGGACTATGAAGTTTAATGATTAGTTGCTGTTTAATTGCTAGCCTCTCCTGAGGACAGAAACGTGCCACCAGAAATGCTCCTTTCTGTCTGATCCTTTCTATGTTGTTTCCAGTTCACCAGGGTTCAAATATTTACCTGGCTAAAAACTATATCCCATATATAAAAATTATATGTGGTGGAAACATCAGGTGCGTGTTCTTAAATCTCATTCCAAATTATAAAGTACATGAGTTTAGCATGAGGAATAAGATCTCGGCTGATAAGTGCATGGATTTTTTGGGGGTATTCACTGCCAGAATCTGAAACATCACTGAAGGGGATAAAACTGAGGAGAATAGATTGGGCAGATCTGGGCTTTCGCCTTCTGAATAACTCATCTCTGACCTCTGCAATTTAAATCGTTCAAGTCTCTCTGAATGGAAGCAGCTGTACTAGTTTAGCACACTACATGTGTGCTCAGAGTTTGGTACCAGCATTCACTTTTTTCCCAGAAAAGACTGCAAATTCTCCTTATATTCAATCCAGGTTATTGATATGAATATGCTTGGAGCTAAGACTGTTTGAGGGTGGCCACAGACCTTTGGGAGCTGCAGCTCCAAACAGCTGCATCAAGCTCTTCAGTGACACCGAAACAGGCACTAACTTTCAAGTGAATAATCCCTTCTTGTCAGGAAGTTTGTCTCCAAAAAAAACTGAAATTCTTCTAATTCTGCTAATTTTCAGTAGTTTGTAACAAGCTTTTGTATGAGTCTGCATTAAGTATGCTGGTGTCAAATTTACAGCTCTGCCACAGTGAATCACTGCCAGTCTTGGTAACAAACAAGAATCCCAGTCCCTTTGTGCGTCTGTGCCTTTATGAAAGAGGGAGGTAAATATCTCAAATATCTTAAAATCTACTTGTCTCTCTTCCATTTCCAAAACTTGTCTGTAGGGTAAGTCAGTCTTTGACAAAGGTTGGCTGCACTCATCTTCCCCAGAGCTGTCGAGAGAGCTGTAATGCTGCATTAATGTTGCCGTGAACTGGTATTTCCACATATCATAATGCTGCACAACCGAGCTGTGTTGTGGGCTGAGGAGCAGAATAACCATGGTCACTTATGGCTACGTGAGGTTGGGTGGGGAGGTGGGGTGACCTGACTGCGTTACTGCCATTTCCAGAGCAGGCTCATTAAACAGCCATGCTGCCAAATTGCAGCAATGCTGGTAGTGATAACTAAGAGGGATTGCATAGAGGAGGATACTCGGATTTCCAAACCTTTTAATGAAAAAAGGCATTGCCAGTGTTATCTGAGTGCCCAGCATCCATCTCTGTGTCTGCAGTGCTTTATATTGATTTTTCAATTAAATGAGTGAAGTCTCCATAAAGTTCTTTCCTCTTTGTTTTCCTGACTGGACTGCAGAGTCTTCAAGGCAACAGTAACCCTGTCTTAAACTTCTGGGGTCTCGGGTGGGAAGGGAGTTTTGAGGTTGGGGGTTTTTTGGTGGTTTTGGGGTTTGTGTTTTGTTGGGGTTTTTTTACACTCTTGCTCTACTAAAGCAGACGAATAACACAAAACAGGTCATGCATAAACCAGAACTGATGCTTTCCTTTGAAGAAAATTACTTTGGGTTACGCAATGTCTGGCAGCACCTTGAAATGTAGCATGAATGAAATTCTTGTCTAAAAACTTGGGAGACAAGATATTGCATTACCCAAGTCCAGTTGAGAGCCGAATATGTTCATGACTTCACTCGTCTTACCATGTGACTTTCATCTTACTCTTTTAGTTTCCGTGTGCGTAATTTGAAAGTGTAGGTAAGGAGAGTATACTTTTGGATATATAGAATGGCTGGTCATCTAATGCAGTTAAACTTTACACAATTTAGTGATAAAACAAATGTCTGCTATTTGAAACTGAAGAGTTAGTTGTGTGAGGAGGAAAGAATAGTGAAATGTCTCACTGTAGGTTTTGGGGTGGTTTTTGGGTGTTTTTTTTTGTTTTGGGGGGGTTTGGTTGGTTATTTTTGGTGGTGGGTTTTTGTTGTTTTGTTTTGGGGTTTTTTTATAGTATTGATTTGGTGTAGCCAGCTAAATTATTCTATATCCTCAAAACATGGAATTTTGAAAGATCAAGTTACATTCCTGTTTCTGTGTGAAAACTGGGGATTTTTTTCATGCACCTATAAGTAGCAGTTTGTTTAGTTTTAGATTCTGTGAAGTATGTGCAAGTACATACACCTGCAGTGCTTGTGTACCACTGGCTCAAGCTAGGCATACGAGGAGCTGCTGTTGTAGAAGCTTCCCCAGCAAACAGTTTGGTCTATGGGGAACCTTCTCCCCAGGGTGTCTGCACAGCTCTGTCAGCGTACCTGATGTGCAGTGCTCCCTGTATTCCAGTTTTGACAGTAATGCCTCAACCATTGAGTGATTAGCCATTGTCCATGTCTCTTTTATTCTTAATCATTCTGTTTTATGGTCTGCTGGGTGATAGCCTTGCAAATGCATTTGTGCAGTGACTGTTTGAGCCATTCTAAGCATGGTGAAACCAGGGACTGTGCCACACTCTGCGGGAGCTGATTCGTATGAATTTCAATGTATAATGCTGCATATTTATCAATGCCCTTAGTGATTTGTAACTGGGCATTTGCGTCAGATTAAAAGATGAGCATCTCATGGAAGCCATACAATAATGTTGGTATTAACTATTTGATGCTGTTCAACATGAGGTGCAACTGGTCCTTCTTCCTGCTGTTGAATCTCAGACTTGCAATGGCTCCTCTTGTAGCTTCCTCAGCAGAACACCAGGTGTAATAAACTATGAGTGATTTGCTGCCTCCATATGCTACGGGGGTCCTGTGCACTCCTGCATCACCTACATGATCTCATGGAGATAGGTGGCAACGTTTCTTGCATTCCTCTTCTGGAATGCAGAAGGTTGCCTGCAGTCTCACAGGTAGTGCTATCAAAAGGGTAGTACCATAAAGATGAGCAGCTGCTGCTCGCCAAACCAGACAATGCCAAAGAGTTGGTAGCTGGAAAGCAAGAGTATTCTGAACTTCATTTTCAGCAAAGGGCTCTACCCCTTTGCACCAGAGTAAAGCCACCTCTTGTGTTCTGTTCCGTGTGAAATTCCAGAGATGAGTAAGAAACAGGAACAAATATTACCTCTACTGTTATCTTACTAAACATCCTCTCTAGGTATGGACCTGCTGACAGAGATACTACAAAAAAGATTAGTTTTTTTCTCCCCTGAAAGGTTTTATTTTTACTAACACCACTTATTAGCATGTGATAATAAAAACAAACAAAAAACTCAATAAACTCAAAAC
Source organism: Anarhynchus alexandrinus (assembly GCA_008711295.1). NCBI lineage: Eukaryota > Metazoa > Chordata > Aves > Charadriiformes > Charadriidae > Anarhynchus > Anarhynchus alexandrinus. The sequence goes on along the minus strand of VUYV01000100.1, from coordinate 293,231 downwards.
CAAACAACAAAAATGAAGGATTTTCTCATACCCTCTGTTCTACATCATGCTAGTATGCCATGCATTCTTATTTCATGTTTTGACAATTAGACAAATACAATTAGACACAAATGTATTAGGCAATAGAGTTGCAAACATTCTATTTTTTACTGTGTATGAATTTGACTTGTCAAGATCTTTTTTCCTACTTCATATGTAGTTTTTTGTAATAGTATATAAAATACTGCGTCCCTTTAAATTCAGTCTTTGCTCAAGCATGTTTTGGGGTTGGTTTTTTTTCTATATTTGCTTTTCATTTTGTTGAAACAGGGGTAGTCATGCTAAACGAACAGCACCATCAAGTTTCATGGGCCTATATTTAGAGTGTCTAAAACAGAGAGTGACAACAAACGTGATATTTGTGGATTGCCCTGAAGGGCTGCAGTGTCCTGGCATCACACTAAATTGCATAATCTCAGCTGACTCTCCAGACACTGGAAACGAGGAAAGACCAGTTGGATCATCCAAGGAATTTTCTGCCAGGGCAGGCTTGTTCCCTGTGATACCTCTTCCAGAGTATTGTTTTTTGTCTGGCTTTAAATAATCAAGCAGTACTTCCTTAAACTGGGAGACAGCCTCACATTTTAAGGTTGCCTTTAGACATAACCATCAAACAGGATCTCCCTTATAATGAAAGTCCCTTTTTAAATTTTTTTCCTTGGAAAGGTGCTGCTGATACAGCTTAGAAGTTATAAGAGACGTTACATAGAAATACAATTATATAAAAGTTATTTATGTATATATAGTTGTTAGTTATATGGTAATACAGAGAAGGCTTGAACAGAAGATGGCTTTCTCGCTCAGTGTTCCTAATCTCCCTTTCCAGCCAAGATTCAGCACAGGAAAATTTCTTTGCTTTCTTTCAGTGCTACATCACTTCTTCAATGGTCCTTGTCTTCCTGATGCTTTCACAGTTGGATTCTGTGTTTTTCCCTCGCTCCAAATCTGTTCTTCCATTCTGTGCATGCTCACAGCTCAGTTAGATGAATGCCCATCCTCTCTGTAGGCATACAGCCTCTAGTGAAGCATCTCTGTCTACAGAATCCAATTTCTCCCTTGTCTTCAATGTGGCTAGTGTTTGAGGGCTTGCCTTTTCTTTCTTGGTTCTTTTTTTTTTTGGTTGGCTTTTTTTTTTCTTCTCCCAACTTTCTTAGTCCAAAATGAGTTTAACTGATACTGATTGATGGCAACTAATTATACTCAGCATTTTCAGTGGAGATTTTTCACCTAACTTCTAGCATGAACTTAGTTGTAATATTTCATTTGTGCAATTGAAAGCAGTCCTGAGGCACAGGAAGAGTTAATCTTTTTACTAATGGAGGCAGGATCAGTTTTTGAGCACAGAGTGAATACTGGTAAAGCAGTAATTTGTTGCAAGGCCTAGAGGCAATGCTGGAATGTTGGTACCTGGCAGAAGAGGATGGCATTTCATACAAGCCAGGATGTGTGTTTACTAGAAGAGTGTGCATCATCCAGCACAATATTCCGGTAAACTTATGATCATTGGCTTGCTTGCCTGTTTATTTTGTCTTAAGTCCCAGTTTAGAAGAAGGATAGGTACAGACAGGGCTTTATGATCTGTATTCACCTCTTGACGGCCATCTTCAGTGATGTCAGGCTGCAATGACCTAATTGGTTCAAGAGGGATTAATTGTAGAACACTGTGCTTTTTACATCAGTGAGATAAGTTAAAAACCACACCTTGATAGTCATCATAACAGCAAATAAAGTACAACAGCTTTTGGACAGTTTGGTAAATGGAATACATCTGGCTAGCTTGTCTGTGTGCAATTTAGACAAGAACATATAAAAACATCAATATCAGATGTGCAAACCAGGGTGCTCACTGGGAGCTTTCTTCTGAAAAAAATGTTCCTTGTATGGTTGTCTTTTTCAGGTTTGAAAGAAGAAAGAAGAAACCAGTTGTTAAACCGGGTTCCCTCCCCATACTATGGATAGGAACGTCACTTATTGTAGCATTACATTGTGGAATAGTTGTGATTATTGCAAATTCACCATCCTGAAGCAGGGAAAGTCTGTGACACATTTAATGGTCAGGTATGGAAGTCTGGGATCAGGAATTCTGCCTTGTGAAGGCCTTGAGAAGACAAGGAAGAGTGGTAAAGACCGTGCACCTGCCCTCTCCTAAGGGGATGCTACCAACCTCTCCCCCCTTACTGTATTTAGATTTCTTGTTGCCTATTGTTATTACCAAGATAATTTTGTTGAACAAAGAAAAACCTGATCTGTAAAGTGGTTCTGAATTAGTCTACCCCTTGGGAAGTCAAACCCTTAAATTAGCGTTTTGCTTTTTTTTTCTCCTATTTGTGCAATACTGACTGGGAAAAAAAAACACCACCAGATTTTAGAGATGAAGATGTTCTGCTGAACAAGTTGACATGTTGCCTCTTCACTGTGATCTTTTCCCAGTCTAGTTTTGAAGCACTGTTGCTCTGTGTTGTAAGAGAAGCATTTGACTGATCTTTGCCTCAGATTCTAGTTTGAGTTGGAAGGCTGGCAGTTTGGGAAATTATCCTTCAAGTTTTAATGCAGTTACATGACTGGAGGCTTCAGTTACACTTTGAATGCAACATGGACCCACAGCAAGCTGTACTTAAAGTCCTGAAATGTAGAGCTTCTACTTTCCCCATGTGGCTGGGGATGCGAACTATCACTGCCAAACATTTTGTCTGGCGTGCTCCCTTGGTTTCTAAGTGTTCTACATTATTTCTAATTGTAAAAAAAAAAAAAAAAAAATAGATTCCCATTCTTTTTCTGTATTGCTGCTCTTCTGCAGTGCTTTTCTACATTTCTCAAGTTCTTGAGAGTGCAAGGAATAGAGGAAGAAGCTGTACAATTTTCCTCCAGTATCAGGTTTTGCATCCCTCTAAACAGTATTTTGTCCGACTGGCTCTCGTTATGAGGCATCCAGAACTCATGAAGGGTTTCTAAGTCATGGCCTTGGCAGAAGGAGAGAGACCATTGCCTTCTGAACTGCCCAAATATCCTGGTATTGCCTGCAAGAGAACATCTTAGGTGTTTTCTCTCTCTCTCTCTCTCTCTCTCTGGAAAACAGAGGAGCTTCTGTAGCAGATAAACTGTGGTGTAGATAAAACAGCAGCTGTTGACCTTTCAGATATTAGCCTTGACGCAAATATTCCTGAGGGAGATGCTTCTGTCTTTCTTACCAACGCATCCCGCACAGGGTCTCTTCTCTTACTGTTAGGAAACATGAGCTTCCAGGAGTGCTGAGATGAGTATTTGTGGGACACAGTTTTATCTGTGGTGCTTGGGTTCTTCTGGCCTAGAGGAAATAAGGGCATTCCAGGTCACCTCAGCGTGAACACTGCTTTTCCCACTAACTTGCAGTGTGGATTTAGAGAGATCACTTCACTTCTATTGGAATATTTGGGTACGGCCATTAATTAGTGTGGCTGCACTGGGTCCTGTGCTCAGGAAGACTCCTGCTGCTTTTCTGTCATCCAATGTGCTCTAGTCATCTTCAGTGCCACACTCTGCCCCACTCCATCTCTGTCTAAAATTGCCAGGGGACAGTAGTAATGACCACCCTTGTAATGGCACAAAGTGGATTTGACCAGGCTCTGAGGACAGAGCACTGCCAAAGCTCTTGTTACTGTTCACTTAGGTGTCATCTGTAATGGGCAAAGCCATCCTTGCTTCCAGAGAGGCTGCAGGAGTTTCACAAGGGATGTCCGTTTGGCTCCCGTTGAGCCCTAATTCTTCCTTACATATTGAGAGCTTTCATACGAGTGAGTATTACATGCACCAGGTAGTTGCTGAGCTTCTTAAGCTGCATCTGAAGTCAAAGAGCTCATGTAATAGCGCATATGAGTCAGAGTAAGTAAAACTTGTGTAAGTTCTAAAACCTGGTGTTACCACAGATTTTCTCGGGGCAATTGATGAGCGAGGGGAGCTGTGTATATGGAGAAAATGGGATTGTCAATATTAAGAATGCAATAACCTAATAACCAAATATGACTTTATTCCTGTCATCATCTAGGTCATTCATAAAGTAATCTTAGCTCAGGCATTTAGGCAGAGGCTGGTGCAATGATTTTTTCAGTAATAATAATAAAATCCAAATCCAGTTCTTTTATTGCATTGGGTTTCTCAAGTTTTGGCTTTTTTTCCTGTCATTTGTCACAGGGTTTTGTTTCTGCTGTGGCACCCTGAAGTACTTGGGACTTTCTTTTGATGCTTGAGAACAGATTTCCAATTTGGAGTTTGTTTATTATTCAGGTCATGATGTGCTGATGATGGGCAGCGCTTGTTACAGGGCCAAGTTGAGAGGAAGAGCCATGAGCTCTCTCTCATTTGGAAATTTGCCCAAGGCAGCAATCATTCCTCAGTTCATGCTACTAGAATTTTTTTGTCTTTACAGGTTTGCCAAGCACGTGGTCAAGATAAAATTACATATTTTTCCTTGAGACTTTCCTGGTATTAGTGAAACTTGATTGTTAAACAAAAGCTGTGATCAAAGTCTTTCCTTTTTTACTGTCCCTTTGGCTTAGTTTCTTTTTCCGCTATGTGAAACTTAACAGCTTAGTTAAGTTGTCTAGTTGTTTTCCTTTCCATGGTCTCCTACAATAACCAAACACAAAATACAGTAACCAATTAACGTTTAGGTCCGTGGCATTGTAAGGGAATGTATAAGCAAGAAAAACAGTATCACTGTGTGGATTATGGGATTTTTTTGGTGGTGCAAAACAAAACTTGAATTTAAACCTCTCAATTTTTATTCTAACTTTTTTCTCTTTCTGTTCTTCAATGTAACTGTAATCAACTAACTCTGGGTAGTGGTGATAAAGCCTACTGCAGCATGTGTTGTATGTAACTTGAAGCTATTGGAGAAATGACCCTTAGTGCTTAAAATGATTAACTGTGCTAAGGTGTTTCTTCTGAGCACAGTTGAAATGCACTGAGAAACAATGTTCAAGTTTGCTGTCCAAACACATGAGTAATTAAATTCTTTGAATGGTATGTTTACAAAAACACCATTCCATTACAGATACTTCTAAAATGTCTCAATAGTGCTATGAACCATTACTACTGTTGGTGTTTGTACTCACCTCGTGTGTAAAAGTCACAACCTAAATTGAGGGCTCATTGTACACAGTGGTGGGTGTGAGACTTCTGGCACAAGATAATTTTGTCACTTGCTCAAATATATGGTTTTGGCTTAGCAAAAGAAAGGGAGGAGGACGATGATGTTTCTTTTCGTCTGTTGCTAGACCAGAGTTGTACAAAAGGGCAGATAGCCATTTCTTCTTGTGACATGTTTACCTATGAACTGTGAATTTACATAGATTTCAAATGAGACAAGGTTTGTAGTTATCAAAGCAGTTTTGTCATTTTAGAATGAACCTTCATCAGTTTTAAAAAGGGATTACATAATGTGGTTGATCAAAACATTAGGAGGACTAAACAGGCAAGGAGTTTTGTTCCAGCTGTATGATCTCTGCTCTTTGGAAAACTGGAAATAACTGTCACCTACTTGTCACTCAGATGTACATGTCCCACTGTGAAACTGTAATGTAAAAAAGGGACACCTGAAGTGGAAATTTCAGCTTCTTAGAGTTTTGTTGCCTCATGGTCAAATCACTGCACTGGAATTGATGGTAAGGGTCACTGGGGTCAGCATGTATAACATCTGTTTTACCTTGTATTTACTGTGTAATAGTAGCAAACTTTTGATTTGCAATTTTGTTACCAAAAATCTGATAAATTCACTTTTTTTTAACCAATTCAGCGCCCAAAAGCGCAATGCACATAATAACACAAATCCAGAAGTAACAAAATCTACAATGATACAAATCCCATTCATGTAGAGAGTTGTAATGCTGGCCTGGCCTGAGAATGTCTTCTTCCAAGAAACGTGTTTCCATCTCCTTTTGCTTGGGCTGTACAGCATAAACTTTTGCTTTAACTGAAACTCACTTGGAGTATAGAGGATCCATCTGTTCCCTTAGTCCTTGTAGGCTCTAAAATCCATTTCTCTAGGAACAGCCATGGATGTTTGAGAATTCTGAAGGACAGGGAGAAAAAACAAAATTCACTTGCAGACGACTCGCTGCAGTGTTTAAATAGTGGGTGCTGATTGCTTTGCTATGGAGAGGATTGAGGTTTATCCACGGTGTCAAATGGTTCCTCTGGAGACATGTACCCCTGTAGTAGTTCTGCAAATCACAGCATCATGGTGCTAACTGAGTGCACAATGGCGTTGGTATCGTGCTGGCTAAGGCTCCTCGGTTCACCATGGGGTTGGCTTAGGTTTTCTTCTAAGGAGGATTTTGAAAAGTGAAGAGAGGTGAAAAATAATTTGGGGATGAAGTTGTATCTTTTCCACATAGTCTGCACAGGAGTTAGCTGTACATGATTTGTAATTCTGTACAGGCATTTAGGTCAAGGGGTGGGATTGATGCTTTCTTGTGAAAGCTGAGAGAATGCAAAATTCTGTCTTTTAATACTTTTTTCATCCTAACATATGCATCCTCAGAGTGTCTCTGTTCTGAGAATCTTTGACATTATGATCTACTCAGGCTGACTTTTCCTCTCTTTCAGGCTGCTTCTCTAAAAGTTTTGATAACCCCAATAAGTCAACACAATCTCCTTTATTTACCAAACTGGGAAGTCTGTAGAAAATTCCAGCCGTGGGGAAGTTGTGTAGCTGGAGTATGCGCTTCATACTGCACTGCACAGTACTCTGATGCTTTTCTGGCCTCATAGCACTCACTATCCATTTTAAGGTGTTTAAGTTTTGCTATCTGGTACTGAGTGGATTTAGAAAAGTATGCTTGTCATGGGGCAGTAGGGTAAAAGAGCAAATCCATCCTAAAATAATGGTATAATTCTCCCACATACTTAAACAGCTGAAACAGTCCATTTTCTTGCCTTCTTTCATGGCTTTGTTTTTTCTCCTTGACATTTAAAAAAAAAAAAAAAGGAGGTCTACTGGAGTCTCTGTGCATTAACGCAAGATAAACTGTTTTCTCTTTTCATTTCCTGCCATTTCATGCTTCCGTCAGGACTTTTCCAGGAGAAAGGAGAGGTCAGTATTCAGTTGTTTGGGAAAAGAAGACTTGGTTACAGATATTTAAACAAGCCCAAAACAAACGGCTTAATTGGTCACACGAGGAAAGCAAAATACCAAGGTCCTCCTCTCCTTCCCTCATATGGCGTCCGAGTGACCCTAAACATCTGATTATTCTTTTTCTCCTAGCTTGATTCTATGTTTAGCTTTGTAATTTCTATTAATAGCACCCACGCTGGAGGCTGTGCAAGGCAGGCAAAGGTGTCTGCCTATGCTGCATGAAGGCAGACGTCCTGCCATGGGAGAGGGGGGAAGAGGGGTTGGGGCTCAAGTGCAGCTGTTGCTCCAGCATTAGGGAATTGGTTGTGAGACAAGGGAAAGACATGAGGGGTGACTGGCTGTGGGTGGCCATAGGCTCTGGAAAGTCTATGGAGAGGGAATCAACCTTCTGGCAAATTGCACTTAGCCATCGGGATTGTCTGCAGGAATTCTGGGGTTTTTTTGTGTTTGCAGGGAACTGTACAATTTTTGTTCAGTCTTGAAAAGGTTCATCTTCAGACAATGAACAGGGACCCGTGAATTCTTTCTGTTGGGCATCAGGCTGGTTTGTGACTTCCAGACAATTGAAGTTTTCACCTCTTTCATGCAGCTCTTATTTGCTGACCTGCCTTCAGCAGACTGATAACTTTGTGGCCCTGAAGAAAATAATCATACTGGAAGCCATTTCATGATCTACTTTCTGCAGAAAATGCTTAAAGAGTGAACGTGTTTAAATGCCAGTCTGTTCTTTGGACCTAAATGTTGTTAATGTAGGGTCAAGAGAAGTCTCAGTAAAATATCTGTTCTTGTACACCAAAACAAAATGTCACCCCAAAAAACCCTTTAGTTAGGTGAGAGACAGCAGGCCAAGAGATGCTACTTAAAGCTCTTTAAAATAGCCAAGTCTGAGTTTTAGTATTTTCAAGTACTTGAATACCATGGCAACAAGAGCTTCGATGCTTGAGATAATTGGGGACAGAATTCACACACTCCCCTAAGAGGAGTCCTTTGAGAGCTTTAAAGTGGTCTGGAATCTGAGGTAGTCATGGGTGCTTGTCAAAGAGAATTTCTCTACCCAGACCTGTCCTTCCCAGTTACTAGCCAACAACCAGAGCCCTTTGCAGTGCCCCGTTCACTCTAGCAGATTCCCAGATCTGTGTAGGGTATGTTCTGTTGGAGTGCATCCTAATTAAAATTGCTGTGTCTGTGAAAACATGTGCTGCATTACAGCAAAATCATGCTTAACCCCAGACAAGATTTAAGTTGTTGGTTTTTAAAATTAAAACGTGAAGTTCCAGTCAAGCAGCAGAGTTGAAAGTGCAGCGAGCTGAGAGCGCATCTCTTTGTACCCACACTATGATGAGAATGCTGGGCAACCCATCCCGATCCCAGAGCTACATAGATGTTATTGATAATGAGACGTGCAGTTTATGGCTTGCCCTTAAGAGGGATCAGACATTGTAAGCAGCAAGATGATCAAGGACATGCTGACATTTTGGGATGAGGATTAAGTTAAATCATAAGCAAAATATGTTAAATCTGGGAGAATCCCCTCATCACCTCTCTTGCTGGGGTTGTAAGAGGCACAGCTCCCTGAGTAAGGGATAAAACATTGGTTTTAATGGTTGACTGTTTTAAGGTGAGGATGTTTGAAGACTCTCAGGTACTTTAATCAAGGAGTCACTAAAGTGTAGCCCTCCTCTAGACGCAGGTGATATTCTTATCTCAAAGGCACCAGTATTTTGACAGCACTGTGCCTGTCATACATAAATTGGTTTGATGTTCTGTATTATTAAAATGGTGGCACTAGTTTCTCCCATTTAATTTTCTAAAAGAATTTACTCCTTTCTTATCTTAACAGCACTTGAAAAGAAGAGAGAAGAAAATGCAAAGAAGTTGTTTCCCTCTATTGGCTCATCTTCACCATACCTCTCTCCCATTCTGCTTCCTCCTTACAATCCCCAAGTGAAGATGAGTAGCCTGCTGTGAATATGACGTCTCTGACTAGTGTCATTGCCTCCCACCAGTCTGAGTGGGTGTCCTTCAGTGATGAGCTGCTCCTCCCTGTTAACCCACGAGGTAAGCTGTCTCTGATTTTCTTTGACCCTTGTGAGACTTTCTTTGTTTGAATTGGACAAACTACTGTCATATATCTAGCATCACAGAGCTTGCCAGAGTGTGCAGAGGTTGAATTATCTCCTGCTACCCCTATGTAATAGGAGAATTTGGGCCAAAATTGTAAAATACTCTCTTAATGTGAGATTTCCTTAGCATAGGTCTGTTAGAGGGTTTGGATCTGTCCTTTGAGATTCAAGACAGTATCCAACTGACCATGGAGGAAGTCACCTATTATAATTGAGTGCAAAACTATGCCCAATGTTAGTCTAAAAACTACATTAGGTGAAGGAAAATTTTCTACCTATGTTTAATGGAAAATTTTAGATATTTCTATAAAAAACAATGAAGTAATGGTGAGTCCTATGAACCTTTCTGTTTCGTCTTTATTTTAGGTAGAACTGAGGAGCCTCTGGAGAAATGTTTTTCTTCCTCAGACACCTCCTCAGAAGAGAACCACAATGCGGATGGAGAATTTCAAGACCTCTCCCACGCAGAGCTGGAAGATGCAGCTGACCAACCCAAGGTGGATTCTGCTGTGCTTGGGAACCATGTGGTTCCCAGCACTGATCTGTCGTCATCCATCAGTGCTTGGGTTCAGTTTGAAGATGCACCATGGACCAGTGCTTCATCAACCCACCCACAAGCAGGTGAGGCAAATGCATGAAAAGGTCCATTCCAGCAATATAACAGAAAACAGTGAGAGCCTATAGGATTTTTCCCTTGCTCTTTGATTTGTTAAAGATTGAACTTTGATTAGTTTGTACTGTATTTTAACACAATTAATGTTATCAGTGTTTCAAAAAGGGCTCATAATTTCATTCTGGTTGAACTAGCAGTATTTTCTATTGGTAAAGGAAATGAAAGGCTTCTTGAATTCATTCCATCTATGTCTTGAACCTGGAGATTGCCAAAATGCATTCATGGGGAAAGAGCATAGTGGTGTTTTTAGTAGTGACATTTCTTATGTACAGGTATGAACAGCCGTCTAAAAAGTCCTAGCCATGTGTGCCTCTGTAATCTGGAACTGAAAGAATGGTGGTCACTGTCCTCTGTGGTTATAATCTTTTATCTGCTCATAGTCCCTATATGGTTTTTGCCAGAAGCTTAGTGAGAGCAACAACTAGTGTGCCAGTGCCCATCAGTACTTTCTGCTGTCTTTTGTTTCTATGGTATAGCAGCTGGAGAATTACAAAGCCAACCAAAGTTGACCCTGATACCAGGACTGCATACGCTTTTCTTCAAATGTAGAAGGTCTTTCTGACATAATTTAAACATGCATGCAAAGCCACTGGCTTGCCTCCTCAGCTTATGCTAACTGATATGGCTGTATGAGCTTCTAGTTTTTCTGTACAGACTTCCGTCCCTCCCTGCAGGAGGCTGTGGAGTAATTGCCCAAGAAAACATTGGTTTACTTTTTCATGTTTAGATTGAGATCCTGTCTTAATAATTCCACTTTGTTACTGCTAGTTATTAAAGCAGTTTAGAGAGTTATAGCTTTACTCTGCTCACTGAGTCCATCAGATATTCCCTGTGACATGAATAATACTTCTGTCAGAAAACTTGGATTTGCAGCTTCGGGTTGGGTTTTGGGTAAAACCCAACAGTTTTCCATCTGCTTTTCTTATGGGTGCTACAGACTAGTCTGAGACAGTGGTTAGACTTTTGTGCAGGACAAGTGGGTGAATCTTCTGGCAAAAAGAAGTTTCTCTTAAGGTCTGCTTCAGACCTTCTTACATTTACGTTTATTTGTTGGTCAGTCTTATTAGTTGTAAATAATTACTCATCCTGGTGATGAGGAGAGAAGGAAGAACACCCATAACTGTACATTTATAAAATAGAGGTGCTCTATCTCTCTCTCATTTAATTTCATGGTTAGGTGATCCTTACTCTTACTCATACAGCCACATACTTTTTCAAACGGAGCTGTTGGTTGCTCTGACACCATATTTCCTTCCTAATGTTGTGATGTCCTTGTTGTCTGGAAAACTCAAAGTGCACCTTCTCATTAAACAAAACAAAATTCCTTGCTCAGCCTAGATAAAGCTAGCCATAACAAAGAGACTTCCATAAGACTAATTTTATGGTGTATTGCTTGACTTCCCATCCTTAAAGGGATGTGTCCCAGTCTTAAGGTATGTGCTTAGCAAAAGCACTGTCTCTTGGTTTGTGTTTTCAGTCACAGTGGACACTAGGTTGTAGGCAGAGGTCTAGGATATCCAGAAGAGATGATCAGAGAGAAGACTTTACAAAAGCATTGTGATTCTGAAGAAGGCACCCATTTGTGTCCCTGCCAAGGCTTGTCCAAAGTGATCCATGCCACTGGGGGGGTATTTACACACTAACTTTTAGCATCTGACTGAGATTTCTGGAGGAGGATGGTTCCCCTGGCAGTCAGATCAGAATGTACTCCATGTAATCCTTGTGTGGGAGGCTGTTATTCTTTAACTATATAGGAACCCTAAGGAGGTGATGTGGATGTTTTAAAAATCCTTATTTATGAGCTAGTCCCACTCCTATTCTGGACCCTGTATTATAAATGGCCAGACCAGTGCAGCTGACAGCCTCTAAAGGGAAGGTTGTGAGGTGGAAGAGATGACAGCTCTTTGTCTCTGGCCCTCTACTCTGAGGGGTGTTTGACAGCAGGAGGTGGGATAAACTTCAGCCTTGTTGTTCTCAATTAGTCTGCAGGTCACGTCTTTTTTCTATGGGCAGCAGAAAAGCTGGAGACTTTGTGTTATAACCACGATATACACTGACATGCTCAGTGGAAAGCCCGTGGTGACAGCAATTATTCATTTCCAGTAGCAAACAGCCCGCATAAGAACAATAGCGAATAGCCAGATGGGGGAACGAGTATAAAGGCCAAGTATAGACAGACAGATCAGTGTGAGAAGGATGGAGATGTTTGAAATCTGTTTCCTGTGCAGGCAACTGTGAAGAGCAACGTCCTGAAGGCTCAGCACCTCTGGCCGCGTTCCTGTCAGGGCTCCAGCACTGTTAGGAAATCGTCTGTCTGTCTGTCCATGTTGAAGCAGCTGCACAGCTGACTAGATAATTACCCAGGCTGATGGCCAGGCTGCCTGAAAACACATTTTGAAAAGGGCTTACAAAGTGGCATTTCCAGAGTGCTGTGAGAGCAGAGAGGATGGGCCCTAGGAGGGCAAGATGCTGTCTTACTCTGACCTCAGGGCTACAGTATTTTTGCACAGGTTCCCCCAAATGCAAATCTTTGTCCGAAAGTGCTCAGGGTCTAAAAAAATAGTAATTTAAAGGCAACTGCCATGTAGTGGTTATCCTATAGGAAATACGTTTGAAAGAAAACCAAGCCTAATGCTGGACCCTTCTTGTCCTGGGAAAAGCGAAGGCGTTATTGGGGGAGCAGCAAGCAGGGGGACTCATAGCAAGAAACAGGGCTAAAAACACAGGCAAAGAATTCAGGTGAGAAGAAAGGTCAAAACCTGAGGTCTAGAATTGAAAAGCACCCATTGTGAGCCTTGTAGTGGAAATTACCTTTATTTAGGGCATTCTTGTAAACCATTCTACCTTATTCAGGCAGAGTAAATGCTAGGCAAAATATTTCTTGGAAAATATTTCTGCTTTTCAGGTTTATGAATAGATAACTGACAGCTGCCATATGATGTGGATTTCTCCCTGGGGGGGAGTAACTCTTGAGTGAGGCCACAGAAACATTTAGTCACAGAAATGATGCATTGTGGAGCCCTCTTCCTCTTTTTCGTTTTGCTGGGAAAAGAAGAAATTTTATTTTTCTCATAGTTACTATCAGGCTAGTCAAACTCATACTGTAAAAGTGAAAAATGAGCTTTTTAGGCTCGCCCAAATGTTCCAATCACAAACGTTACATAATCTGTAAATGATCACAGCCAGCCGGTGACATAACATTTGCATTTGTTACACAATGGGCCTCCAGCTTGCAATCTCATATTCTATCGGTGTTAGCTGCACTCTTGGATTCAATGAGGTATTCAGCAAAGTGCCAAAATTAGAGCAAGGCAAGATCTGTTACATCATGTGTTCTACACACACACCCCCCCCCTCGCTTCTTCCCAAGAGCTTTGTCTGGTTTTAAATGGCTCAAGTAACTTGGACTCCTACCATGTCCCTTGAGAGGCTATCCCACAGTAAGGCAAATCTCAATTTAACCATTTTGTGTTGTTCTGTCTGAAAATAGGAAGTACATGCAACATGAAATCAGCAGCTGAAAACTACACCAACTGTGATGCTGTCCTAAAATCAGAAAGATCTGAGGTCCTATGTGATAGGAAAGGAAATGATGCTAACAACATTGATTGTAATACTGTGTAGGGATCAAGGAACGGGTCCTCAAAACATCAAAGTGGAATGAATACTTAAAGGTAAATCTGCATATTAAAAGCCAATCCATTGTATCAGGAACAAACATGTCAAGAAAAGCAAAAAGCATGTGGAAGGAAACATTTTTCAGTTTGGGAAACAATGAGTTGATTTTCAGTATCCTACACATGCTGCAGGATTTGCATGTTAGGGACAGTTCTGGCACTGGTCTTTCAACATAAACAGATTTCTGAGAAATTCCTGCAGCTGAAGGGCTGTGACTCTGCGTCTATTGACATTAGAGACCAAATTCCAAACGTCTAGGGAAAAAAACATACCTCATTTAGGAATTTGGTTTCAGCACTTTCAGGAATCTGGAGAGCAGCAGGAGCATTTGAAGAGGGACCTAAACATGTATAGATGTTTACTTTTGCTTGTCTAGCTTTTTGAGATTGATAGATAGTTGTTTGACTCTTACTAGTTCCAAGTGTTGGGGTTGGGGAACCTAGAACAGTCATAGGTGGAAGTTGACTGTAGTGAGACTTTAAAGAACATCTGTTGCAGAAAAAGCTCTGTATGGTTACGGTTTTCCAAAGTACAAGTCTCTTTCTTTGGAAGAATTTATTTGTTTTTTTCTAAAGTGGCACAAGTTATCTGGAATACAATTAATTTGGCATTATATAGAAGTATTCTGCAACACTATTCCAGTCACTCTCCCACTTAGACAAACATTGGTTTTGGAAAGCACAAAACAAGTTGACAGTATATAAGTTATTAAGTTTTATGTTTCTAAATTAACTTACGTTTCTCATATTGCTGTGACTGACTTTAAACAAAAAGAAGAAACACTGAAAATCGAAGATCTTTTTTTACAAAATGATTCCACAATTTCTAGAATTCCACATATACAACACACTTAAAAAAAAAAAAAAGCTTCACTCTTGCTTCTGGTTCACGTATGGAGCTCAGCTTTTCAGCTTGTCCTCTGTGTCCAAATAAAGCACTCTGACTGTCAAAGCAATTTTAGGTGAAGTTTTAAGGGTGGCTTTGCAGATGCCTCATGCCATGTTTAACAGAAAGGCTGAGAGAGGGACTGACAGATTATAATCATACACTTGTCATCCTTTATCTACAGGTGTTGAGCACAGAATTACTGGAGAGAGAAGTGGGGTTTTGTGGTCACGTCACTCTAACACAATTGTCAACATGTGCAGTAAGGAGACAGATCTCCTGACTTTCAGCTCTTCATCCTTAGGGATGACTCTACTCAGAAGCAGCTTAGTACATAGGCTCCCACCTGTACAAATACAAATATATTAGTGCCTGCTCACCTGAGGGTAACAGTGCCGCTATACAAAATAAATCTGCAGTTCTGAACTGGCAAGGCTGGGAGCACTGTTTGGGTAGTCCCTCTGTGCACACAGCAAGGTTTCCATAACGAAAGGGTGTCCTGTCACACCACTTTGATGGAGCAGAGAGAGATAAATACTCTTTAAGATTAATTTGCCATTTTCTTCCAAAGTATGTGTCAACCTAATAAGGGTTGTTAATATATTATATGTGGAGAAGAGAACTTCTGTATCACTGGTTGTTCTGTAACTGCAAGATTTGGGGTGCATTGAGATATTTGTTGGTTTAAAAGATAAACATAGATGTACTAACTTAGAAATTGGTTATTATATTGACGTTAAATTAGAATTAGCCTCTACCAGTACACCTTTCCTTAGTTCAGGAAGACTTCTTTACTGCATTTTTTTTTTTTATTTCCTCACTAGAGTCACCTAACATTTGAGTGATATTCTGGGCAAAGTGTATACAATACACATCCATAGCAGTGGATGTTTAAGATTAACACAATCTTACTCTGAACTCTGGATGATGGTTAGGCAGGACTTACTCTTTGACATGCAATTCTGGCAAGTGAGAAGAACAGGATTTTTGGCCTAAACTGAGCAGAAATGTTATGCAGTTTATTCAGATCGGGGCACTCCATTCTGTACGTTCAGAAACAAAAGCCATTTCTAGTGCACATCAATAGGTCAATTTCAGTTTATTTTTATACTCCTCCCATGTGAAGCATTCCTAAGATGACGACTACATTTGAGTGGGTGTCACATATAGGGAATGCTTAATGAAATATAATAAAACCACTTTTAAAAAATCTGTGATACTATAAAAACTCCTCTGTGTTGCAGAACACAGATATTCAGATCTTGTCAGCAGTGGCACAAACATGAAATCTTCCTGCTCCAAAAAGTCTCAGTTTTGACAGAACTTGAACAACAGGAAAACATGCAGCTGCCAGCAGTATGGGATCTAAGGCAGACAGCTGAGTAGTGCTGGAGGATAACAGTGCCAGGCACTAATTAAGTTGATGTGTGTTTGTTATAAAATAACTGTGTTGCTGTGGATGTTGGAATTTATATTTACAGAGTCTCAGTAGACTGATATAGTGCATCTTTGGAATAGTTGTGGTCTTCTGGAAGATTGCCCTGTAAGTCTCTAACTGATACCCATTTGTTTTCTGCATCCAGTGTCTCCATCAAAAGCACCCAGCTGGACTTCCCCCTCTTCCAACTCCTCTGAGAGGCGAGCCCATGCCTCAGAGAGCAGCTGGACAACCAACTCAGAGGACACCAGCAGCCCAAGCATTGCTCCCTCCTACACAGATCTGCAGTCAGTTAATACCGAGGACTTGACCAGTGGTGGAACATCTGCAGCAGATTCAGCTGGTAAGAGGAAAGCCTTTGGGCTTCCATTTCTATCTTTTTGATGCTACTTAAACTCACTGCTCAGAAGTGGACTACAGGGAACGTATCCAAAGCAGAACAAACTCAAGGATTAGGCAGGCTAACACTTTGTTCTAGTCCAATGCCCAAAAAATCACACCTGGATTTGACACACCCCTGGTATGTGCACGCTCCCAAAGTAAGAGCCAAATGCAACTATGTACATGTTGGCAGACTTGTCAGAGTGAAATGTTGGAGCGTTTCTGGTTTTTGCATACCACAAAAGCTTAAGCTGATCTACGAACTAGTTCTCAGTATATTGTGGGACAAGCTGGATGCCCTTCCTGAACTTCCATGCAGAAATTTTCTTTACTCACCAGTTTATTCAGCTGAGGCAGGTCCAGCTCTGCATGCCCTTCTCTGTTTCAGTGAGTGCCAAGACACGGATCCAGGCTGCTGGATGTGTCCTTTGCACTGGTAGTGTAAAGTAATGCAGAGGGAGTGTAGGAGATGACAGAGGGTGGTTCAGTAGCAGATTTTGATCATTTAAGGATCCTTTACCTGACCTTATAGGGATCTATTCAGATGGTGTCCAGACTGTGGAAAAATGTGCTGCATGACATTGTAGCTCATTGCTCCTCGGTTGTACTCTAGATAATCTCTGAAGCAGGAGAAATAAAGCAGAGTGGTGCCACCTATGTCATGCAGAGTTGGGGTGATGAGGGCTTCTGAATGACAAAGCAGATTTTCACAGAGCATAAAAAGAGCTGGCATATCAGGACACAAAAAGGAAAAAAATACACAGCTCCTGGAGGAAGCACCTGCAGTACGTTGGAAGCTGTTCACCCCAAGCTGAGGAAAGTCAGCAGCTACCCAGTTTGGTGATGAAAACTGATTCGCTAGTGTCATAATAGCTCAGATGTGTGAGGTATTTAATGTGTTTTCTCTCAGGTGGGTGAATATAACAATACGTGTGGAATAAGATCTGTTTTGGGAGAATGGACTCCTAAGCCCCACTGGGGTCATGTGTCCCTTCCGTAAGGAACATATACATAGACGACCTGAAAAGAGTGTTATCTGATGGTTCAGTGAAACTGGGTTGGACATTGAGGCGGGTTCATAAACAGCAGCACAGTAGGTACTGGCTGGGTGCTTAAGACAAAGGATTTGTGGAAAAATAGTACTTACTTTAGATAAGTAGAGACTTTTCTTTCTTCAAACAATACAGTTACCATAAGTCTGTCTGACAGTTTTTATTTTAGAATACTCTGCTTGTCTGTACCTCTGAGTTTGGAAACCACAGGTAGAACGGTAGAATAGGCAAGCTGGCACCATGTGGCAGCTGTTTGGATGCCAGTGTGGGCATCAGTTCTATTCTGATGAGCTTATGTTTACTAGGGTGAAGTGTAAGAGTTTTCATCTGGAGTATGTGCTGAATATTCCTGTTTTGTTGGTTTGGTATAGGTTCCCAAAGGATGACTGGCTGTTGTCACTGGGACTGTTTCCACATGAGCAAGGGAAATGAGGGATGCCCATTTTGTATATAACTTTGCATCATGTAGAGAAATGAAACGCAAAAGTGCTGCTGTATGTCACTGGCATGCATATGGAATTATTTGCTATATATGTTCAAAAGAGAAGTTGATACTTCTTCAGTAAAAGCTTTGTATACAACCTTCTTACTCTTCTTTCTCTCCCCATCAGTCACAAACTGACATATTTATTAGCAAAGCAGGTTCAAAAAAAACATTACTGTCACCTACACATTTTTATAAGTAAAAAAATAGGTAATATAGGCAAAGCTGTGTCATTAGCTAAAACATAAGGTACACTACCTTAGTGGTACTGGAACTTGAAGTAAGAAATACATTGAGTCTTCCTACCACCAGGTGTGGAGTTTGCAAAAGGGCAGCGTGAGCAAAGCGCATCTGTTTGTTCCCGTTCGTGGGATGGCGCACAGCCCACCTACCCCTGGGATGCCTGCTGGCATCAGGCAAGGTTTGTGGAGGTGAGGGAGCTGGGGGCCTGGTGGCCATGGAACTGTTGTGCAGTTCTGGCTGCTTTTCTGTTGTTCACTCCTCCTTCATCCCACCCTCACAGTGCATAAGCGGACAAAAAAGCATGATCACTTTCTGCTCTCTATCCTCTCTATCTCCTCTATCCTGAAATTCAGTTATTCAAACTTGACTTGGTTCAAGCATTTGATTTGCATTTCTTTTCTCAAAAGACTGGCTGCCTCCATCTGTAGTGGAGTTTGAAGGCTCCATCAAGGCAATGAAATAACATTCCTTCCATGAAGTAAAAGGGAGAAATCCTTGCGCTCTACGTGATGGTTGACTGTTAGCCAGTATGTTGACACCAAGGTCAAGCTTGATGGAGGGGGGAGGGGGAAATCAGATTCATTTCACTGCTAAAAAACCTAATGAAAATATGAAATCAAATTTTGATCTACTTGGTAAAGAATCAGGTCTATAAGAGTAGCTCGGGTTTAGTTTTGTTTCAAGCAAGGAAAACCTATTGGTGAGAAAAGCCTGAAAAATTCTACTAAGTGGTCAGACACTGAGTAAAATAACTATTTTAGCCACGGTGAATTTTTATTGCCTGAACAGCATAGAAGAGAATCCAGGCTACTCTGTTCTGTAATTTCACCATTTGTCTTGAATTTATCCTACATGTGAAATGCTTAAGTATCAACTGCCTGTCAAAGATTGGGGCACGGGGTTTTGCGTGGGAGCAGATACAAGCCTGAGGTAGGTCTGACTGCAGGCGTAGACAGAGCTGAGTCCCAGCAGTGAGAAGGCACAACTTGGTGTCCAGGGCTGGTAGGCTCCAAGTTGGCCAGGAATCAACTTTCTCACAACTGACACAAGATTTGAGTGGAAAACAATTCCGTGGGCTTGAGCTTTATCTAGCGCATGTGTTTATGTAAGATACGGCTTAGGAAGAAATCTGAGAAAGATGGTAGAGACCTGAATGATCCCAACCTGAGAGTATAGCCTCACAACAGGGGGGGACTGCAGAAAACTTCCTGACTGATGGAGTCAGGATAAGCTCAGTGATGTCCTGTAAAGGCAGCGGAGTTCACAGCGTTGAAGGTAAACATTGCACGAGCAGAGCTGAAAAAGATTTGCCTTTCAATCAAAGTGCAACTAGAAGATGCTGCACTTTATTACCTGTGCTAGTTTGAACTCTGGCACCAAGAAGCCTTTTATATTATCGTCATCTTTGTCGGCATGGGGGGCTATTTTAGCCTGGAGCAGCTAGCCAATAAATTTGGGTCAAGTGATAGCAGACTGCCCATTTAAAGTGTGCATGTTGACATGGTTATAACAACAAGCACTTTACAACAGCTGGAGTTTCACAGTGTGTGTGAAGCTGTATTTGGTGCTGCTGAAGTGGCCTGTTGCCTCAGAGCTTCCTACCATGCGTCGCTGTGTGGCTCAGCTTGGATCAATGAGCACGGAAAGAAGCGGGAACATTTGGCAGTTGTGCCGTACTCTGCAAGATAAGTAACACAGGACATCTCTGTTACTGATACAATACAAGTATTTATTCATTCTGAAGCAGATGCCTGTCTCAGTTTTCAAAAAAGGCCAAATAGCTACATGTCAGAGAAGCAAGGGAGAGGCCTTCTTGTATCTGTGATTAGAGATTTGGAAGCACTGGGATCTGTTCTGAGATTGCACACAAATACCTCACTGCTTGATTTGGATTTCTGCATTCCACTATTCGTCTCTAAAATAATTGTTACTTATAGAAATGAAAATTAAATATTGACTTGTACACAAAATTAAAATAATTATGTATGTTCAATACATACATAATAAAATAGATAAGATATATGTTTGCATAGATCATAAACTACTATTATGAATTTAAAAGAATATATAATAAAATTTATCTATACTATATAATAATGCTCTGTGTGTATATATATATATATAAAAAGCTGATCAGCCTTGCAGACATAAGTTCTCTGATAGCTATTTTAGGTGCATTGTTGCTAGTTCTGTTGCTGTTCTGATTTGTATCTTAGTAGAGCTGCAGCCACGCCATGTTTGATGTTGATGGTTCAATTTGCTGACCAGTTGTTCTGTTTGGCATTCTCCTGAAGCTCTGGGACTATTGGGATACTGAGGAAATCACTATGTTGTTATTTTCTGAGAACATCTGCATGTTTGGAGATGGAAGGTTGCATGTGTGACACTTAAATGCTCAAAATCCAGAAAGTTAATAAATAGCACAAGGAATTAATTCTGAGAATGTTGTTATTTTCAAAGTAAATTGCATGGTTTAAGGGGGTTCTGCTGCTTCTATTTTAAAAATTGGAAATGACAATTCTGGCAAGCTCAGGTCCAGTTATTTCTTGAAGGTAATGGAGGTCAAGTGCTAACTTTTCAAACCTTTTCCCAACGCTTGTCTGCAGTAGTTCTCTTACAAATGTTTTCTGTGACTGTAGCCAGCTAGATATTGAGTCCTGATCTGCTGATTGCAGGAACGGTTTTAAAAAGAGCAACTTTGAACAGATTATATGCCTGCATAATGTGTTGGCACTGAATGCCAGAAATGGGCTACAAGCTCTGAAGATATTCCATGTTAATTACCAGAGCAGGGGGGAAAATAGCATATGCTGATGGTTAACACCCATAACTGCACTTCAGTTATGCTGTGTAACTATTAACCAACTTGTCCCAGTCCCAGACACATGAAAAAATTTGTACGTGAGAGCCTGCCAAAGCCAGATGGGGAGGCTGCAGAGAGGAACATGGAACCCTTGCTTCAAAGAGGAGGGGACTCCAAAACAGCATGAGCAAATAACGCCTAAAATGTGTTCTTGCACAACTCCAACCTGTAAGGGCTAAATTCAGCACCAGGGGCAGGGTGGTTTTTTCTTCCTCATGTCCGATACGAGCCAGCAGCTTGCAATTCAGGAGTTTTGTATTCTAGTTGTCATCCCATATTTTTCTCAAGGTGTTTCTAACTTCTTTAAGAGTAATGCATTAGTAGGGCAGAGCTGGGAAGCTAGGTCTAGATAATTCACAGCAGTAGAAAAGTTTTGATCCCAAATTGGACCTGTGTACTGGAAATCAGCTCCTCTTCAACACTTCATTGATGCTTTAAGGAATCCCAGTGACTTCTGCAGCAGTGTTGAATCCTGATCCCTGTTTTGCAGGGGGGGAGCCTGCAGCTCAGTTGTGCGGGTGGGACCTAGGTGAAGTAGAAATGGTCTTTGCCGTATATTCTGGCAGTTTTGCTCTCTGAAGCAGCTGAAGATTGCAGGTATAAGAAGTGGACCAAAGTCACTGTCTCAGTCCCTCCTTATGTCAGGAAGGAAAGGCACAGAAAATCTGTCAGGAGGAAGGGGAAAATGTTAGAGCAAGGAACGAACAGGTAGAACAGTAAGTAAAAGTTTATTTCTATCTATTCAGTAGAGATAATTGCAAAATAAGCTTGGTCTGCAGTAATCTGATTCATAGACTTTAAGGTCAGGAGGGAGGACTATGATATCATTATTATCATCTAATCTGGGCTCCTGCATGTCTCAGGCCAAAGAACCTCACCCACTCGTTTCTGCACCAAACCCATAACTTCAGTTTGAGATACAGCATATCCTGAGCAAGTATCTCTGTAATATTTTTCTGATTAACACCAACTGCAGTGGTTTGCCCCTGTTCAGCCATCTCCAACCCTTCAAAACTTCACTTTTAGAAAGGACTGTTCTAGTGATACTATTTAAAGCAGAACTGAGCTGTCACTGAGCTCAGGTCTGCCTGCTCTTGTGTCCTCAGCTGAAACTAAATGTATTCTCCTAACCTCAAAAGGTTCAATATCTGCCTCATCTATGCCCCAGAAAATAACACTGATTAGTTATCTTCTCTATTACTCCACTGCCCAAAGAAGAGCGGTTAAAGCTGCTGTAGGACTATCAGATTCTTGCTTTTTCTTCCGCAATGATAAGGAATTTCAGGGCACTGGAGGAGGGGATATAACATTGCTCTCGTAGTAAGAAAGGAGTTAGACGAAAGCTCAAAAGGGTCTGCTCCTACTGATTTCTACTAGGCTGAGTCTTATGCTGCTTACTCCTGTGAATTAATCAGGCCTCCCTTGCTCCTCTGTGTTCTGAGAACACCAGGTCTAAGACGGGGAAGAGGCAAAGTGTGAGAGGAGAAAGTGATAACTTGAAAGAACTGGGTCTGATTTTCATTATTGCTTAGAAATGTTTTAATTTTTAAAAAAAAACATATAAAAATATAGTAATTTCACGGCTTAATGCAGTGTTTTCTTGCCCGCATGCCAGCATAGAATCAGTTCTGATCTCATCGATGTCATTGGCCCTGTGCTGCAGACGGCTAAAGGAGCATCTCTTAGTTGAGGTGCTGCGTTTTCTCCTCATGGCTATTCTGAAGTGCAGGCTACAGGAACTGTGGATTTGTAGCACGGTTAGACTTTGTTAAAAAAGAGCTGACCGCTGCGCCTACATGGTGTTCTTAATGACTTTCACTCTTTCCACACCTATCCACTGATGATTTTATATAGACAGATGAGCTGAAAGGAAAGCAGACAGAATTCCAGCCCCAGTCATGGGACTGACCTGCTGATCTCCCTTTATGAAGGCAATATCCCAAGAGAATAGATGTAGGGTAGATGCTTTGTAGTTTATCTCATGCCAGTGAGGCAGACTAGGTGGTACGAAGCCCTCTATTTGTGTTTGTAAGGCTGTGATTCCTCAGCCACGGTGTTTACATTGGCTCCAGTTGCTCTCTAATGCAGTGCAGAAAGCCACATGCCTGTGTGATAAGCCAGAGCAGTTCAGTAGGAGATTTTGCAGCTGGGCACTTCAGTTTGAAGCTTAATTGGAGATGGAATACTTAAGTGCAGCAGCTATCTGTGATTGCTGTGTTGAAAGACTAGGTTTGTTTGGAGCAATTCTGCAGGATGCTAAATAGCTTCTGAACTTAAAGCCTCTGGGAGGGAAAAGCATCAAGGCATCTCCCCACATCCAGCTATTTGGAAGCGGAAAACATCAGTGGCAATCTTCAGCGGTGTTATCTCCCCTCTTGCGTTCAGCTCCTGGCAGCTTGCTGCTGGACCGCTGACAGGAGGTGAAAATGGCGCTATAGCCATATAGCAGTGGTGCAGCACTGTCCCAGCTCCGTGCTGCACAGTGACCCGTGGAGCTGGCTGCACCCCAGGGAACCCAGTTCCACAGCTCTCAGACAGCAGTGGGGTTCCCTGCATGGAGAAATTACACACCTGAGAACTCTTATTTTTCACTGTTAATTCTATGTGGTGGAGAAGTAAGTAAGGTTTCAGCGGTAGTACTAATTAACAGGAGCTGTAAATCATTTCATTTGCCCTTAATTAGAGATCCCAGTCCTGTGTTGAATTTCCTGTCTGAATACGAAGGCGGCTGAATAGAATTGGCAGTGTAAATCAGCAGGTGAGGAGGCTGGCAGGAGCAGACAGCAAGTAAGAATGAGAAATTTCATGATACCCAAATGCATGGATTTGCTTGTTTTTCCCTTACTGTGATATCATCTGAAACCTAAGAAAGGCTCAGGGGACCACTGGACTATGCAGCATGGGAATTGGAAAAGTGCTGATGAATGCGTTTAGGGGATCAGTTATAGAGTCGCCTTCTCAAATAACAGTGTGGGATAAAATGGGAATCAGGTTTGTTAAAAACAAGAAGTCTGTAGGAATCATTTAAGCAAAACCTCTAGCTTCTGTGGTGACAATTTATTCTTTTGTGTGCGCTTTGAAATTTTTTGTGACTATTTTTTGTGTCCATTTTTATCAGAACTTCTGCCTCTTTTATTCTTTTATTTGGCCCCAATGGTAGGGAAAAGATGTAACACTGTTCTTTCAAGACAGAAATGAACTGAGTTGGATGTGAGTACTGTAGGGAGATTGCTGATGTACGCCTTTACTTCAATATCTCCATTGAGATGTTAAAGGGTAGATCTCTAGCTTATCTACCCTTGATCAAACCAAATGATGCTGGAACACAGATATGACGTGACTCTTGCATAATGAGATTGTTCAGCAGTTATTAGAAGCAATTTCGTCTTAATTGTCCTTATGTGTGACAGATGAGACCAAAATCCTCTGCCTAATCTTAGAACAGATATAAACTGATACTTGCATTAACCGTGCTTGTTACACAAGAGGAAGAGGAGATTTCATGCTACTTTCTTCATTCTGATCTTGGTTACCAAGAGTGATCCTGGATTTTGTGATGTTGGTGCCAGCCCAATTTACTTGTCATAAACTTCCTAATGATACTGCACTAAATCTTATGGAAACTGATTTGAACTAATCACTTAGGATTTGATTTTTATGAAAACTCTTCCAAGTGCTCAGCACCTATCATGAAGGAGTCCAGATCTGGGTTTGGTACCTAAAACTGCTTCCAAAATATTCGGGTTCCCAGCTGTTCCTGTTATGACGCAGCAAAATTTTCAAATAGCTGCAGCTCTGTGTGCTTCTCTCCAACTCTAGCCATGTAGTTTAGTGCCGAGAAGGAGAATAGAGATCCTTTCAACATACATCCTGTAGCTCTGTGTCCTCACGCACATTACAGGCTTTGGAGAAATTATGCCATTTAAGTGCAGACTTTAATCACCAGTTTATTGAAGCTGGTGTATTTCAGAGAGCTTTAAATGTGATTCACTTAAGATCATAGGAATGGCAGCTATTTCCCAGGACGCTGGTGCAAATGTATTCATGACCATTTCCTATCCACGTGTTCCTGTGCCAATATTGTCTTTCAAATAGTTTTTTGCCCTCTCCGGTGTAAGCCCTTTAATATATTTATACAGTGTAATTATATCCCTTTCTGTTTTCATCTGCTAAGTGAATGAGACAAGGTCTTAATATTCTAGTTCTCCATTCTCCTCCTCATGCTAGCAAGCCCTTCTCAGCTCGTGTTCCTGTTTGAATTAATCTTTCTTGTATGTGGTTGACCAAAACTGTGCACAGACTGAGGTCTCACCATAGCCTGATATTAAGATATTACTGTTTCCCCATCTTCTGGAATTCTCTCCTTGATACATCCCAGGATCTTACTTCCTTTTGTACTAGTGCAGCAGGCAAGTACCCTTTCACTCTATTCAGATTGACTGTCTATACCCTAGAGCACTTTCTCTCATACATAATTGATGAGTTCCTTCATTATAACAAATGTATCTGTCTTTAAATGCCTTATTGTGAAATTTATATTGTTTATTACATTTCGTTTCATTTCTGTTACCTCATTCCTCAAGATGAACCACTTCTTTCGGTATGATGTTCAGAGCTTTCTTTATATACCCAGTTCCTCCTAATTGTGTGCATTCAGCAAATACTGTTAGCGTGTTCGTTTCTCTGCCATGATTGTTATTTTAAAATATGGATAGTCTTAATCGTGTAGTCTTAATCAAGAAATTCTACTTGTAGCTGCTCTAACCTAATATTTCTCTTAAAATTCAATGGCTATCTTCATTTTAGCTTGGTTTTAATTTCTGTCTTAATACTGGTATCAGTCTACAGTTTAACACCTTTCCAGGTGGCACCACATTAAATGCTTTTTTCTAATACAGACAGATATATTTTTTCTTTAGAAAATCAGTTGTCAAGGAAATGTGTTAGCTTTGGCTGGAGCAAACTACCTCTTTTAAATCTAGCTTCCATCCCCGTTTTTATCTTCTGCTTTTCACTTTTTCCCTCCTAAGTCTTGCATACTATTGCAGTCAGACTTTCAGGTTATATTTTCTGAAGTAATTTTAACCCCTTATAAATATAATTACTCTATATGCAATTCTCCAGTTGTATGGTAACATCCCCATCTGTACCAATTCTTTTAAAATCCTTGTGATGAAAGCTGTACTTAAATATGTCAGTTCTTTCAGAGTTTAGGAATGGTGCTTATCAGACCTCCTGATCTGAGCACAGTAACCTCTCCAAAATGTTTTCCTACCTTATGAATGTTAATTTCCATTTCCACTCCCTCCTTTTGGTCGTCTAGCCTGCCTCCTGTGCACGTACCACTGTGTTCTTCATCTTTGTTCTTATTAAAGAGCAGTGGCAGAGTATTCATTAGCTTTGGCACAATGTCTAGATGCGTTAATGTTTAATTATCACCACAGCCCCACTTCCTTGCTCGTTACATATGCATATGTGTGGTTTGCTTGAGCTCCAATATGTAACATTACCACCAAAGATTATTTTTGAGAAAGGTAGGGCCCATTGAGACCCAGACTTCCAGGTTGACTAGTCCTGTGTTGGCTTTATTCAGCTTTTATCTTCAATAAGCATTCTAGTTGTAGGGGAGAATTAAATGGCAAGACTGACAAAATAAGTCATCTCTGCAAGAAACAAAAATACCCCTCATTTTGGTGGCTTAAACATTAGACTAGGGGTGAAGCTAAACCTGCTTTGAAAATCAAGAGTAGGGCAGGGTGCCCTTTTGTCAGGTTTACGTGCATAACTAAACTAACATTTGGGAGTGATGGAAAGAAAGACATCTTCAGCACTCATATTAGTGCAGCGGCACAACTGTATTACTGGACACTGTGCACTCTGGTTGGGTGAGGAACATGGGGAGAGGAGCTGGAGGTGGGCAGTGTCGGCAGAGGTGACCACCAGTGGGGAGAGGGGCTGCACGCAGATGAGAGGCCCGACGTGCCAGGGAGCTCTGGATGTGGTCAGGAGACCCTCCTCACTCTTCCTCCGCTTCTCTTCCGCTCCCTACTGCCTTCTGCTTCGCCACGCCTGAGGATACAGGACCCATCTCTACAGCATCCCATGCTTGGCCCCTCATAGTGGAGGGCGGGAGCATGAAGGGAGGTGGTGCCAGGGTTTGTTTCCACTGTAAAAAGGGGAGAAGCAAGGCCAGGAAAGATGAGGAGAAGAGCAGGAGCCAGAGGCTTTCTGGTCCACCGCCTGTTAAGGGTGTGGGAACTGCTGCTTGCAGGCGAACCTTCCATACCCTTGGCAGGACTGGGGCAAGGGCCAGAGGGCTGTGGCAGGTCGGAATCAGCTGTGGGAGGCAGAGCAAGCAATCTCTATCGCTGGCACAGGGCAGCCAGCAATCTGCCACGGGTGGCAGTCCCCTACCGTTGGCTGCCATTTGCTTTTTGCTTTTAGCTGGCTTTGCACGCACAGACACAAATGTGCACGGTGGCACTTGGAAGAGGCATAAACTCGCTGAGCGTAGGCTGTGAGATTGTGACCTCTGTGGGTGCAGCTGCCTGCAGGAACCTCCTCGCTGGCTGACATCTTGGTATGGATAGCATTTTAGAAGGTAAGGTGCCTGTAATAGACACCCTGTGGCTCCAGCCCTAGGGCTTGTTGATCGTTTTCACAGACACGGTAATTACAAAGTGCACTGTTTCCTGAAACATCCTAAGGCAGATTTCAGAGCATTGGAATAATTTAATGTATGAGCAGCATAAACACAGATAAATTAACACTTGGGTGTCTTCAATGCTCCATACCAGATGTGAGAAGCGTAGGACAAGAGAAGATCAGTGGTTACTAACAAAGATAACACATAATATAAAATGGGCGTGTTGAAGTAGGTGTTTCAGCAAGTAGCTGTTTTGATTATTATCTGAAATGCAGATAATGTGTAAGCTTAGACTTGCCACTTTCCCAGGTTTCAGGTTATCTTAAAACAGGCCTTTAAAAGTCTTGGTTTTCTGGTGACATGAAGAGGATGGCTCTTCACAGCAACACTGATGTGGCCAGGGGGAGCAGGGTAGCTCCTAGTCTGGATTCAGACTGATCTGATAGATCTGTGAGTCTTTGGAAAAGATGGGGTATATGCCACACTGTCATTAACTGCAGACGTCTGATAGTAGTTAAAATAATCTGTACAACTACCTGTACAACTCTGTCTTTACACAAAAAGTAGGTACCTAGTACAGGCTGATGCCAAGCTTTAGGCCATTTTCTGTATGGTTTTTAATGTCCCAAATTTGGAATTAATCCTCTTTTCCTGAAAAAAAATTTATGCAGTTTCATAATGGTGAGTGTGGTGCTGAGATATACATGTTCTTACAAGAAATGTGTGGTAAGAAGAGTTTCAGTTTTGAATGAAGTGAAATGAATTCATGTTCTTGCATAAGTACGAAGAACATTCATGACTCTGCTCATCCGAACGTATACCCTGGTCCTCCTCCTTAGACGCCCAAGGGAAATGTTTGTTCAGTGCAAAAAGCAGAAGGATTTCTACATGTTCGTGCCCTTTATGTTCTGCCTCCGCCTAATCGTGCATTTGTACGCTGTGTGGTAGGCACGAGAGTCTTCGGGAGGGATGGGGATGGAAAAGGAGCACGTGCCAGCGCGCAGGGTACCAAGAGGCACGTGGTCCATGCAGCAGAGCGGACAATGGGAGGCTGCTGGTGCGTTTGGCACACCAGCTTCACTGCTTCGCTGCACTTCAGGGCAGCAGAGCCCCGTCTCCCGCACAGTGAGTTGGCTCCGAAAGTGGGACACGAGGTTGGCCCCGGGTGCTTGGCTGTGCCTCCTCTGCGGCCGACCCTTCGCCAGCCAGCCAGAATTGGGATCTGGGTGGGAAAGCTTGACACAAAAGAAGTAGGGGGGCTTTACTGGGGGCTTTGCTTTCATGAACCCATCACGCCGCCTCCCCCAGATTGATTTGTTTGTTCAGGCTTGGTTGCCTCCAGCAACACATTATTCGCATGAACTATGGTGTATCCTGGGAGACCTGCAGGATTCCCTGCAAACCTTTTCAGTTCTTCGTCTCCAAGGAGGGAGAGACACAAAGGCATTTCACTCTGTCGATGCAGTTGCATGTACATTGTTCCCCTCTGAATGCTGGTGTGTCTCTTCAGCAAATGCTGTAACTGGACTCCACAGTCTTCATCTTGCTCCTTCGTCTCAGTCAGCAGAACATACTTTTCTTGGTAAAGCCACCGAGCTGCACTGCATTAAAGGCTGTATTTGAAACCAGGCAATCTGCTATGCTGAGCTGAGAAGGTTTCAGCAGGGCTGTGCTCTTGTTATCTCCGTATACATAGGTCAGTCCTTGCTGCTGGTAGACTTCAGGCTTTCTGGGTATGTCTGGCCTTAAGGTAAATACAGATCGTGTCGTTCATGAACCACTTTCTGCTTGATTTAGCATGGCTACAAAAGCAGTGAAGACACAGTGACATAGACTAACAACATGGGTATGTGCTTGGGGCTCTGCTAAGATCATACCTCTCTGCTAAAACCTGTGCTCCTGCAAATTCTTTTGATATAAACGAGGGTCATGAGAGCCTCCCCGGGATGTGGTCAAACCCTGTAAGTACACTTTCCATCTCTGCGCAGTTTGAAATTACAGGACTCAATGATTTTCCTCAGAAATCTGCTTCAGCTCGTTTGGCTGTTTTGTGTCCTGGACTTGCAGGGACCACCCTATTTGTCACAGCATAGTTAAAACATCGTGAAAAGCACTCTATTTCCCAATTAGTCACGTTAATGTGTCCAGAGATGGGCAGCGTCAGATGAACTGAGCTCCTATAAAGGTCAAGACAGGTTAGCTAAGAGAGGTCAGCCCACTGGTAGTTAAGGCGTCAACACCAGATGGCATCTCAATAAGGGAGCAGAGTCAGAGGCAAGGCACATGGGTGTTCCCATGAGGGTGATGCTGGTGGTAATGGGGGGATACTGGGAGGGCGAGGGGATTAAGGAAATACAGCAAAGGTGTCTTGAGTGTGATCTGCTTTCACCAGGCTGTTCAGTTAGCGAGAGACTTTGGTTCTGAAGAGCCGGGCGGTTTCTCCCGTGTGCTGACATTAGGCCTGCACGCGTTTTGCAGGAGTTGTGCAGTGAGGGACACTGGGCGCAGCTGGTTTCCAGAGGCCCTAATGCAGAGCTGTGGGCACACTCACGGCCGTGTCCCCCTGCCCTGCAGGGCTGCCGTGGCCCTGTGCGGAGCTGGCTGCTGCCTGCAGCTGAGGGTCCCACTCTGCCCTCCGTCCCCCTGCCAAGCTGTGCCCAGCCTTCTGCTGAGACTGACTGCCCAGCTGCCTCCACAGAACAAAACCAGTTTGTCTCGCGTGTCTGGACAACCCAAAGGCTGAACTAATGGAGCAAACAGGTGTAAAGGGAGAGATGGGTTTTGTCTGAGCCAGTAGCTCCTTGTCTGCTGGATAAAAGGAAAAGCAGGTCGGTAGGAATCAACACATCCCTCATCAGATGGCAGGGAGAGGAGTTGCTCTGCAGCGAGCAAAGGCACTTGAGATTAACCCATTAAATCCCAGGGCTCACTTCCAAGGAGATCTCAAGTCAAACAACATGGGACCAGGTCCTGTCAGGCTTCTCCCCCCAGACCTGGAAACCCAGCACAGGTGCCTCTTGATTTCTTTTTCCAGGGAAGAAGCAAAGAGGAAGGAAATATGAGGACGGAGGGCTGGGCTGTACTTTTTCTGCCTTTGAATTCTTTCTCACTCTGTTAAGTAGTGAACAGCTTTAATCCACGTGCTGCAGCCCATCCCCTGCTTCACAGAAAAGTTTCAAGGTGGCTCTCGAGCCTCCTGGCTGCCAGTACTTTCTGAAGAGAAAAGGGAGCCAGCAAAGGCTTCCTGGTGAAAGGCAGCTCTGTTTTGGGTACAATAATTGTAAATGATACTGCCTCCTTCCATGTTCTTGCAGTTTTAAGAAGAAAGAGGTATTTTTCACTTGCTGATCTTTGTACACTTCTTTGTATTCTTTCTCAGAGGTGACTGTTATTTCACAATACATGGCTTATACTTCAGTTAGTGAAGTCCATGCAGTGCTCTGGGATCATTTTGGTTGGAAACTGCTGTATTTTATGTAGATAAGATCATAAGTGAGGTCATTCTTTTCCTCCAGAATTGCCTTATGTATTTACTAGGTTTTAATAAAGCACTCTTAGTACAATTTCTGAACAGCCCAACAGCCTGTCTATTGCACAAACTGCACTGAAACACCATCTTAACAAAGCTGGCTAAAACTTCTACCTTTGTGGGCTTCATCCAAATTTCTAGTGGTGTCCAGGATTTCTTTTGCTATGTTATATGACTTTTATACACCTGTGATGCAGAGAGATTCTGGGCAGAGATAAAACTTTGCCTTCAATTGCTGAAATCTCTAAAATCCACTGCCTACCTCTAAGAAACGCTCTTGTATTCCCAAGGTCCCTTTCCCTTCCTCCACCTCAGGATTTTCTTTCTTCCTGTCCAGTTTTGCTCTTCTGAGTGTTGCATTACTTCTATTCCTTTCCAATTTAAAATAAATGTTTAAGAAGTGAGATGCAAGTGGCTTCAACTTGTTCCTAGTGGGTGAACCTGCTCCATCTTGCCTTCTGGAAGTGAAGGTAAAACGGGTAACGGGACTGTCATTCCCTTTTACTTGGCAGAAGGCCCTTCTGTGTGCAGAAGAATTTCTTCATATTCTGCTTAAGAACTTAAATTGCTGTTCATTGACTGGATAATTACAGTAGCACTGTGGCAAACTAATGGAGTAATGGTACTCTCTGAGAAAATACAATACCAATTCAGGCAGTAGCTAATGCTATACTGAAGTGCCCCGCAGTGTCATTTAAATTTCATCTGTGACGACAAGTTTTGCATCTTACAGGAATCTGAAACTGCAGTGTTTTTCTAGCCATTTTCTCCTTCCGTACTGTGCTCTAGGACTTTGACTCTTGTATCTGGAAAAAATTATCTTGTATCTGGATTTCTGCTTTTGCATAAGAAAAATGTGTTGTCTTTAAAATTCAATTTTCTGGGTGAAAATTTTATGGATATTTTTGTTTTTCAAAATTCCCCCACCCCAAAAAAGATCTTTATTTCCTATACTCTAACACCATGACTCAAGTTCCACTTAAATTAGCATAAATTGGGAAAATGCCACTCAAGTCAGTGAACAAGTTTTGGAGGCCACTGATGACTACGCTTAACAGTGTGATTACCTACAGTGCCCCATGCAACATGCTAGAGAGCCACATAATGCAGGCAAATTTGCTAGAGTTGCACCAAACCTGTCGTATAACCAAAATGAAAGTGTAAAATAAATTCTTGTGCCATTTTTACTCTAATTGCATAGTCGGGAGGTAAATATTCCTCACTATTTTTCCTCAAAAATTTAAGAACCTACACTCCCTTTGTATTCCTTTTTGTTATTTGTTTTAAAAGCCTCCAACTCAGAAAATCACAGGTATGTTTGGAAAATGCTATATTCTGTATTTTTTTCATATAAATGCAGTTGGCTTTGCGATGTGTTTAACAAAGTTAGTTTCCACATTAGCTATGTGCAACCAAGAGGGACGATGTTTAAAAAGAGGAGGACCCAATGATGAATATACAGAAATGTTTAAGAAGGTCTCCAAGGTGTATGCCAAATCTGCCAGTATAGTTTATTTTAAAGTAAATTTCAGGTTGACACCTGTAAAAAATGGTGTACAAATGGTGAAAATGGCGAAAATATGAATACTGTTGAAAAATAACTGCTAGAATCACTAAGGCAGTGAACTGGAACTTGAACAGCCGCAGCATGTTCCTTGCTATCTCACTGCCTTCTGTGATGAATGGCAGGACTGTTGATAATTCTCTTTATTACTAGCACCATAAGGATAAAGTCATTTTTAATTCTTGTGATGAGGTAAGATTGTGGGAACGGTGAAGATCTTCCAACATAATTTTCTACTCTGTGGTTTCTCTGGCAGAAGTTTGAATACAAAGGCTCCCTTTATCAACTGCATGTTTATTTTCTTCAGCTTCTCATACTTTATAATTTGGCTATGAATTTTAAAGAGCATCAAATGGAACAGAGATTAGAAATTAGCACCCTTTGTGTCCTATTGAAAGCAGAGCAGCCCCTCCTCCTTAGACACTGCAGAGTTCTTTGCTAATAAGGCTGACTGAACAAGTCTTCATTAAACTTCATGTTGCTGGGCTGGAGAATTTATTTGGCCTCATCATCCGTTCAGACCATGACCTGGACAAATCAACCGTGATGCCTCAGATGTGAAAAGCCTTTGTTTGGCTTCTTGTGTTCTTAACACAATTAGTAGCTCTGCAGCTCATCTCCTTGGACAAGTTAGGGTCACGCTGTCCCTTGGTGGAACTACTGCTCTCAAGGTAAGTCACTTGGAGCATCCCTCAATTGATTCAGTAGCGTGTGATTTTAGCCACGTAACTCCCAATGCCGTGGAAATGAGTGGCAGATGAGGATAAAGCTGGTTACACCCCGTTGTCATAGGCACTCTGGATTGTCTGTGCTGGCAACCTGCTAGGAAACATAATAGGCCAAAATTTCCTCCAAATCAGTGTAAAGAAACTTGGTTATGCAATATGTCTGTCATTAGGGTGACTGAGGCTTTTCTCCGCTTCCAAACACTGTGGTCCAGATGTTCCCACCTCTTTTTTCAACCAGGAGTGATTTACAGTAGGTGTGAATTCTGTGTAGCATGGCAGACTACACATAAGTCTTTGGTTAAAAGTCACCTTCCACTTGAAGATAAAGTTACTACAAATAATACCAAATAAAGCAGACAGCTTTTTGTAATAGTCATTAAAGCCTTACGAGTTGTTTCACAAATATGTAATTCCGTGAGCATGTTGGAGTTTGCTTTGCTCCAGAAGAATGAAAGGCTAGAGTTCTACACTGTATTTCTTCATCATAAATCCTGAGGATGATGCATTTACTTTGGCACTGGTTTTGCTGCTTCTTCAAATTAGGTCTCCTTTCCCTTTGGTTTTTCTGCAGTGGAGGGAGTGGTATGGTTTCCATTCATTACAGTCAGGAGTTAAGATTTCAGGTTTCTTCCCCTAGGCGATGGCTTACACAGCTTCGAAGCCTTTCCCTTTTCTGTGCCTTAAAGTCACAAGGCGGTGGAAGCATGCAGCAGGTGAGCCAGGGTTCTCCCTTGTTCTATGTGTCTGTGCATATGATTATATATATTTCTATATATGTGAGTGTGTGCATATATACATGCTCTTATTTGTAGATGCTTGCAGGACATCAAACAAGAATCTAAGTCATGGTTTTTGTTGGAAGGGATGGGCGAGCATCAGACAAACCCAACGAAGCGGCTGTGGAATCAGACAGGTCTTAACGGTGCTCCAAATAATACCCCTGTCCCACCTCGGCTTTCTGGCCCACCTCCATCCCTCTCTACACACGCAGATCCCGGTCTCCTCAGCCCAGAGCACAGATTGCTTCACAGCACCAGGAGAACTGTTTTTGGTCAGGTGGTATCAAGCCAGCATGTGAGGAAACAAACATTCTCAGACTCTTCTGAACCAGCCTCATCTTTGAGGGGGACAGAGCTCCTGCCTGCAACTCAGAGTCAGAGAGGGGCTTGTTTACATGTGATACGAGGTGCATCCAAAGGAAAATCCATTTCTAACCACAGCAAGGTTGGTGTGGAGTTGAATGTTAGGCACGGTTAGGGCACCCTTGGGAGTGAAGGAGACATCTCTGAGTGTTCCTAGCATAAGAACTGGACCAGCTGGGTGGTGGTCTGTGGCCTGTGAACTTCTCTACACACTTCTTCTCACAGACCTTGAACGCTTACTGGAAAAACACTGCTTCAGCCATGTGGAAACATGTAACAAGCAGAAACCCATTTAAGACCATGTCTCATAGAGCTCCCGGATATTAGTGGGTTTGGCTGTTCATATTTTCGGTCATGAGAAGCTGTATTTAGCTCTGACTAGTGCCTGGATTGAGCCATGTGTTATATAGCTGAGGATTATCTGGCTTTCAGTTAATCTTTCCTCCCAGTGTATCCTGATGCCTTTCATTCCGTATGTGCTTTTTTTGCTTTGAATATATCCTGGCCTAAACTGTCTTGTCCTGCCAGGATGGTCCTCCAGAAACACATTCTGGGCCACTGAGCTTTAATTTTGCCATCTTTTTCTTCCAAGAAAAGATCTTGGGATGGCTTCTCTTCAGAAGTCACTGGTTGTGAGATAGATTATAAACACAAGCCAAACGCGGCTGACAGGGGATGGTGTTCAGCTGAATTGTAGAGGCTGGGCTTGGTTCGTTCTCTCTTTCTCAACTGCTGCACAATGAACACAGGCCAGCAGTGACAAGATACTGCTTAAGAGCAAGTCCTTATCTGTTATCTATGCTTCAAATGCCTCAGGAAAGAGAGTTGAAACAGACTTTCATCCACGTTTCATATTTTGTAAGGGTGAATATGAATAAAGCTTGGTGAGGCGTGATGAAAAATAGACCTGGTCATGGGTAATGGGACAGCTTAGGGGCTCTTCAGCAATTTGTTCTGCAATGAGATCTGGTAGGGTATCAAACAGGCCCCAGCAGTAACAGCAGAAGCTCTACTGGTTAGCTATCTACAACAATGTCTGCCAAAGAAGTGTCAAACATCAAAAGGACAATCTTGGAAGGGGTGAACTAGACACCTGATATTGATCAGCTGTTTTAGTTTTTCTGCAGGAGTTGTTGGAAAAGTTCCATGGCCTTACTGGTTTAGACAGAACTTCCATCGAGGTGCCAGGTGAGGTTTTGTCAGACTGGACCCAAACTGGCAGCAGCAGGGTGGGTAGGGTCCTTCTCTGGGATGAAGGGCATGAAGCTCTTGTGTGAACAAGAACAGAGTTGAACCTGGGTTTCCCACAGCCAAGCAGAAAGCCTGAGTCACCAGCCTAACGGGCTTTTTGGAGTGAGTTTATCCTTCTGATTTTTCACAAAGGCTCTTGAGAGTCTTTGAGGTGTTCAGCTTAGAGATAACAACAGCACTTTAGTGCATGTACTTTTTGGAAAGCAGATTTTAGGGTTTTTTCCACAAATCTGATTCTACTCCTAATTTGAGTAAATTGCTGTGCACATTTTAAAAAGTTTTTTATCAGACAAAGGGTCAATACCACGTGAGGAAAAAAAGCTCT
The DNA here is from genome assembly GCA_008711295.1 of Anarhynchus alexandrinus. Taxonomy (NCBI): domain Eukaryota; kingdom Metazoa; phylum Chordata; class Aves; order Charadriiformes; family Charadriidae; genus Anarhynchus; species Anarhynchus alexandrinus. Next base: position 257,076 of record VUYV01000100.1, on the reverse strand, counting down.
GTTTCCTGAGAAACAAGTTTGCTTCAGTATATCCACAACATCCCAGCACCCCATGCAGTGCTCCGTCGTGGTGGCCAGATTAATTATGGACTTTAATTGGGAACAAGAAACAAAGGAGGGAGTCTAAGGGAAGATGACTTCATCTCCCTGCTCATCTTACATTGCTGTTTCACACAAAAAGATCGAGGCAACAGACAGAACACCAGACAAAATTATCTACATAAAGGTTTCCCTTGACTGAGGAGAGGAAGGATAAAATGAGAAAAGGATCATTGTTCATCTGGAAAGTCACAAGAGCAGATGGGAGTTTTCATCTTTTCCAGCCAGCATGTTTGTTTAAGCCCCACACCTTTAAAAGTTTTTGTTCAAGCAGTGTGTCCTTGGGCTAATTTCTCCATCTCATTCTGCCTTAGCCTCAACTTGCTACGAGCCTGGGAATTTTTAGCCTCTGTGAAACAAAAAGTGCTTTTTTCTTACACGGATAAAGCAAGTCCTATCTGCTATACAAAACTGTTACAGTTACAGCAAGGTGCAGGAGGGGAGTGAGCAGTGAAGGCGTTGCACAAGGGACAGCTTCACGGCTGCCAGACCTGGGGGTATTAGAAAACAATTGTTCCTGTTCTGCTGTTAATTCTCTAATTTCAGATGAGTAGTATAGGCTCAGATTTGCAAAGGCCTAGATGGAGAGGCTGGCACAAGGGGAGACAGTATGTGGCCACTCTTCATTTGTGGGGTTTTTTCCTGAGAAGAGGCATCTAACCACTGATTCTGCCCCCTCACCTGCCAGCACATATGTACCCCATTAGTAAGGCAGTCACATCCTTTCTGCAGGCTGGCAGGCACCAGCTTTGCTGCATACTGTTCTGCACCTTTCCCACCCAAAAGTCTCCTGTACAACACACTTGTCCCTACAGTACCTGATCACATAGTCATTCATTCCATCATCTAGGCCCCCCTTCATCATTTAATTCACTCACTGGTAGACCAAAACCCAAAAGTCATAGCTTGGTCTTTCATTGTTGATTCTGCACACTGTCACACTCCACCATGCAAACCATAAAGCCATTTACCTTCCGCAGTTAATTCAGCATCCTTAAAATCATTTCTATAATGATTTATTTTAATGGTTAAATGTCAAATCAGTGATTTATTTGTAAGCCAGATACTTTCTGGCATGATTTCCAAATTATCCAGATAACCTTGCCTTCCAACAATCTGTTTGTTTTCCTTAGTGTGTCAAAATCCCAAATACGTTTTGTTTCTCCATAGTAACCACTAAGGGGAAATGAGAAAAACCTGAGTAACCCTAGAAATGTCACAGCGGAGCGGAAGGATGCTGGCGGTTGCTCAGAGGCACTGACATATTGTCCCTGTGGTTTTCAGTCTTACATCCGAACTGCTTAGGGCAGGGATGAGGGCAAGGACGAAGATGACGTAGGCTGAAATGGCACTCTTGGGAAGACCTAAAGGTGTATCTGGCAGGTGGAGCACTCCATGTTGGTGGACCTGGCTGTTGGGTGGGTAGGTTAGGTTTCCTTCTTTCATTTGGCTTTTAGGGGAAGAACTGGCAAAGAATTTCCTGAATCGTAAAGTTTAATCCCCTCCTATCACAAATGGACATATCCTGTTATCACTGTCGTAAATTTGTCTTGTTTGGTCTTTAAAAACAGGATTTCTATGCTCTTCATTTTCCTTCTGTAAGACTGCACTAGAATCTCTCATACTTCCAACAATCAGAAACCGCCCTCTAATTTCTGTCCTTTAGTTTGAGAAAGACATAAGAAAATATTTCCAAGGAGGTGCAAAAGTAGAGATTAAAGATGACTGAATGACTGACTAGTTTAAAATGCGGTAAGTACTTTGCATTTAAAAGTTATCTCTGTGTTTACCCAATCTGGAGGAAATCCAAAACAGTTCACCTGAGGGGACAAAGGAAAATCCCAGTCCTAAAACCAGCTGGTGTCTGAAGAGTTAACTGGACACGGTGATTCAGCTGCTGACACAGGGAGCAGCCTGCTGCATTTCTTGCAAGGTGATCAGTTGAAATATTTTTGGGTTTGGTTTGGTTTAGTTTTGCCGCCCAAAAGGGAGCTTTCGTACCAAAGAGGAAAAACCAAAACATGAGGGTTTGGTTTTTTTTGTTTGGCAGAGTTTGCCATGAAGTTTCTCACCCGTTGAGCCTGCTTCTCCCAGCCTTTCTGCCCGTCTCCCACCTCCCGCTTTGCTGGGTGTGCCAAATCTGAACAGTAACCTGCACATTTTTCCGTCTCCCTGCCCTGCCCACCCGGCGGAGAGGGGCGGATTGGCAGGCGGCGAGCCACGGCTCCTGCTCCGGCACGCAGGGTGCATACCTCCCCGCTCAGCTCCCACAGCAGGCAGCCATGGACAAACGCAGGCGGAGGCAGCCAGCCCCACTGACGCGCCAGCCGCTGGCACCGCCAAACTAAAGTTATCCGAGCCCCGGGTAAGTGCGGCGAGGAGAGAATCCATTCAGCCGAGCGATCGGGATTTGGGTTTTCATACGGGTGGGAGGAGGAGCGTACGAACTTCATTTAGAAGAAAGGGGCTGTAGCAGCAGGGGCTGGTAAGTGGCTGGCTAGGCGGGTGGGTGGACGGAAGGATGGCTGATGGATGAGCTACAGAGAGGGAAGACTGGAAGATATGTCTCAACCCACAAAGTCCAAGGGAACCTCTAACACGATACCGCTGACTTGGGAAAGTTGTATTTACGGGAAGAGTTTGACGCTGTGAGCACTGGTAGGATGAGGCAGAGGGCTGACTTTTGTTCCTCCGGGAACAAGTGATTCAAAGGGGGATTGTAAGTTGTATATATCAGCATGTAACATCCTCCTGCGCCTTATTCATAGTGCCTGCTGCACCGGTACAAATGCACCGTGTTTTAAAGTCAAGGAGGATGTGGGGGAGGAGAGCAGTTTGGTTCGTGAACTTTTGTGGGAGGTTATTTCTTTTCTGATCAGATGGAGGAAAAGTAGGCTGTTTCCTTGTTGATAAAAGCTTCTCTGTGGTATAAGAAGATAAACTGAAACATAAAATAAAAAGAGCTATATTAATTTTCTCCAAATATTGCTGAAGGGATAATGGAAGTCTGTGTCTGTGCCTGCTGAGATGTTCAAGAAAGGGAAGATTTGGAAGTAGGTTTTGCTGTGAGATTAACAGCTCTGAGCTGCTCTGTATAGAATTTCAGTGGGTGAGTGAGCAATTCAGATTCGTCAAGCGCTGCATTGTTAGGGGACTTCAGTGTTTCGGTATTTGTTGAAAACACAAGAAATGCGTTGCCCTCGTGTAGGCAGGAATAAGCAGCTGGATTTACAAATAAGCGTGCATTTGTAACTGAGTTTTGAAGTGCAAAAAGCAAAATTCAGCTAACTGTTGTGGTCTATAAGAAAGGATAATTTGATGCGACTCCTTTTTTCCTTCCTCTGTTGTTTTTGAACAGCAGTTTGTACTACAGTATCATGATGTGTAGGAGCATGTATGTCTGAGCACTTTGAGATCAGGTTGTGTGAAGACATCCTTACAGATATGATTATATTTGGCCTCCTGAATACTGGCCTGGCTTTCTTTGTAACTTTTATTTTCCATTCCTTACAGCCAATTCCAAAATGCTCAATTTGACATCAACTCTCCATACTTAATCTAGTTACATTAATGTTTTTCTGTGAGGGAGCAGCACTAAAATTCATTCAGCTATTTCTAAATTCACCACACAACAGGGGAGTGAGATGGAACTACTTAAATAACCGTTGCTGTATTTTTTCCCATGCAGATTAAAAGGTCAAAAAGCTTTAAAGCGATCATGTAGCTGGAGCTTCTGCGTATCGCAAACCATAGCACATCCCTGACTTAGTTCCTGTGAGAACTAGAATAATCTTACCTGCCTAAAGCACTCCTGTGACGTGGGACTTCACTGCGCAGAGTTTTTGGTAAATTGGTTCAGTGGTTAATTGCTCTTGCTATTAAAACTCTGCATGATTTCTAATCTCAGTTTCTCCATGTTGCCTTCCAACTATCGCATATCACTTATTAGATCACAGCAATTTTTCTTCTATAATTTTCTGTGTAGGTGCTTACAGACTGATTGTTCCTGAATCTCCTGCGGCGCAGATTAAATAGATTGAGCTTTTGTCTTTTGCTGTGTGGTAGGGTTTTTATTCCTGTATAGTTGTTGTGAATCTTTTCTGAACCCTCCTCGGTTTTTCTACGTCCCTGAATGCTGGACAAAAGATGGGGTCATAGTGGTCTGCCAGGAACCAGGCCACACTACATATGCGAGTGAAATGATTTCCCTTCTGCTTCATGTTTCTCTCTTCGTAAATCTTAATATTGCTTCAGTTCTTTTAGCCTCAGGATTGCACCAGAGGTGATAATCATACAAATCTTTTCCAGAATCACTGCTTCTGAAGGTGCCCTCCATCCCACAATGTTGCCTTACTTCCCTCTGAGCTTCCTTCCCTGAGTGAAATCCATGCACATTTTCCCGAAGTACATACTGTTGAACACACCATTCATGGTAAAACACATTTACAGGCAACAGTAAATGAGATGTACAGTATTATTTCCATCTAAAAGTGGATCCTACTGGCTCCATGTGGCAAGAGAGGCTCCCTGTTACCTCTTTAGCAAAATTGCTGCTCACAATATACTGGAGTTCTGCTTTACATCTCTTTTATCTGCTGCATCGTGCAGAGTGCAGCCTGACCAGCCGAGGAGCCTCTTCACTGAGCAGTGAAATCTGCTTGGCATCTGGCCATCCACAGGCAGACTCGGCGATCCCCTTTCCAGGTGGTCCCTTCCTAGGAAATGAATGAAGTAATGTAGGTGAAAAGAATCAGCCTGAACTTTCTCCTTCCCAAATTTAAGCCGAACTCCAGAGCTTTCCCGAAGCTGGAAGCTGTTCAGTTGAGCTTAGCTTATTTTCTGTTTTGCAGCTGCCTCAGCATGTACAGGTTCCAGCTGGGACCAACAGAGAATCACTGAAATGTTGTCAGGAATGCTGATCCAAGATACTTTCTGTCCTGACCTGAAGTTCAGATACTCTCATGAGAGCTCCTGTTCTCAGGAGATTTTCACTCTGTTCTGCAGGCCAAAAAGATGATGAAGAAACACCCAGACTTTGGTGTACTTAGATGAACATGGTTTGCAAACCATTGGAGTAGACAGCTGCTGCAAGCAGGGTCCTTGTTCCTCCAACCGAATCAAAAGTAAGGCTGCTCTTGGCTGAAAAGGGATTTGCTTTGTCTCTGCTGGAAGTTGTTCCCTCCACTTCTGTACCCAGGCATTACAGTGAATAAAAAGGGAAATAAGAGGATAACAATTGATCTTTTTTCTTTTCTTTTCTTTTCTTTTTCATCTAATATCATCAAAAAATGCCTTGCCTATCACAAAAGCAACCAGAAGTTTTCAGTTTGGACAGGGAGTCTTTGCTCTGCTGTTTATAAATCTGCATGCACCAGAGCTACATGCACTAGATGCTGAGCACCAGGAGTTAGTTAAAGCATGCGGGATTCCAGTAACTGCCATCTGATTAAACTCTACCCTGAATTTACAGAGGATAATGCTACCAATGCTATCTATATTTGTTCTTTCTGCTCGAGAAGTGTTTGCCACTTCCATTAAATGACTTGCTAATGGTTCACACTGTAGCATGCTGTGCAGGAGAAAGAGATAAAATATGCAGGGTTAGTTCTAGCTGTATGTTAAAGTTGCAAACCCACCACTCAGCATCCCTGATCAGCCACAGCTTCCTGGAAAATGACTCCATCCGAGGACATCGTGCCTTTCTCCACTCACATCGTTATTCTTGCTGGTGGACCCAGAAGGATGCCAGTTCCAGGCATGCTATGTTTCTCACCTGTTTGCTGCTTGTTATTTTGATCTCTTGCAAATTCTGTAATTAGCGCTGAGGCCTGTCTGTACAAGCAAATACTCTAGAGGAACGCCTTTCATGAAAGCTAAACTGCACCCGCTCTGCACCAGCAGCTTCAAATCCGCTCTTCCACCCTACCTTCCCCATCTAGAGGAGCCACCATTTATCCCCAGCGCAGCAGTCCTGCCTCCTTCCCCTTGCTGGCAGGGGGCAAGCAGGGGTTGACATCTCTCCCTGCTCATTGATGCTCATGGCTGGTGGGGCAGCCCCAGGGGGGGACACGCAGGGGACACAGCCACTGGCCGGGCGGTCCTGCCCCGCTCACCCCGCTGCCACAGCGACAGGGTGGGAATGCCGCTGTCTCGGCCATGGCTGCCTCCATTCAGACACGGCTGGGTTGCAGACAGCTTTATTGTCTGCCGGGCAGTTGTCTTTCCATCAGCTTCCAGCGAAGGCAGCCGCATCCCCGAAGACAAAAGGCCCGGCACAAAGAAGGGACTAAACGGGGCTAAAAGTTTAAAGGGGGGGAGGAAAAAAAGAAAATCCCGTAATTTATGTTTTAGCTGTAGGGGAGAGAGGAGAAAAATCATTCTGGCTTCTCCTAAATGATAGTTCGTGAAGGAGGGGAGGGGGCATAATTAGGTTTTGCGGGGATTTGGTAATTGCTTCCTGATGCCTGGTGAAGCTCTTTCCAAGGAGACTGGCTGGCCCACAGGGCTGTGTGGCACAGTTTCTACCCCAGCATAGTCAGGCTGCTGACAGCTGCTCAGATCCTATAATAAAAGAGTTGGGTTTCAATTTGCTTTATGGGTGAACCAATTTTCATATCCAAAATCACCAGCACAACCCAAGGAACGGTTTTGTTCATATACCACTTGGTGAGCTCAAGCACAGATTTCGCCACGTGTCAAGTAGATATCTTGTTTTCTAAGGTTGCCCCCTTACGTTGCGGTGCACCAATGATGGGGAAATTTAGGGGGGAGGATACTGCTGAGTTAGTAAGTACAGGATTTAATCTTCCAAGCTGTCAGCATTTCTAGACCATTAAAATTATGTTTCAGAGAAACACACTCCCTTCCAGTGCAATTTCTTTCCTTGTCGCAAGCAGAAACACACTTTCATTAAGCCAGAGTGAAGGCAGAATTCTGCTTTGTGACTTCAAGCTCTCATATGCGTGTTCCTTAACAAATCCTACAAGAAACGCCATTTCACAAAAGATGTTAAATTCGAAGCTTTCCATAAGAAGCATGTCCTTCTCCACATGACTGGCCTTTTTGTTTCCACCATTTGACCTCAGTGTGACCCAGATGAGTGGTACGAACCTGCAAACTGGGGAAATGCAGCACAAAAGATCAGATTAGATCATGTTCCTAAACCCCATTTGATATTTCTTCCAGACTTGTTAACCTAGTAGAAGTTAGCCAATGGTACATTATCATCTGACTTCTATTTCTGACACTTTATCTGACTACTTTATCCACTGTACCCAAGTAAGCCAGTGGGCAAAAAAAAAATCCCCCCACCCCCCATTTCCATAACATACTGAAACAATTCTACAACATGATCTCATGAAGGAAAAAAATCTCTTTTCTTAGGAAGTGATCAGCTTATTTTTTGAAACGGTAGAATATAACGCTCGCTAGTGAACTGAGGCAGTCATTCTTGTCCATAGCAGGGGTGGTGTTCTTAGGCAGCTCCTCTCAAATCTCCTGCAACAGTCAGTGCCACTGTATAATAAGATACTGCTTTAGGGTACTTTAATTACCTGTTAAGTGTTTGTTGCCTATTAATTTCTTGAATGTCCATTTGATCTGTTTATAGAAATAGATTAATAATTATTTTTTTCCATTTTATAGTCCGAGTACCTTTCTTTTCAAGCTCAGTAAAGTCCTCGTATGATCTTATTATCCCATTTTCCTCGTTTCTCTAGTCCCTGTTGTTTCCTTCGGGCAGACCTCGGTTCTTTCAGGGCTCTTCAGCAAATTCTCACATGGCCCTCCAGAAAGCCGGGCTTTGTTTACAGGGCACAGCAGCTGTGGGGCCCCTGTTGTTTTCCTTCACATCAGTCACATTCAGTGCTCAGCTCTTGTCTCTCAGCTGCCACCAAACCAGCTACGCACTTTGCTGATACAGGCAGTAAGGTTTCCTATCGCATTGTCCCTTTTTTTTTTTTTCCTTCTTTTCCTAATCCTATCCTGTACCCTGAAGACCTGCTAGGTCTTGTCTACATTTCAACAACGCAGAAGGTTATTTCCACTTAGCTTTCTGTGGTGTATTTTGTAGATGGATTGCCCTGACACTAACAGAGCCCCATCCCACCTGGCCCCTGTACCCTGCCTAATTCCTAGTAACTGCTACGCCAGGACAGAAATTTTCAGGATTCCTTGTTCATCGCCTTTAAAGCTGGCAACTTATTCTCTCATGTCTGCATGTATGTGTGTGCATACATGTATATATATGGCAAGGGGCTCACTAACTGAGATGGCTGACATTTGGGGCCTCTTCTTTACTTCTCCACAGGATTATTGTAACGTTTTCTGCTCTTTGTCTCTATCTTACAAAGAAAAAGAGATGACTTGGCAAAGCCACTAGCTGAATTCCTCCCCCTCTGCACCCCCAGCAAAAGAATGGGGAGCATCACTTGGGAAAGAAAGAGGACATTCAGCTAAGACTGGGCAGTGATGGGGGAAGCTAAAACTTAACAGTAAGAAAAGAAATCAGCGTGGCTGAGAAGTTATGCAGGACTAGCATAAGGGGATTTGGGCCCTGTATACCCTGTGTTTTGCCCCCAGGCAGAATCGTAGCTTGGAGGGAAGATGCCTGCTCGAGATGGGAAGATGGGAAGTTACAATTTGTGTGGAGAGGAATGGGTTTCCTCTTCACTTCTCGCCACAGAGCGCTGGGATAACATTCTGAGTTACTTCTTTCTGTTCTTTACACGTGGGTCTCTTGGTCAAACTCACACATTGAACAGTGAGGCCCATGCCTTTCTGTTTGTTGTAATCACACCAGCATGGCCCAAGGGAAAGAGGAAGAAATGGCTCGTTGGATCAGTTCAGTTTGGCTGCTTCTGTGGAGTGACCCTGAACCCTGAATAATCCCATGTACCGTGGTGGCTCCACACGCAGATACAAAAAAGGAAAAACAAAACTCCAAATGACATAAAAAAAGATAACAGCCCAGTATTCGGTTCTGTTGATTTCCTGCAATTGTGAATAGCTGCACAACAGCTGGGCTTTTATGGTGGGAGCCTGGGCTGAAGGAAAAGGCTGCGCTAAGGGAGTCCCAGACCTGGAACAGATGACTGTGGAAAGGGGAGAACAGCCTCATCAATCAGAGCAGTAGGTTGTAAAACAAGCCATTGCCTCATAACAGCCTCCCGGGCTGGTCGGCAGCTGCCTTGAGGTTGGAGATGAGGTGCTGATAGCACCATGGGATGATAACAAGACTCTCAGACTGGGTCAGAGGCCTTATAACAGCAGCAGTTAGCTCAAATGTAGTTAGATGACCATCATGACAAGGTTTCTGTTTTCTGCTGTCCTTGGGAGTCCCTTCGTTAAGTGCATCCGAAGGGTGAGCTGGGTCAGCTCCATTCATTTCTGAGGTTGGCTGAAGTTGTCATTTCATGTGGTTGTGCTAGGCAGGCTGGCAGGGCAGGCGCGCTCTGCTGGTACAGCTGTGCTGTTAGAAACACTCTCCAAGCCAGCTCTTCTAACATTATTATCGTTTTCCTGGATGGACAAAAACTGAGAACAGTCTTTAAGTGCCACTGTAAAGGAGGCTAATGTTAGGTTACCACCACTGGGAATATTTCTTCTTATTCTGTCCTGTCTCCCTAAACCATCTTGCTCGGCGTATCTTCAAACCACATCTTTAAAGGCGTGAAGAGGTGAGAAACAGCAATACAGCACCCTGACTCAACCCTGCAGCTGCTTTAGCAAGAGCGTAATATGGGTTTTGAAGACATAGTTTCAGTTTATTACAGAATAAAGTGGTGCCTACCTGGCTGTAAGAAGCACGTTTCAGTATCTGTTGCAGCCAGAGTCTGCTTTCCAAGGTCTCGGGAACTGTTTGGAAACTCCAGGGTTTTTCTCAGTATTTTCACTCAATGCAAAGCTTTTCTTGTTTGTGATCTCTGAGCAACCCCACGGGCCCTACTTTTGTCATTCCAATTTCTACCTGAGCAAATATTTAGGTCTTTCAGGTGCACAGTTTAAAAGAGTGGGTATTAAGTAGTCCTCATGCCCTTACAGTCACAGAGTGAGGAGTAAACCCATGCTCGCCTTACACTCCTGGAAAAACTCCCAAATCTCTTTTCATGTTATAAATGTTCTCCAACCCACCTTACCACTCAGCCTCAGTGTCTCAGGCCTTTCTTTGTCCCAGTCCTTGCTGCCTACCTGAAGCAAAATCAGGCATGACTTTGGTTTTTCTAAACCAGGGATATTTTCTGTATTTTGTTTTTGTATAAGAACACATCTGCTGGATTATAATTTTTAGTGTTCCAACATTGTGCAAGGTGAATGCATTAAAAATAACTGTAATTTAAATCATTAATTCATATGATAGAAAGAATATCTCTTAGCAGCTCTCAATGGAAACTATCTATCATCAGGTTTTCCCCCAGTTAACATCAGGTCAGTCTTGGCAGAGGGAGCAGTGCCACACACACTCTCTCTTTAGAAAAACCAGTATTTGTCATACTTGGATCTCAGGAGGGAGTGTTGCTGACTGGTACTAGAGGCCTTTTTGGCTTGGCTCCAGTATTTCTGGTGGAATCCTTCTCGCTTGTAAATAATGTGGACAGTGCTCTGTTTTCAGCACATGGGAGGAACAAACAGAAAGAAGCAAATTCCCAGTATTTCTCCTTGCAGTTCACAGCCAGTCCTCTACTCGAGCATTCGGTCTTAGCTGTTTACTGCAGCTCCTCCACCTTTCTATTTGTTCTCATCCAGATACACCTACTTGCAAGCAGCCAGTACACCAGCAAATTCCATGGCACGCAGGAGTTAAGTTTTGCTCAGCCATGGGTCACAGCTTCTACTGTCTCCGATTATTTTATTCCCTACAGGAGCTCCCTTATTCCATTTATCCTGCACGGTCCCTAGAAAGCCCACAAGCTTTCACATGACTTATGATAGCCAATTCATCAAACACACTTGACAACAGCCATTAACACTTTGCATTACATCAGTATTTTTGCTTTGCTACAGAGAGAAAACTTGTGGAGCAGAGGGCATAAATTGCTAGCTGAAGGTCACTTAGACAATCCCATAGTTCAGATTAGCACCTAGGCCTTTTGCAGCCCATTCCTATTCCATGATCCTTTGCATCATGCTGCTTCTCGGGCACCTGTAATTATCATTATTTGTTGAGGGTGGGGGTGTTGCTTTGGCAGGTGCATCCTCAGCGACATCTACATGGGTCAGGCATTACACGTAGATCAGGCTGTCCTTTCTGTTTTTTCACACTATTTCCAGCTAGTCTCCTTCAGTCCTTCATGGTATGTGTCATAAATCCCGCCAGGAATTAAAAAAAAAAATAAAAAGGAACTTTGCCTGCACATGGCTTTGCTGTAGCTCCTCACACCTTTGCATTGAGCACCTCACTTGTTAATTTGTAAAACTTGACTGTAACCTGGAGCTCCCACGTGCTTTGAGTCAAGAAGGACTGGCCAGACTGGCTACCCTCACAGTTACGTGGTTTTCTCCCCACTTTAAACAGACAATGTTTTCATGGCAAGCTACAGGGGTGAAAAATGAACATAAGCTTCAGGTAAAAGTGGAGCACTGTTAACTTCCATAATTTATAAGTATGTATCAGCTGTGCTGTCTATGGAACAAATCTGTCTTTACAGTTAATCAGGTAACTGAATTATTAAAATATGTAGCTGAAGTTGAAGTTTCTGCAGAGCCTTACATTAGAAATTGGGAAATGAGTCTTTGGGTTTTTTGAAACAACAGCAGTGGCATAACTTGTAAATCATTTTGACATTGCTCAGGGTAAAAGTAGTATAAATATGAGATTACCTCTTGCCCAGATAACCTGAGATATGCAGACAAATCTGGCAGACAGGATGTGAGCTGCTGACTTGATATGACATAAAACTTGATCCTGGGAAATGCCTTGGGTGCGGGAATGAGGAAGTTAGTGCTACTATTTTTAAATGTTGTGGGGAGCCAGAAGTGTTGGGCAATAGTGCATTTTGAAGATGTAAAATAACAAATGTCTGGTTTTTCTCCTTTTTCCCCCATCACTTTTTTCTCTGCAGTATAGAGGTTTAAATCTTTTTCTATCAATATAAATTTTAATTTTGTACTTCTTTATGTCAGTCATGGAGCAAAATACATTCCTTCTCTCCCTGATATACCTTGTCCTACCTCCTCCTAAATGATGTGCAGATATGGACATCAGTGTTTATTTTTGTTAGGAGTGAATTGGGCACTGGAGCAGGCTTATTTGACAACCCTGTGTACTGACTTGTCTTTTTTTGCTACAGAATCAGCACAAGACTCAGCAGATAGCTGGGGTGATGATTGCTGGTTCCAGTCACGCAGGAACTGCCCACCTAGGAATCAGAGATCAGCCAGTTATTTTGCACCCACTACCAGGTTGTCATCAGCTGGTGTTAGCATTTGTGGTCACTACCAGTACGGTTTCTGAATTGACGGACTGGCAATAGCAAACCCAGACTCTTTCAGACATCTAATGCACGTGATGGTCTCCTGCCTTCAATTTTCCTATGGCTGTGGGAACATTTCTCGCATTTACTCGATAGAGCCAGACCCCCATGTTCATGCAATCCTACAACTGCCTTTTTGGATCCTTAACTTGATGCGTGAGGCCATAGTGTGTAGCTTTGCAGTCAAAGGTTATGCCGCTTAATGGGATCCCAAACTGTGCGAGGATCCACCAGCTGGCACGTTTCCATCTGCAGCTGGGCACTGCAAATGTCAGGCCTATTCCACATGGTACTACCTCAAGCACTGAAGACAAAACTTCAGAGTTCTGCGTTTTGCTACCAGTCCATCATGTTTTGCTTGTAAAATTACAACATAAGGAAGTAGTGTATTGTCTGTGCGTGAGAGATTTATGTAACTGCTCTTTGCAAAAGAGAGCTTGTTCAACAGCCCATGCTAGTATCAGCTCCTCCAAGATGGAGTGGGATTGCCTTTGCCTTTATAGGATTGGCTACAGATTTATTCTGCTTGCAAACTGTCATGCACTTCCTGAAACCTCCTGGGCCTGGGCTAGCAGGACCATTTCTCTTTCCTTATTTACTCTCAGCATATTTCTTCATGAGCTCCGTGGTCTTGTCTCAGTGGCAGTTCCACTATTGAAGGATATGCTCTATGTACTGCTGATTAAAATCAGAGGGAGGCAGACCTCTGTGGGTGGAAGCAAAGTCCAAAGTACATTCAGAGGCAAACTGACTCCATTTATCTTAGCCAATGTACTTTGAAAGGAACCGCTTTTGAAAAATGTCATGTGCATGTCTTCCATTGTTCTTGTTTGCTCCTTGTTCTCCTTCTGGATAAAAGATGAAGCAGAGGGATTCATTCTTCTCCAGAGAGCCTCTCTCTCTCTTACCGATTCCTCTGCTGGAACAGGCTCAGCTCTGCATTTCCCAGCTCTGCTCTGTCCCCTCACGCACAGGCTGTGTCTAGCCTGTACAAACTGGGAGCGTCAGTACTCACCTGGTAGTAACAATGACTAAGGCTGGGGTGTAGTCATAGTCTTGGTAACCTCTGGACGGAGCACACCTTGCTGAGAACATAGTTAGATGACACGGTGGTAAAAACACGTCAGTCGTATCTATGCTATGTCTTCAGGGGTGGACATAGCATTGCTTTGTAATGAATCATGTAGGTATGCTTAGTTGCCAAAATGTTTACTGTATGAGTATATTGTGTTTGTTTAATAGAATTAAGTTCTAAGGATAAACAAGCAGGTTTTAATGCTTTCTCCACCACTTATGTGAGATCTGTTCACAGCTTGGCTCAAATGATTACTAATTATAAAGCAAAAGTATTATGTCACATATATATTGTGAATTCTTTGAACAGTCATAATCTAGTCTAAATCTTGTAAAAATCTTCAAGACTTCCTCTAATTGTATCAGTCTTAATGTACCACCTTCTGGCCAGCTAATGGAAGCACATGTATTGATCTTCAGGAAAAACACGTGCTTTCTTAGATCTGTGACTCTCAAATGGGTTTAAATCAAAAAGCATTCTTTTCTGTAATCCTTTTGGGACACATTCACTACTATTGTTTAACATGTAAGAGAAGAACTCCACTTTTTGTAAGTATGTTACACGAACAAAATGTGTTTACTTCAATTTCTTTTTAAAGTAGCCTTCTATACTGAAAAAAATCAAAGCAAGCTGGGTTTAAATGATAAATAATGCTTTTTTTTAGAGTACCTAATATCTTCCAGCTATAGCTAGGAGAGTTTTTATGCCCTTTTAAAGTTCCTTAATGCCTCTAACTTATTGCCACCTAATTCCTACCTGACCTGAAGATCTAACGGTTTGTTTAAGACACTAACAATCTTGTCCATGACTTGCATGAACTATGTCTAATTTCAAATCTGTTGTTCAAATGATAAATTTGTATTAACTGGAGACCCAGGCATATAGGCACTTACATTTCAAAGCTATATATCTATCTTTGCTGCAATGTTTTGGTGATTTCTGGATAGATTGTGTGTTTGTTCTTGACTGTAATTCTGTCTAAGAGTATTAGCAAACTAACTTCTAAGTGTTTACAGACTAAAACCCAAACAGTATATTTGGAAAGCACATTTTCTGAATATGGACATCTGTTGTAGGAATCCGAGTTACCAGATTTGTGCACGAGGTGTGTTACAGATGCTTGGGTTTGTTTTAAGCCGAGCCAGATCCATTCTGATTGCCTAATCCACTGCACAGTAGAGACTGCAGAACATGTAAGAAACTTTTACAAAACTGTAGTTATAGCCGAGAGCAGATGGCATAGGTGAGATCTGTACAAGGAAAAGGAGTGTTAACTGTACAGAGATTATGAGTTTCTGAAATACTGTTTCAGTTATTCCATGTCACATCTGAATTTATTTTTTTTCGTAAGCCAGAGTTTTAACTACTCAATAAACATAACACAGTAAAAATATTGATTATTTTTAAACTGAATAATGCAGGAAGGTTCTAAGTTGCAAACTTATTTTGTTATGTTGAACATTTTCTTTACTCAAGGAATAATGACAGGGCTCTGATTGAATTTCAGGCTTCATTTAATTAGCTTCTCCAATTGAATAAAGATAACCAGAGGAGCAGAAAACAGGTGAGACAAAAAAAGGCACTCAGGTAGCATCATACATAGCTGGTTGCAATGAAACTTCCAGCTGCAACTACCACTGTTCTTATGGGTACTCTGATACCAGTTTCTTAATGGTTAGGTCAAGCTTCATCGTTGGGAAGATGTTCTCTTCCCTCTGCAAGCAGTTTGTTGCAGTATGAAGACTGCTGCAATCGAGCTGTGAGAGGCTGTCATAATTTGCTTGTATTTCATCTTCAGTTTAAGATCTGCATGATGACTTCCATTTAAAATTAAATGTAGCAGTTCTTATAAAGATTAGAGACTCATGGGGATAAATTAATTGAATGTAGATGAAATCCATTGTGTTTTAAATAGAGCTGGAAGCTCTGTGATATAACTTCTTTGTAACTTCAGACGATTTAACTTCTTTTGACAATTAAACTTCTTTTGGGACCTATGATGAATTTGCAACAGTTAACCAAGCATCAGGAATCATACTTAAGTAGTCATTAACCCACTGCTGGGAACAGACTATTTAGTGCTTCAGATTAGAACTACTGCAGATTTGGGATAAAACTAGACTAGGTTTAATCAGGCCACTGATTTACGTGGCCTAAATTTAGATACCCAAGTTCAAAGGGATGTAGCGATAGAATATGACAAAATATGATGAACTCAAAAGTTATCTAAAGATGCATCCATTCAACATGATCTGAGAAGCCTGTCAGGTAGGAAGAGGAGAAGGAATAAGAAAGGGAACCATAGAGATCATGTCTGTGACTTCAGTCTTTCATCTTGCACCTTCTGCTGGTTACTTAGTCTGTGATGATTTTGAAATGTCTCTTGGCTGTGCCATAAAGTATGAAGTTAAAATCATAGTTTTTATGTTAATAATTTAACACGCTGGAGAACTAGATTGCTGTTAGGTTTTTGTATGTGGTGTGTTGAGCAGGAGGAGTAGAGGGCAAGGACTGTGTAAGCAGTCATCTCCTCCACACGTCAGATCTTGCAGAGACACTCAAAATCTGCAGGAATGCTTACAAATGTACCTTCCAGCCTGTCGGGTGTTGGTGCCCAAGGGGTTTGGGGCTTTCCAGCCCCTCCCCATGATCCTCTTTCAAGGAGGCAAAGTAATTGTCTCTTCTTCTGTCTCTGAAGTCTGTTCTGAAGCTCATGGGAAGAAAGGGTCCTGCAAGCTGGACTTTTCTAGGTATTCCCTTAATGTTACCATACGCTGGTTGATAGCATAGGTACCCAGGAAGCACGTGGAGATAATAACTGTTATCCTCACAGAGATATCCTCAGTGCAAAATAAACAGATAGTAACTTCCCATAGACAAGAAGCTTTCTGTGCTTTGAGTTCCAGATTCTTGCAACTGATTTCCCTGGCACTTTTCTGCTGTAGTTTTGTTTAGCTAGTTACGCTGATGTCTGCAGCAGTAACAGGTTTGACCTTCCACCATTAACAGAGCTGTGATAAACAGGAAAGCTTGCAAAAACAGGCCTGGCTTCATGGCTTGTACCAAACTTGAAACTCTTTGCAAGTGCATAGATATAACAGAAATATTCGTTGAATCAGTTTATAGGTTCCTGTCCAACTCTGTGACATTTACACACTTGCACAGTGTTCTGTCAGAGTCCTAGAAACATGCTGGATACTCTAGTACAGAGGAACAGTCACTTTTCCACATTTAGCACTCTTATGGTCAAAAATTGCAAAAAGCAGGAAGAGAACCAGAAGCTGTGAGAGTAAAAGCAATGGAGCATTTTTCTCAGAGCCACATAGCAGGTCAGTGGCCAGGCTGGAAAGAGGAGTGTGGTTGGATCACTTCAGAACAATAGCCCACTCGCTTTCAACTACACTATCTGTCTTGGGAAGATCAGAAACATGACAAACCACCAAAAAAAAGTGTACAGACACAGTTGTTGTGACTTGGATATGGAGAAGAAATGCAAGGAAATGACTAGATATGGACATCACAGAAAGAATGTGAAAGTATAACCTTTGTCATGAAGAGATAACTGCACAACAGCCTAGTCCGTGAGTTCTCCCAGATTCTGTCTACCTGTGCAGAAAGCTTTTCTATCACTGCTTATGAATACAGAGGCACTACAGGTTTTGTAATCGGCATCCTCTTGACCTGGCTGATCTTTAAAGGCTAAGTCTGAAGTACTACCTGCCTGTATATCAATGTCTGCTGGACTTTATGTAGATTAGTTTCCCACCAAGCGTCCTAGAATAGATGGAGCTATGCCAATGGAAAACTTAGCAATGCTTACTTTGAGGGACTGGTGTTGGCTACATCAAAGAAGGGAGGACCCCATTGGAAGGTGTGACCATGTTAAGGGTATGCCTGTACTACAGACTGAAGTGTAAAGTAGTGCTGTCTGAATTAAATGAAAATTAATGTATTCAGGTAAGAGAAACAGTCACACCATGAAGCTCTGAACTAATTTCTGTCAAGAGGCAAAATAGATGAGTACTCGGAAATTTCAAAATCCAGGCTTTTGTTCAGATCCATTTCTTAAAGTCATTATCTGCCTTTCTTTTTGAAAGTGTGTAATGCTCTCAGATCTTCTTCCTACTTCTGTGGTACAGTTTTGGTCATGAACATTTTCCAATATCAGTGTCCTTAAGCAGCTGGATGCCTTTCCCGCAGGCTAAGTAACATGACATTAACTGGTGGTTTTGGCCAAAATGATTTAAACAGAAAAAAGAAAAGATGAAACAATTAAAGAGAACGAAAGCCTTCCTTCCTTGTAGTGAGTCACGAGGCTGATCATAATTAGATGTTCTACGTCCAGTGCAGGATGGCGTTTTATTGTTCACCAGGGACTTAAGCTTCCAAATTCTTTGATGGCTTGGTAATGATGTTCAGGCACGTATGTAGTAATGTACGGCCAGTGCTGGTTGCAAGCACCACTTATGTGGGGGAATGAATGCAGAGATGCGTAGTTGTGTGGGCAGCCTGAGGCTGCTTGCCCCAGAGCTCACATGTTGCTGGTGTCACTGGGAAAGAAAACAGAGCTACTGTCTCCTTCACCTCCTTGGTAAATCTTTTGTAGCTGGCTGGAGCAACCTGCCAGGATGGAATCTGGCAAGGTCAGGCAATTAAAAGATATTTTAATTTTGCAAGTAAACACCTATCAAAGTAATTTGGTTAGGACAACAAAGTCAATTGGTCAAGAAGGAAAAAGCAAGTGTTTTGTTTTGATCACTTCCTTTTTTATGCAGATCTAGTCTTTCATAGAGTCATAGAATCACACAATAGCTGGGGTTGGAAGGGACCTTTAGAGGTCATCTAGTCCAACACCCCTGCAATGAGCAGGGACATCTTCAACTAGATCAGGTTGCTCAGAGCCGTACAACTTGACCTTGAATGTTTCCATCGAAGGGTTGGGGCATCTACCAGCTCTCTGGGAAACCTGTGCCAGTGTTTTACCACCCTCATCGTAAAAAATATCTTCCTTGTATCTAGTCTAAATCTACCTTCTTTTAGTTTAAAACCATTACCCACTGTCCTATCACAATAGGCCCTGATAAAAAGTTTGTCTCTGTCTTTCTTATAAGCCCTTTAAGTATTGAAAAGCTGCAATGAGGTCTCCCTGTAACCTTCTCTTCTCCAGGCTGAACAAGCCCATATCTCTCAGCCTGTCCTCATAGGAGAGGTGTTCCATCCTCTGATCATTTTTTTCAGTCTGATCAGTCTTTCTCAGTCAGGAGTCACTCTGGGTTGAAGACTGTCTGCACCCCACCAGCAAGCTGTTGTCTTGATTTATTTTGTAGGAAGGAATTTTGAAAACAGTTATAAAAGCAAGAAGTAAAATAATGAACTTAACGTTCATTTAGGGAATCACTTTCTTCAGTGTCCTCTCCCAGACCTGCTGGGATGCTGCCAAATTGAAAGACATTCACATTTTAAACATTATCACCCATGTTCAGGAACTCATCAAAAGTCAAGAAGGGAAAAATCTCAAATCATTGTCTAAACCGACCTCTAGCAATGTCAAGATTTTTCACCATGCTGTATTTGCCTTTGCAGCAGATGTGCCAATATTTCTCTTGGAATATACACACTATTTCATCTAGTTCTCAGGAACTTTCTTTGGATGCTTAGCTGCATTAGCATATTGTTATTTTTATCTTCCCTGCTATTAGTCATTCTCTTACAGACAAAGCTAAAATCCTGTCTTTTCCAGAACCACCTCTGTATTCTTCAAACATTTGTAAACCCAACCATATGGTTCTTTGGCAGAAGAAGAATGTAGTTTTGATTTTACTTTGGGAAAGAAAGATTGTTTCACTTCTTGGATTTGACACTTCCACATATCAAATCAAATAACAGTTTATTGATGTTTCTAGAAAATAAAATTACACAAATGCTTACATTTATAAAGCTTCTCTTAATGTTTCTTCTCTATTTCTGGGCATCTGGATCAAATAAGCAATTTATTTTATAAAACTCAGTTTAGAAAGAAATTTTGTCAGGTGATTTCTGTGTGCTTTTCACATGGACTCTCAAGGAGGTCTTCTCATCTGCCTCTCTCAAACTTAACATAAGTGTTAATACTTTATTTTTGGAATCAGATTTGGTTTCTGCAATTCAAAAACTAAGATACAGAAAAAGAGAAAATTATAATTGCAGATGGCGAAGAGGTGGTATTCTTATCGCATCTTTCCTTTGCCTTTGCTTTGCTTCAGAGGATTACATGCTTGCTAACCAAAGTACTGAAGAGGCATGAGACAACATAGAAGGTATTGGTGCAGACCCAAGGATCAGAACAACGTCAGAAGTTATTCTTGTTGGGTTTTTTATTACTTTCTTTCTTAGGGTGTGGTTGTGGATGATAATCGGTTGGCTTGATGGTTTTTTTTCCCCCACAAATCTATTTATAGTCTTGTGGCAAAACTTAACAGATAAAGGACCCACCACTGTACCCAGTGGTGCAACCAGTAGCAGGGACACCAGAGAGGCATCGTGCAAAGCTGGGAGTGAAAGGGCAGAGTAGAGAAGAAAAACTGAGAAATTGAGGTAGTGCCACTTCCTTTCAAATACACTTTGTGGATAGTCTGTAAAAGCTATCTGGTTTTGGTTTTGCTTTGTTATTATTGTGGCCTGAAAAACAAATTGGTATCATTCTGCTGCATATATAATTCTCAATTATAATAACCCTTAGAACTTGCATGATGTGTTTTGTCCTTAGATCAAAAGGTTGGGTGAACTTCCACACAGCTGGGCTGAGCGGCCCAGAAAATCCAGTTACCCAAGACATTATAATGAGCTAATGGCAGGATTTTGGGTTTCATGAATATTCCCTATTTCATATTCTAAATGGTAACTGTAATAAAAATTCAAATTGTCTGTTATGGATGAGGCAGAATGGAAATCAAGCTCATCTTTTTTGCAAACTGGTAGCAATTATAAATAATGACTTGAATAGTTTGTTGTTGTTAATATTGTAAAATATGCTCACATCACAGGTGTACAACCATACCAAAGGGCTACATTTTACACTCACATTTCTGCCTGTACTGAAGAACAGTGACTTGTGTTAAACATGGGATCTATAGATTTATCAGAAACAAAAGGCAGAAATGCTAGCACTGCTGTATCATATGTAGACAAACCCATGGTGCAGATGCAGAGTATAATTTCATGCTGGCTGCTCATTTTGAGGAGTGCTCTGATTCATTAGCCCAGCAGGAAGAAAATGGGAAGAAAACCTTTTAATTTCTGAACTCTGAGAATTTGTGTGCATTTTGGAAAACTCCTTATTAGCACTGCTTCTATCTCCTCCAGATAGAGCTGGGATTGAAATAGCACAGTATGATGCAGGCTTCTGGGAAGCATCTTGGCAAAACCCGAGACTGGGAAAATAGCAGTCAAAGGTGCCATGTCCTGATAGAGGATGAGGACATCTTCCACAATACAAATCAAAAATATGTTTTTCCTTATCCTAACATACATCCCTAGATCACAGCTCCTCCAAGAGAGTTTTCAGAGACATCCAAGAACTGGCAGACTCTTTCCCACTGGGTAAGCCAAAGAGTCTCTTTGCTGAACACATCCTGGGCAAAAATGCCACCTAGGCATCTTTTATGGTGCCTTCACCATACCCTCGTGTGCTTTTGTAATAACAGAGAATGTGCAGACAAGTATGTGGGGACAGAGTGGAGAAGTGCTCTTCCTCAATGTTCATTCCCTCTCCCCACTGGATTCTTCTGTAGAAAAAGGGTATGGAGACAGAAAGGAAAAAAATGAGAACAAGGGAGAGAGGGAACAAAACAGGCAAATGACAGAAGATAAGCGGAGAGAAGAAATGCAGCCTGAAAGTTTAGAGAGGGAAGCTTTTTAACTACAACACGTAGGCTAAGTTTCTTTTTTAGGTCATTATGTTTGAGTGAGAGCAATACAATCATTGCTGTCATTCCTTTCATATTTTTTCCTGCATACCTTTTCTATGTTAAACTGTCCATTTAAAACTGGCTGAACCAATTTCTTCATTCTTGCCAGACCCTTCAGCATTTTAGCCAAGTCTTTTGATTATCTTTCTTGCCCAGCATATGAATAGGCCTTTCTTGAGCATGCAAACTGTTGTGCAGACTGTGTTTTTCTTTTAGTGGAGAGAACTAGGTAACTTCAGAATAATTAGCTGAAATTTCCTCCCCTCCCCTCTTTTTTTAAAGACAATTCCTCGTCTCTCCAGGAAGATGAAGAGGTAGATATGGAGGCTGTCAACTGGCAGCTGAACAACACTTCCATGAATGGGCATTCATCTACCCCGACCACAGTTCGCTTTCCCAGCTGGGTGACTTTTGATGACAATGAAGTCAGTTTTTCACCGCAGAACCTTTCTCCCTTGAAAACAGACACCCCACCTGCAGAAACACAGACTCCAGATGTTAACTTTAACGTCACTACATCCTTTAAGAAAAGAGAACGTCCTAAAAGCACATTGGGTGACCTCTCCAAAATTAAAAAACTAGATCTCTCCTCCTTAACCAAGTTGCCTTCTGTTGAAACACCACCATGGAGTGCTACTAATCCTTTCCTGGACGAATCTCTGCGAGATGTCCAGCCTTCACCCATCAATCCATTCAGCTCATTCTTTGAGGAGCGAGACAGGCGTTCCAAAAGTTCCTCTGTCTCCAGTGCTCCAGGCAAAAGCCAAAGAGATTCTCTCATTATTCTCCATCAAGAGCCTGATACCATCAGTTTCCATGAGGCAAACAAAAGTGTAACCCACACAGATGCTGTAGAGCAGCTCAAGCAACTCCAGATAGGAGACCCAGATCATGTGAGCAGCCCTACCTTGCCTGACGATGACCCCATGATGCCATATGATCTGGATGCAGCCTTATTTAATCAGGCACCAGCTCAGCCAAAGGATGGATGGCCAATGATGCTCAGGATCCCAGAGAAGAAGAATATTATGTCATCCAGGCACTGGGGACCAATATACGTCAAGCTGACTGACAGTGGATGTATTCAGCTTTTTTATGAGAAGGGACTGGAGAAGCCTTTCCGGGAATTCAAACTTGAAATCAATCATGAGATTTCAGAGCGCAAACTCCAGAACTATGATGAGAATGGAAGGATACACAGTGTGCGGTTGGACCGCACAACCTACAAGGAGAAAAAGAAGTATCAGCCTAAGCCAGCCATTGCTCACACAGCAGAGAGAGAGCAAATTATCAAGCTTGGGACTACAAATTATGAAGACTTCCTTAGCTTCATCAGTGCTGTGCAAGACACACTGATGAACTTGCCAGCCTCATCAACAGATCTGAGCACAGTGGGACTAAACTATCAAGAAGAAGAAATCACGGTTGATGTCAGGGATGAGTTTCGTGGTATCTTGGCCAAAGGAGACAGCGTGATTCTCCAGCACAGTGTGCTGACCCATATCTATGTTCTCAGCTTCCTTTCTGGCCTGGCAGAATGCAGACTGGGCCTTAATGATATCCTGATCAAAGGGAATGAAATAGTTGCAAGGCAGGATATTATGCCCACTACTACCACTAAGTGGATTAAACTGTATAGCTGTCGGTTCCATTCATGTGTAGATGAGGATATGTTTAATAACTCCCGTGTTATCCTGTTCAACCCCTTGGATGCCTGCCGGTTTGAACTGATGCGATTCAGAACTGTCTTTGCTGAGAAAACTTTGCCTTTTACTCTGAGGACAGCTGCCAGCATCAATGGTGCGGAGGTGGAGATGCAGAGCTGGCTGATGATGTCCACTGGGTTCTCTTCCAACCGTGACCCTTTAACTCAGGTCCCTTGTGAAAATGTGATGATCCGCTACCCAGTGCCAAACGAGTGGGTGAAGAACTTCCGCAGGGAGAGTGTCCTGGGGGAGAAATCTTTGAAAGCCAAGGTGAACAAGGGGGCCACTTTTGGATCAACCAGTCTGTCTGGTTCTGAGCCAGTAATGAGAGTAACTTTGGGAACTGCCAAATACGAGCATGCCTTTAATTCCATCGTATGGAGGATAAACCGACTGCCTGACAAAAACTCAGGTGAGTGGTGCATACCGTCTCTGCAGGAGTAAACTAAAAGGAGTTATGTATTTGGGAAGATAGGGAATACTGTGTTTACATGGTGAGGGGTAAACCACCCTCTGTAGTATACCAAAGGACATCAGTTAGTTGCATGGAGCATTTATCTGGCCCTTCACTGCAGTAGTTTTACATATCCTACAAACATCGTGAATGACAAAAATGCGTTTAGGTTTTCCTGATGCAAAAATATGGCTTCTGTCTCTGCTTTGATGAGTACATTATGGGACTTAGGCATCAAACGTCTCTGTGTGCTTAGCACTGTTATTGGCAGCAGGCTTTTTCAGGTAACTTGCAAAGGCAAGATACTATTGCTACGGGGCTGAATGACACGACCAGATAAATTGCTGTAGTTCCAGCACATGTGATTTCTTTTCCATGTATTGCCAAGCATACTGAGCCAGTGCTATATATTTCAAGGTGTATACCACGATCAATGCCTCCCAACTGTCTGGAATGGGGATTGAAAAAGGACAGAAAACATTGTGCAACCATTAAAAAAAAAAATTCCAAACACCATTTTGTGGCTATGTTCCTATAATCAGTGCAGACAGGTAAACACAGCTTAAACCTGAAGAGAGAATACCAACATAAAACCCACAAGTGTTTGTATTTCTAGAAACGTGATCATAATTAAACATTCAAATAATGTGAGCAAGCTACTGTACCCTTTGGCCATCGCTGCCAGTCATTCCACTTCCTGCCTTTCATCCATGGTGGGCAATAAAGCCAGACAACTCGGGTTTATTTTTATTCATAGTGAATTCCACTTCTTGATATCTCTGTTCTAGCCTAGCTTTTTACAAATGAGGTGCACTTTTTAGTATTAACGCTTTAGTAATGCAGCTGGGTGACTGGGTGGGTTTCCGTATTCAGTGTTCCCTGAAAGTTCAGTGTTGTACCAGATTTGGCACTTTCTAAGGACATATGTTTTTGCTGAGTTTGAGTTGTAGTGTCAGCAAAACAGTGATCCAAGTCTTCTAATCTTTTGGATCATATTTCGGCTCACAGACGCCAGCTTACACCATAAGTTAGAAATTTGGAGGGATATCATTGACAAAAGTAAAGGCTCCATGTTTTCTGTAGTGCAGGACATAAGAAGAGAGAGCTTGGGAATGGGAGAGAAATATCACAATGAAAAATTAACCTCGGGCTGTTTATGAGCAATAACAGGCTTGTGAGGAAAATCTCACTGTGCCATCTGCATGCACTCTGGGAACGAGATGCTGTGAAACTGGGCCTTCTGTGGCACCTTCTCTCCAAGGATCTCTGTATACCATATAGACATTACAGCTGGGGAAATGAAAGCCTCTAAACTTTAACACAATCACAGAACATACCAGTAGCAAACCAGGAGAAGAGGCAGAACTCCTGGCTCTACTGTCTCCTGTGAGGTGATGCTCCCTTACCCATGGCAACTTTGAGGCAGATGTTGATCTATGTCTCCTGTTTCCTTGATCTCGTCTCTCCCAATGTGAGGCTTTTTTATATATGCCCTGTGTCAGGGGGAAGCGCATCACAGACTTGGCGCTGCTGTTGGAGCCCAGCCACAGAGCATCCATCCATCAGTGTCACCGTGCAGAACGCAGGGCAGTTAGTATTTGTTTACATCCTGAGAGGAAGAGAGTGTCCTCACCCCTTCGGTCAGGGCAGATGTAATTTCAGGGAAAGGAAGGGCCTTGCAAGCGCTGTCTTGGCCAGGACTCATGAGGTACATGAGAGAGACGGAATCCCAAAGTGATGACTGGGCAGGCCAAGTGTAGGTTAAATCTGACCTTGCCTCTCAAGGACTATTTACATTTCTTGACAGTACTTGTCCCATGGTTTTCCTTACTCAAAGTATATGGCAAACAAAGAAGGATATGGATGGTACTCAAAAGCATTGATTCCCACTCCTCAGATTTGCCTGATGGACCACATACACTTCTGACCCTGTGATGCTGATGTGTATAGGTCTACTCCCAACCTTGTGCATGCTTGGCTGTATCTAGCCCTACCCACAAGTCATACAATAACTCACCTCCACCTATTTGCAGAAGTCCATATAAATGATGCATTAAGTATAAAAACATTCCCCTGACTCGCACTTCATGCTATCTTACTGTGGCACCTGCAGCTCACCTCAAACAGCGCTCCGGGTCCTCTGTAAACGTCTGGTCTGCTAATGAGCTGCTCTGCTGCCTGGGACTTCAGAGCAGGAGAGAGGTGGTGGCATCACACTGCGGCTGGTGAGAAATGCCGCAGGTAGCCACAGCCTCCAGCTCCACTCTGCCTCCAGAGGCCACACAACCCGTCCGCACGACCTGGGGCGTATGCATTGCACGACTGCCTCCAGCACAAATGCCCATCTGCCCGTCCCGTGTGCCTATTGACAGACTTACTATGGGACCCTTTGTTCATCCACGTTGTGTGCTCTGACACATCAGCCCCTTGCGAACACGATCCTGGCATCTCCAGAGGTCTCCAGCTAGCCACTTGGACCTCTTGTGCTTCGTTCCCTATACGCAGACGGGTGCAGGCCCTGCGTAGACGTGAGGCGCAGGACACCATCAGCCCTGCCTGTGGTCTGTCCTGACGGGCAGGCAGCACCACAGCCCCGCAGCAGAGAGGAGAGCCGGTCCCTCCCGAAGCTCACTGCTTGCATTCAGGTTGGAGTGTCCCAGCACCCAAATTGCTAAGAATTATTTCAGCAGCTTCACTGTCTTATCCAAACGTTTTCTCTTTGTGCTTTCTAATGGGATGGGGCCCTTTGCACTCACTCTAGGAACGTGTTATCAGCACTGGCTGTATTATTTTGTAGCCAAAGCGTCTGCTTATGACTGGGCATGGAAAAGCATAAGACAAATGAAGGACTGTGTGTACTCTGACTATGAACTGACCTAAATAAAATCTATGGACAGGATTCTACTGAGCACATTGCTGAAATCCTATCCAAAACAGCTTGTTAAACTTTATTGCTCTTCTCATATTCACAATTAATATGATCAAAGCAGTTGATAAAGAAAGCCTATTTACAGGCTCTGCAGAGCTCCAGTTGCAGCTGGCTGGGCTCCACATGTTTGGGTTTTTTTAATCCACCAGCAGAACATTAGGAAAACATCCACCCGGTCTTTGATGATGGGAAAATACTCTTCCATCACAGCAGGGATGTAGCCCCTGCGCAGACCCTTGGATCTGGTTATTTGAACTTTGGCCTGGTTTGGCTGTGGATTTCAGGCATGCTGCCTGGTATACTTTGTGAAGTAAATGAAATCCTTTAATCCAAACATGTTGGGACATCAGAGTCGTTTGGAACAGATTCCTTCCAATCACGGTAACCCGTGCATATATATGAACTATCTTATCAGATCCTTGATTGTCAGAATGAAATGTTAGTAGCTCAAGGAAGCAAGAGATGCAAAACAAAAGCAGTCTGTCAATTTCCTCCTAATTTTACTAAAAAACGTACCTGTCCATTAGAGAAAGAGCTCTGAATGAGCCTGTTGAGCAAACAGGTCTACAGAAGTTGTGTCTTGTGTGCCTCACACTCAGGACACTAATTAAGCCTGATGTGCTTGGTATTTTTGTTATAGCTTTGTTATAGCCACAGGAGGAGCTGATTTCTTCATCAGTTCATCTTGTTGCCTACCATGATGAGCTGGTTTAAATTAATAACATCCATAATTTTTTTAGTGTTTTTTGGTCATTTGGTCTTTTCTGTTAGTGGCTACTCCTACTAGAAGAAATTAAATTATTGAAAAATAGCTTTGTTGATTGCACGGCATTAATTTTGGTTTTTACCTTTTTTCCCTATATTTCCCCCCCCTCCTTTTTTAGGTCGGTTTTTTTCGGGGAGGGGGGGGAAGCTGTGAATATCCACCAACATTCAGGTGTGTTAGAAGAGTGGTTGCTGGTTCCATGTGTCCAGTTGAAATTATGAAGAGTTTAAAAGCTCAGATCTCCAAAGCAGCTGTCACACAGTGTGCTCAAGCCCAGTTAAACACTTCCCAGTGTTCCCTTCGCATGTGTCCATCCCCAAAGCAACTGAGCACGTACCAGCTCAGGAGCGTAGCGGCACAAGCTGAACATTTTGTAGCCATGGAGCACAGAGCCACCTCTCCTGGGCTGCCGTGGGCCTCCGCTGCAAGCCAGGCAGTCTGAAGGAGGGAGCAACCCATGGGAAACCAGAGGAAAAACACAGGAAAGCAGATGAGCAGGCAGGGTTACAACGAGGAGTCTGCTGAGACTGGTACAGGGTGAGGAAAGAGAAAGGAACGGATGGGGAGCCTGAGACTGGGAGCTGGTTGCCAGTGCTGAATGCTGAACACAGAATTTTTGAGCCAGGAATGATTCATTTTTAGGCATTTTCATAACACAGTTCCAGAGAGCAGTGATTGCCAGGTATGTGCAGCGGCACCCGAGTGTCCCATGGCAGAGGCTGAAGGCACTGCCACCACAGGTGTGCCCACCACAGCCAAGCTCAAGAACTGGGCAGAAGCAAAAGCCCTGCCATGCTGGAGGGCACAGTGTTCTCCATGAGAGCACATGGGGCTGCTGCTAGCCTACGGTGGGTGGGATCATCTTGAAGGTCTGCTGTGCACCGCTGTTTCGTATCCAGAAAAAGTGTGCGCCAGGTATGAAAAGGTGGGAAGCACTGTCAGAGAGAGACCCCATCTCCCTTTAGAACCAGGGCAACTGTGCTTGGGATAATTAATCCTGATGAAAAGCGAGCGATGTATTTTAATGCTTGCAGAACTCAGGCTTTTATATCTCCTTGATACTGGACCCACTCATTCAGAACTTGGCTCCTGCGGTGGTGCTGCATATCTCTGGTCTCTGCTGAACTCCATAGCCTCTCCTTGGATTTGCCGCACAGACATAAGTTTATAAACCTTCCAGTTGTGAGGAAACTCTGGGTAGACTGTTCGGAACTACGAGGCTGACTCGAGATGAAATTTTTACCCAGACTTAGCACCGTGTTGAAATTTTTTTCCACCTCTATTTCAGAGGTTAAGTGGGATGTTGCAAAGCCTAAGCCCTCTGAAGACTGCTCCATTTCATCCTGTCGGGACAAGTAATATCTCCAAAGCCCACATGTTGCTTTTCAAGCTTCAGCTCGACCAGGCTGACTTTTGGGCTAAGCTCTGGATAAGGAGCTGACTTCCTTTTCAAGGCCCAGGCTTGCAAGTCCTTCACAGGCAGTGTTTTCCTCCTCTTGCCAGGGGCAGCTTCTGGGCTTTCCCCATCCAGTTCTTTTTACTCTGCCTGCCTTCCTCCTTCCTTTTCTCTGTCCTGTACACCTTGCTGAGCTGTATGGAGAAGAACTTTCCCAATGAACAAGTAGTCAGAAATCCTAAAGGCTGGAACAGTGGCAGACAAGGATTCTGTTCATTTATTTATACCTTACTTTCTTTTACACATACTTAGATAATAGGATCCCGTCAATGGGACCAAGGTGGCTTTGAAGGCTCTCATCCTCATTTTGCAGACAGAGAAACTGAGGCGCAGACCTTAAGTGACTTGCTCAAGAGCTTAGGGAGTTGGCAGCAGGCAGAAATAAAACCAACCTAGCTTGACTTGCAGACCCTACTGTAATTTTTAAACATTGCTGCTGTCCAGCAAAACAAATGGGGAAAAAATGATGACAAAGGTTATCATTTACAGATGACAGAGATGAACATGATTACTGCCTCACCTTGCCATCTTTAATGACTAGCCACCTTGTCGTGGGTTAGAGTAAGGAATAAACAGTTAGTTCCAAGCTGTGCACAAATTTGCTTTTTGAGACCAGAAAAAATATTTAACCTTATCCAGTATATTTCTTTTGTTAAAAATGGGGATAACAGTTTCAAATAAATGTGAAGTATCTGCCAAATCCCACCTTTGCTTACTGTCAATACATGACATTTCAGAAGGATGTGTCACAATGTATTTAGCATGTTACATACACTGGGGGAATCAGAAGAGGGGAAATATCTTTACCCTATGATACTTGATTTACATCATGTATTTTCACCCACTAAAAGCAAACGAGAGTGATCATCAGTCCTTTTTGCAGTTTATTTTGTTCACTTCCTCTGGGAAGTCCAACGTTATTGAAGCAGGTAAGATACTGTCAGTTGCTGCAAAGTAGTTCACCTAGGCAGATTCTGGGTTTCTTGCAGTTTTGTGATGTTGCTTCCTCCTAGATGTTGTCTTTTTTGATCTATCCAGCACAATTTTCATGTCTGTTTGCTCTCTTTTTCCAGTTTCTGGCCATCCTCACTGCTTCTTCTGTCACCTAGAGCTTGGCTCTGACCGGGAAGTGCCTTCCAGTTTTGTCCGCTATGTAGATGTGGAATTTGACATGCCCACCACTTCTGCGTCCAAAGCCACTGTTCGGTCCATCTCTGTTGAGGACAAGACCGATGTGAGGAAGTGGGTCAACTATTCAGCACACTACAGTTACAAGGTAAAACTGAGCGTGTGGCAATCGCCAGGGTTACTGTGCATGCTATGCTGTCTGGAAAAGTGTGGGCAGACAAATAAAATACCATGGGCAGATGAGGTGGGAATGTGGCATGTGCCAGGCTCTGTGCAGTACCTACCCACGTGCAGCCTGTTGATTCATGGCAAACAAGCAGCGGATTATCCCTCAGCAAAGATAGAATAAATTTGCTTGCAGTTGCTTTGTGGAGGAGTGTCCTGGTTTGAGGTATAACAGAACCAATCTTCTTTTCAGTAATTTTGCTTTCCAGTTAAGTCTCTTCTAACTAACTGCACTCTCTGAAATTAGTGGTATATTCTTCAGACAAGTGTCTGCTTCCAGAGTGATAAGACCTGATGTTTCTGGTTGATGCCCAGGCATGGTATGCAGAGAGGCTCTTGCTTATACTTATTGCTATAACCCCCAAGGCCAGATAACTTTGTTATTTGCCCCATGGAGTGTCAGAAGCGGAAAAGCGTAGAGGGGTCACACCTGCGGGGAGTAGCGGACAGGACAGGTGACCCCAAACTGACCAACAGAGTATTCCATCCCATCTGCATCACGCTCAGTATAAACACTGAGGGATCAAAGGGGTCAGCCTCTTTCTTCAGTGGCTGGTGTCTGAGGAAGACTCTGTCTGTTCATCTGCCTTTGATCCTGATCCGTGCATTCCTGAATCCAGATCCTGAGTTCAGCTCCCATTCATCACTGAGTCCAGTCTGGGACTTTCCCAGTACCTGCTGGTGATGTGATCATCATCCTGGGAGCTCCATACTGGTTTTGCATATACTGTATACATTTCATTATTTTCTTTTATGTATATATATATATCATTATATTTTATTTTCATTATTAATATTTCATTAATATAGTTTTAGTTTTCAGCCCATAAGTCTCTCCCTTATTTTCTCTCCCTTCTCTTCTGGGAAGGGGGAGAGAGAAGTAAAGAGAGCATCTGTTATTCGTTTAGCGGCCAGCCCAGCCCGAACCACGACAGAGAGCACACACATACACCCAGCCAGCTACTGGGGATTAGCTGATACGGTAACAGTGTGAACAGGGAGTTTTGCTGCACTTCATAGCAGCTACAGTGGGAGTACTACAGTGGGAGTGCTACAGCAGACAAAAGGATCATGTTATTTCTGTGCTTAAATATTTCTTCTTCCTGCCTGCCCTAAGGAGAGGAGCAGATGGGAAAATGCAGTATGTATATACCTGCCAAGAATCTCAGTATGCCAAAATTTGCATGTTAGCTGATCACTCAGCAGAGAAATTGGCATCCTACCTGCCTTCTTTAAGGGCTATGATGAAAGATACTGAAAAGATTCTCATGGCAAATATTTTTAATGGTAATTGTAATTCCATTTTTAGTAGTCTCTTAAATTCCCTGGAGATGGTATTTGATCTTCCTAAGTATTCCTGTTAAGAATTAAACATTGGATTATCCATGAGTTTTCAGAGGTGTTGAAATTTAGAACACAAGTGTAGATGTGCATTTTGTAAATTAATCTCTTTGCTTTATACATCAGTCTTTGCAGAGTTTAAAACTGAGGCTGGTCATCTGCTGTCACTTAGGAAACCACCTGTCCTCTGCAGATTTGGTTCTGGGTTTGGATTCAGAGTACAGCTGGGGATGGGAATGAATATAACATCATGTGAGACCGGTTCTCTGCGTGACATTATCTCTTCTGCAAATGACGTCATGACACTGTTAAATCATAAAACTGTTTGTGTTAGACTGAAAACACTTATAGTACATCAAATCCAGCTTTCCCTCCTCAGTCTATGTCTCTTCACAACCCTCTCAGTTTACCAAGCGTTTCTTCACCTGAGCAGGACACAAATCACCACTAAGGAAGATTTTTTAAACTTTTTGTTTTCCTTTCTCATTACAAATGTTCTCCCTCTTTTTCCTCTGCCAGGTCGAAATAGAGCAGAAAAAAAGCTTGAATGAGGATCTGAAGGGAGAAGATACTGCAAACATCAATGAATGTGCTACGCAGTGAAGGAAGATCAGTCTGCTGGTCCCAAGAGGGGTGGTCAAATTAAAGACCTGGAAGAAAGGACTTGCAGGGTTTTGGTATTTTTCTTTAAGAAGTATGGAGTACTACTTTTAAAATAATGCTCTGAAGAGTATTAATTTTCCTTGTGATGATCCATACTTTGAGAAGAAGCTCGCCAGTGGTTTGTTTGGAACAGACCCATGGGCTTTTGCTGGAATGATTTAAGTGCAGTTAGTATAGACAGAATGACTCTTATTTCAGTCAAGCCTGCCTTTTCTGCCTCTTCACTGTCTAGGTTCTGCACTGAAGTATGGCCTGGCCACCACCACAGCCAAACCAGAAAGCAGCCTTTATCTCACTTACAATCTTGCCCTCCTACGTTAAGCGTTTTTCTTGTATGCCTGTTGGTTTGGTCATCAGCAGATTTGCTTCCTGCTGAACTGCCAAATAAAACTCGGGGAGCGTCCAGTGACAAATGATACAAAATCTCATTTCTGAAGTTGTCAACAGAGTGAAAATCCTGAGCATCATTCTGGAGAATCAGCAAACTCTGCATCTGAAACACAGTAACTGGGCAAGCAGATGAACTACAGACAGGACAGCTAATTATGTAGCTGTTCTTCTATTCACCCTTTCCTGTCTCATCCTCTGAACGACAACATGTCATTGTGCACATTTTCATGGGGGCTGCACAAGTTACAAGCAAACCTCTGCAGTTTCTTAAAATTTTTATTTGTGAGTCTGGGCTGTTCTGTTATTTTGACTGAACGTGGTTATAGCTGCTAGTAACAGGGAATGTGTGTTATAATAGAGGTGATACAGGAGGGACTTTGCTAAGATTAGATCATTCCTGCCTAGAAAGATATTTAAGGGAAAAACATTGGGGTTTGGTTTGGGGTGGGGTTTTTTTTTATATTTTCCTGGATGGGTAAGGTGGATGGTTATTGAAAATGTCAGAACACGATTACCTTAACAGACAACGTTGTTTGCCTTCCTGAAACTCCTTGGAAGTCTGTCCTTGCTTGCAGTGCAATATTACTTTCATGTTCTATCTTGAACCTACAATATAAGTAACTTGTGTCTTTATAAACCCCCCCTAACTGGGACCCAAAATCTTTTTTCAAAAATTAAAAACAAGCTTCCATTGTGGAGATTTTTTGATCTCCATTTAGCTGAAAGTAACAGCAAGTCTTAAACCTTATTTCTAAATAAAAATGCAGAAGGCAAAAACCACTCCTTCATATACATTTTCAGATAAAACAGTGTTCAAAATACATTTTTTGTAGTTGTTTCCATGGCTTGCAGAATATTTTGTCTCCAGGGCATTTTAAATGTAAGAAAAGTAATTTATTAAATCATTCATTTCTTGAAAGGTTACTGCTGACTTTAAAATCACACATTTGGAAAGCCTTGGCAATGTAAATTAAAATCATAAGGAATTAAAATTAAAGCTTTTTTTATAGATTTATAAATTTATTTTATTTTACATTTCATATAACAGAAAATTACTACTTGCACTGTGACTCCTATAAAAATCACTACAATGTTAAGATCCCAAATAAAACATGAGATTAATTATAGTGGTAGAATTTAAAACAAATTATAGGGAACTTCTAAATGCCTTTTTATATGCACCTAAATCCCAGGCCTAGATCAACCTGGTGATTTATATTTACACAGGTACACCACTGTAAGTATGTAAAGTCTCAGTCCTTCTAAGACTTCTTAATAAGCATGTAATACTCTGTTACAGGTAGTCCTACTGAGAGCTCCTCGCTCAGAGCACGCCAGTTAGCACTAAGCATTTGCAACATCTCTCTGTAGGTGGAGAAACGCTATTAACTTTTACAAAGGATTCTGAGATCAGTGGATTAAAATTACTGACCAAGGGCAAAGAATCATTATTTATTAGGTGATAACTTGTATAGGTTGTGAAATACCTGAGAGCACGGGGCTGAATTCATGACTGATTCTGAGCTCTGTTACAGGCTGGCTGTGATGAGTTGCACGGCAACTCCTCTCTATGAAATTCACTCTTCTTTTCAGAGAAAGAACTTCTGGGTGTTTTCCCTGTTTTTCACTGCAGCTCCTAGAGTACAGTTTCTGAAAAGGGCCAGCAAGAAATCCAACAAAACCAAGCTGAAGGAGTGCTGAGATGTTGCAGAGGAAGTGTGAGAAAGTTTTGTGAAAGGAACAGTTGGGATATTCCCTGCTCCGATCTGCAGGCCCGGTGTCTGAATATTTGCCTATTGCTCCCCAGCCCTGGAAAACACAAATAAGTAATAACAAATAAACAAAATTATGTTGTACTCCTTAAAGAGGGGGTAAATTCAAAGGCATATAATTTTCCATCTCTGTTGAATTCTTAAACTATTCAGTCTCTATCATACTCCAGCCACAGAATATTTCATGCCCCCAAAACTGAACGATGAACATGTTAGAGGTTTCTGGATTTACTTAATTTCTCTACCTCTCCATCACTGGTTCTGTTTTTTATTCAAAGTGCATGAAAGAAAGGCCTGACTCTGATCTCTCTCAGGCAGTTAGTTATATGACAGACCTATTTCTTCCAATCCTCATGGAGTTACGCAGGCAAAACTGGAAAAGCATTCTGGTTTATAAAACAGCTATTTTAATCCATTCTGATCTCTGGAGAATATCTTTCTGGTGTACTTGCCACTGGATTTTCAAGAGTTTAGGATTAATACCTCGGCCAGAGTTTCAAAAGATCTTATTTCCTATTGAAGCACTAGAGTAAGTAGTTTGATTTTTCAGAAGAGCACTAACAACCAAAATCTTTAGATAACCTAGTGTTGGGATGGCCAGGCGTCACCACTGATTTCTTTTTTCAGTCCAGCACCAATACAGGCACTGAGCATTTGAACACCGGGATCCTAAGTGCTTTTTTTGAGGCTTCCACTGTTCTTGTTCGATTAAACAGTGCCAATATTTCAGTGTTAAATACTGTCACCGTGTGAACTTTATTTACATGAACCATATACTCTTCATTCATAGGGGTACAGTAGTAATTTGGACAGACTGTTAACGGGAGTGAGGGGAAAAGAGCTGAGTTCTGTCAGTTTTAGAGTAGTAGAAATGATTTCGATACAAGCTATGCCTGTAGCGGGGATGATTATTTTTTTTTTTTTTTATCTTGGGGGGAAAAAAAATCTCTTTGAATAGTTTCAGTTTAGTACTCCTTTTGAGAAAGATATAATCACAGTCCTTTGGTTTATTTGAAAGCTTTGTAGTACTCAAACACTCTGTGCAGGAAATGTGCCTTCAAGGTAAGCATACATTTACTCCCTGAAGCTATTCCCACTTTCAGCCTTCTTTCTATTTCTCATTATGGTCTTGTTTCATTTTTGTACTGTGGTAAGACTTGAGGTATTGCAGGGAATTTTGCCTAGAAAAGTAAACTTAAACAGTCTTTGATCACAAGGGGTAAAGATGAAAAACATCTCCGGGCAGCTGAGCTTAATCTAGCGAATGCCTCTTACATTTATTAACTATGGACACTCTGCTAGCAAAGGAAAATGGGCAAATTCAGCGGAGAATTACTGTAACCGACTGATGTTATTTTTGTCCTTTATTTTACTTAGACTCAAATTTAGTCATCCTGTGAAGGAGACAGATTTTAGGTTCTTCATTGTAGCAGTATCATAAGAAACATTGCAGAAATAATTTACCTTTCCCTGTGGGTTGCTGGCTGACATGTTTGCTTGACAGTACGTCCAAGACCCGTTGGTCTACCTCTCCACATGACTTATAGTAGCTGCTAAAACTCCCTTTTGATCAGTCACCTCCCAGGATAGAGAGCAATTGCATGCAAAAGAGCGTGAAAGCACGAGAAAAAGGTATACAAAGTTCAGCCTGGAGGTACTTAACTCTGTTGCTTGCATGAAATTCTCAGTAATTGCCTTGGCCCTTGGATGCACACAAACTAATCAAGCCCTTGAGAGGTCACCTCTGTTCCAGAGGGTGAAAAATGCCTTTCAGTGACTCTTAGCAGCTCGTGTTTATAGCTGTATTCATCTCCAGAACCGGCCAGTGCAAGAATCTGCAGCACACAGAGATCACTTATGGATGAAATACTGACCCTCTTCTGCCACTAAAGTTAAATATTCATCGTGAGTGTTTTGAGATATGAAATTTTGTGTGATAACAGGCCTAGCTGTTCCTAGCCTTCCTGTTTTGTTCAGCCAGCCACCCACCCACACATCCATCCATCCATCCATCCTCCCATCCGTCCTACCCTCCATCCCTCTCTCTCCTGTACTTGCAGTTCATTCTTTGCACTATTGACATTGGTTGATTTGGTGATAATTTTGTAACATGTTCCTACCTTTTTGTTTTGTAAAATAAGAAAGTCTATACACTGGCTAACTTTGTAGAAGTGGTTTATTTTTTTTTTTCTTTTTATTTTATCAGTTGAAATGGGATGTCTTGTTTTGTTTGAACTATGGGAAAACTTAAATAAATGTTAGATGAAACAGCATATCCATATTTTCACTGTGAAATTCAAGTTGTATGTGCTGTACATTCTGATAAGTCAGAAGTCTCTAATTCAGAAGAGGAAAAGGGAGTTTTTCGAATGGCATAAAGAAGGACATAAATTAGAAGTAATGGGACTATATACAGAAATGAGATCATTTCATTTGATCATCCAGACTGAATGATAGGAAATGGAGCAGGCCTAGAGCTTGAGCCATGTAACAGACGTGTGGAGCAGCGCTGACATAGTATAGAAGAGAATCCAACACTTGAATGAAGCCTTCCTGAAACAAAGTAATTGAGAATTGA
The DNA here is from genome assembly GCA_008711295.1 of Anarhynchus alexandrinus. Classification (NCBI taxonomy): domain Eukaryota; kingdom Metazoa; phylum Chordata; class Aves; order Charadriiformes; family Charadriidae; genus Anarhynchus; species Anarhynchus alexandrinus. The sequence continues at coordinate 220,078 of VUYV01000100.1, read as the reverse complement.
AGCTTCTGCTTAGTGGGTCTCTTCTACTTCTGTTCTCTGACCACTAAAGCCAGGAGTACATGCAAGGGCAGGGTCTTCCTGTAATCAGAACATCTGTTTGCAAAGGAAGTGAAAAGATAAGGTCTAAACTATTTACAGAGTCCTCTGCTGTGATTCTTTGTGTTCTTTTGAACTCGAGTAAGCTGTGTATCATATTTTTTCTCAAAAGCGCTCCCTGAATCAGACTGAAGAGCTGGGCAGTCCCATTGGCCAAAGAAAATCAGATACCCATTGTAAGGGCTGCTCAGGTTATTGCTCCAAGCCCAGCACAGTCTCCGTGGTATGCCTCAGTACAACTCACAGTACGTCAATCATTTTACAGTATAAGAAAAGGGAGGTACATGGGGAATGATGCCTCCCGTTCATTATTCAAGAGGATATCAGGTCAGCCAGAAGAAAGAAGGGAAGTTAGAAAGATTCAGGGGCTGTTAGTAATAGCAGTTTATTTACTGCAATTCAGCTATTCAGTGACGTTTGGAAATGATACTATCAAATTGAGAGGCTAGGATTATATTAACCACGATAGCTTGATGATATGCAGAGAGAGCTACAGAAAAAGCTGGAAGTTTGAAACCAGGGAGCTCAAAGTTCCTTGGCAATAGGGCAGTCCTTCGAGACAAGCCAAAACACCCTACCAGAGATGGAGAAGTTCAAGTGCCAGGGCAATGTGTACCCAAACAAAAGACACCACAAGAGTGAGATAGCACAATTTGGAGAGAAAAAAAACCACTGGTTTTCTTTCAGTGCTCTTACTTGCCATGATTGCCCTTACCACCTAATGCAGATAGGTTGTAAATTTATGAGGAGGACAAAAGTTGCTGTAGGTCAGCTGAGGTAAAGCAAAAGATGGAGAAGCAGCCCATTGTTTCAGGTTAGGGGCAGGTCTGTGTCACAGCAGATGTGTCTGAAACATGAAGCGCACCATTCCCAGAAAAAACTCCTGTCCTTTTGGTCACAGTATTAGAAGCCTAACAGCAACTGCCAAATATATATATATATATATAAAAAGTAGTTGGAATAGTGTTTTAAACACCAGCAGTGAAAGGTGTCTTTCTCAACCCTGAATGATGGGACCGCAAAGCCTGGTGGAGAGGACTGACTGTACCACTGCCCGCAGCTGCACGGGGAGGGGTGCCACAATGCAGTAGACATGCTGGGATTCAGGGGGTGTGGGAGACTGGTCCTTCCCTGGTTGGGGACCTTCTGCAGTCTCCCCGTTGCTACTGCCCCGGGGCCGTGGATAAACTGGGAGCAATCAGCTTAGCCTGAAGAGTTTCTGAAGGGATTGGAGGAATACAGGGTGAAATACAGGAGGGATACAGCTGAAAGTAATGTCCTAAGGTAAGAGCCTCTTCTGTAAAGGTTTCCCTTATGCAGAACAGAAGAGGAGAGCTCTACTCCTCTGTGTGGACACAAAGAAATTTGTTAGGGCATGGTCAGTTCAGCAATTGTATTAACACAGAGAGTACTCAGATTAAAAAGGAATGAAATGGGGAAATAGGAAAACCTCCTGTCAGTGCACAGATGCAGGCAGAACTGTCGCAGAGTACTGGCTTCTGGTCAAGAGAAACAAAAACAAAATTGCAGACAGTTTTCAACTAAGACATGAACAGAGCTCAATCACTACGGCATCCTCCGTCCCGGATCAAAATCTTGCCTAAATTGCACTGCATCAGTCAGCAGGCTTTTTTTTTTTCCCCTCCCCCAAGCTGTTATAGGTACCCTCTGCCCAGGAGGAAGAAATGTCCCTGGCAGTTGGGAAGTGACAGTTGGCACAAGAGGAGCAGCCGGGGGAGTGCGGGTGGTAAAATAGCGTACACTGATGTTACAGTCTCAACAGAGAAATATACGTGCTGAAACCTCATGAAGTCCCAAGACAAGACAGGAACTATGCAAAAAACGTGGCGTGGGGAATCCCAGTCTACAAACACTGACCTTGGGAACAAAGGAAAAAATAGTCAGTAAAAAAATTTGGTATGAATATTATGTGAACAAATAGAATTGGATTTGGAACTGAAGCACATTGTCAAAATCAGCTCTCAAATTGTACAGGGCCGGAGGACCTAAAAGAGACGTGGATGATGAAAGTGTGAGTTGACAGTCATGTTTCTGCATCGTGGTAAGCTGTGGTTTGTGGTATGGGTCCCACCTAGAGAAGTGAACTGCAGAGTGGAAAGAGGCGGTGTGTTCAGGTTCCCCAGGTTCGCCGGAGCTAAGGGACTGTTGCTCTCTAGTGGTCATTGGAAGCTGCCAGGTTTTTGCCTGGGCCACTGACAAACTGCATCAGGCAGAGTCAAGGGAACACAAGTCTCACTGGTTTCCAGGACTGTGAACCCCATGCAGAATTTGGCCCGTTGTTGACATACTGAAAACCAGTTGGATCTCACCAACTGGTTTACAGTTGCTGTAAGAGCTGACTACCTCCACTGATTCCACGTTCAGCTGAGAAAAGGCCAACAGATAAATTAATTTTTCAGTAGTGTGGACTGCTCTTTTCACCTGAGTAGTCCTTACCTGTCTGCACAGTCATGCACAGAATTCAGTTTACATATACACCCATAAAGCACTTTTAATACCTCCAACAGAAAATGCTGGAAAAGGATAACTTTTAACCACTGTCTATTAAAAAACAAAAGCATGCGTGTGTGCTGTATAGGCATGCATAGGCCGATACAATTATGCATTGAATGATGGAAAGAACAGTAGTTTGACCTTTTTATCTTCTGGCCACTCTTTTAAAAGACAGACACCCCCCACTGCCCCAAGGTACACCACGAGGGCCAAGTCCAAGTCTGGGCAGCCAAGCCCACTACTCCCAGCCGGTAAACCCCCGTGCCTCCTTCTGGAAGTACCAAAATTCCCAAGAGCTGTCATAAATTTGCATGAAAGATCTCTAAACACCTATTGCTCCTATGCATGCCTCAAACTACCGCAGCCCTAGACGGTTATATAGCCCAGTCCAGCTTGGGGTTTCAAGCCAAGCCTTCTCCTGCCTTCCCTCTCTCGAGGATTCTAACCCGCTGCCGGGCTCGGAAGGAGCATTGTGTGCTGGAAACCTGCTCACCGGGCAGAGCACTGCACTGCAGGTACGCAAACGGGGTTTGGCTTCCTTACACCTCCTTCTTTGAGGCTACCGAGAGGGCCGGGACACAGGTAGGGAGAGTTCAAGACTGAAAAGAGGGACTGAAGACTTTGAGTGTTTAGAGTACTGACCAGGTCTGTCACCCCTTGACTGCAGTTTCTGAAATGATGTTGCGTAAATTACAGAGACAGTCCTTGGAGCAGGAACTGGACACCAAACCTGCCCTCTCCCTCCAGACAAATTTCTTTCTCTGCTGCGCTCACTGAACCTCGGCAGTCTGCTGCCCCATGGAAGTGCTTTATAGGATAAGTAACAGCACCGTTTGAGGATATTGCCCTATCTGTTTCCCGAGGTGCTACGGAAATAGACGTGTTTAAATACATCCTTGTGCTGTACTTCCTAAGCAGTAATTTGTTATAAAAAGTCTCCTTCCTGAACCAAAATGATCCTTCTGTATTAGAGCCTGGCAAGAACACAACTATATGCCTTTGAAATAAATCCCTTGCAGCATGGGGACAGTTTTCCTTCCCAGCACCCGCAAAAAGCACATGAAAATCAGTTTCAATCTGTTCTCAAGTAATTTCTTACATAATTTTTAGGTTTAAGAAAAAGATGTACTAGCTACTAATTTTCAGCTGCCGTTAATCATTTAACATTTCCTATGCATTATGAACCTACATTTACAGAAGTTACAGCCAGCAGTCCTTGCTCTCAAGGAGAGTGCTACTGGGCTATTTTAGCACAAAAGAGGGAAATTTTGGAAATATATTTCCCTGATTTATTACATTTTCTGCTGGGGTTACTATACCAGACTAGGAGTTCTGCCTCCCTCTTGTGGCTACATCTTTTACTTTCGACTCAGAAAAGAAACATTTACAGTGCAGCCACAAAGTTGATGATAGTTACCTTCCCGATATAAGCCTCCTCCTTAAGTTTGCTAGAAAAGCCCCATTATGTCGGGAATGTCCCATACAAAAATTTTCTACCTAAGGGAGAGATTCTTTTTCACTTTCATGTGGGAACAACTGAACGTGTTTGAGAAAACCAGTGGTAATTCATGCTGGTTACCTTTTGTAATTGATTCTGAATGTTCGGATTCAAGTCAGCCAAATGTACGTGCTCCACCTAGGAGTTTTTAAGGTACATTCCAGGTGATGTGATATTTTCAAGTAGCACAAAAACTCATGGCCTATAAATTTTAGGATATCACTTTGTCCTTTCCTATCAGCTTCCATTTAAATATCACATAGTCTTTTTCAAACATTCAGAAATTAAACTATCTGAAGAGTTAGCTGAAGTAAAAGACTGTACCTCTCAGACGATAAGAAAGCTAAGATAGCCTTAAATCACTGCCTTGGAACGATAGAGCCCCAGCTGAATGCAGGTCTAATGTCCCTCCATTGTTTCCCTAACCCAGAAGAACATCTCCTTCCAAGGTCCTTAGCAGACTTGAAGCATTTGTAGCATGGTTTACCTTGAGTGTCTCTGCTCTGTGCCCTTGTATTCTTCATTCCTTAGCCATTTACACTGATATCAACTGTAGCTCTTTGCCTGCCGCAACATTCAGGAAGACTTGTGAATTGTGTCTTGAAAGCCATAGCTGGAAACTGGGCAGGAGGGACCTGGAAATTTGTAGCAGAGTTCTACAGTAATGGAAAGAGAGTAAACTGCACAGCTTAAACACTACTGCTGGTCTTCTTGCTTTGTTAGGTCTAAAAGAAAGTGACTCTCCAGTTCTGCACCACTGCTACTTGGTTGCATCCTCCAGCTTCAGCTCCAGTTTCAGCTGGCTTTGGCAGCTGGGCAAGGGACTTGCTTGGACCACTCGTACGTTTATGTAACTGTCCGGGTGATGGGGATAGAGATATCATCACTTTGGCTCTGAGGGTACTCTCATCTGCTTCACGTTAGATGATACCCATCAGCACCTCCTTGGCAGCTGGCCAGTGAAAACACTGACGGGAGCTGCGCCCAGCCCCGTACAGCCTCTGCCAGGGGCTGGCGGCAGCAACAGCTAGAACTTCTTGGGAAAAATCATCCCTGGTGCCTACAGACCCCATCCAATAAAGGCAGTGTTGGGCCTTTGCCCTATACCCGCTAATACTGCGTCTGCATCTGGCCAGATGGGGCAGAGCATGGATCGGTCCTTCCAGCACAAATGCAGCTGCCTGAAAACTCTACACACTGGAAGTGCTGGTTTCTGCTCATCACGTGCTCTGCCCAGACGGTAAAACAGAGTGCAAGCAAAATTGCAGGTATAGGGGGTGCGATGGGATGCCTCGCTAGAAATGTTTTCTTTCAACAGAGACACAGACGTGCTGACTACTAATCTGCCTAGAGTCGGTCTGTGGGAGAAGTGAGATGGCTGATGACAGCAGGTCATATTGCAAATCCAGGAAGATGTGTAGTGGAAGATGATGCTTAAGATGGAAAAACAGTCTTTCATCCAAAGCAGCAAGGCAGGGAGTAGGAACAAGCAGCTGAGGGAAAACGTGAGCTTCTGTCAAAAAGCACAGCTTCACATTTTTTTACACGTTTGCAGCTGTCAAAATCTTTGTATGCCTAAGACTCCCAGGTTGCACATCATTCAGCAGGAAGACTCAAGCGGAGAAGAGCTCTGGAAATGGGTCACAGGTTAGAAACAGCAATAAATGCCTAGGGTCCTACAGCTCCGCTACAGGATGAGCTGGGCTGGCTCGTTCCTGCTATTTCCCTTTCTCTCGAAGCCAGGGACTCCGATTGCCCAGCAGTCCTCACACTCGCACAGCTTTGCCAGTTAGGTAATTAGCCTCAGCATGGGAACTGCACATTAACTGCTCATAAGCCATAGGTTGGCCACAACTGAGTGCATGTTCACCGTTCCTCAGTGGGAAGGCTGAACACAGCCAAAACTGAACTGGAGTTGTTTCCTGCAAATTCCACCCAGTCCTGTGAAAAACAACACTAGGAGTCATCTAGGGAGAAAAAAACAAACCAAACCAAAACAAAAGCAAAGATTCTTCTTGTCTGTCTGATGCCTCTCATGCTGGGTCCCAGAGGGGACATATGATCACCTCTGAATAGGCTGTAAAGTGTAGGGCACACCCATGGTTTTTCCATGCAAGCTGCAGCCTCTCTGCCCTTAAAGCAGCTCTACGTGATCCTCAGCAAGTCAGAAGCTCGCGTGGTTACAAGGCCACTCGCTTGGGCGCAGAGGAACGGACACACTAATTGGGAGGCAGCGAGCAGCCGAAGAGGAGCAAAGCTGCCTTGCACAAACGCATTTTTAGTTCGCGGACACGTGAAGGTGTGGCGGTGGGACAAACCGCTGAGTAGAACACACCGCAGCACGTCTCTGCCTGGCGGTGGCCACCCCCGTGCAACCTCCCACCCTGCCGGCGGTGGGAGGCAAGCCGCGGCTGAGGCTACGCAAACACGCACACGGGCTCCCGAGGGATTATCGCGGGGTTATCGCGCGCGCAGACCAGCACCATGCCACAGCTACGCGCTGCATGTTTGTATTCTGGCACGCTCTGGGGCGATTACTTTATCCTCAGTCACCAAGTGGAGCCTGAGGGACGTAAAGCTTGCGAAGGCGCGCTACAGGCCGCTCTGTGCAAATTTTTTCTCTGTGAATATTTCCCTCTCCGATGGCTGTATAAATCGGGAATAACTTTGCCGAAGTGAATTCGGTTTTGCTGCGGACCTCTGCACATCATAGCCGCTGGCTGGATTATATGGCAGTAATCAGTAGAAACATTTATCAGCGTGCTGCATAAAGCTTTGCTTTAGATCAGTGATGTGGGACATCGCGTGTAGGGAGACTAATTGGCATTTTAAGTGCAGATTTTTTGTTATCTGACTTCTTTGCCGCTTGGCTTCCTGGATCAGAGCCAGCAATATTTTGGCTGTTGTCAGAACCTCATCACAGCTGAGTAGCTGTGACTCATAACAGTCGCCCGCTCCCAGTGAGTAATGTTACTACTTAAAAAGCCCTTAAGCAAGGTAGTAATTACAAGAGTGTGTAACTTGAGGGCACTCCTCTAGCTCACCCTTGCAGAGAAGCTCTACCTTCAGAATTTTAGGGGCTTTTTTTAGCTATTTAAGAATCAGTACTCTGTATGCAAATTATGATTCATTCAGTCTGCAGAGACCTAAGCATTAGGTCAAACGTGTATACACATGCGAAAAATAAAGGGGTGGTCTCTGCCCTAAGACCAGTAATCTTCCCACTACAAGCGTTAGAGCTTGCTTACAGCAAGCGGGGTGTGCATTTTAGTAATGGCCAATTCTTCTTCAATAAATGGAAGCCTGGAGACTTTTCTACATGACAAAGCATTTGGCAACAATGTTGTTTTGAAGCATTTCCTCCTCTGGTCACTTATTTCTACTCCTGTCAGCTCTTTCAGTCGCACTAACACGTCTTTTGTGGGGCTGCCCTATGAACCAGATCAGGAAACCGATCCAGGTTAAAAATTAGCCAGCACAGGAGAAAAANAAAAAAAAAAAAAAAAAAAAAAATGGCACAGCAAGGAACTGGCACAACTGCAAAAGCAGAGCGTGGTGGCACGGGGACGGAAGGAGCACACAGTGGTATGGGAAGGAAGTACGAATGCCTGAAATCCTCATTATCACTGAATGCTCGGGGGTCGTGGGAACGACGGGGTCAGTGTCTCAATTAAGTTTTGCCTTTGCGAACTAAGCGTAGTTTTGTCAACAACAGACATGAAAGAAACAATCTCCCATCCACAAATTTATGACAGCAGAAACCTCTGCTAAGGTGTAAATAAATGCAGCACATGGCAACAGCCATGAAAAGAGCTTGTTGCCTCCTCCAGCTGTAACTGATCATTTCCTAGAAACCGCTGTTATAAAGACCACGGTGCAGCTGTGTGAAGTGATTTTTGGAGGGGTGGGCTGAGGGAGGCTAAGGAAAGGCAATTCCCTAAGCAGAGGAGGCATAAGTGGTCCTAGGAAAGAAATAGTTTTGCAAAATCTGACATAGAATCATAGAATGATTTAGGTTAGAAGGGACCTTGAAGACCATCTAGCTCCAAACCCCCTGCCATGGGTAGGGACACCTCCCGCTAGACCAGGTTGCTCAAAGCCCCATCCAGCCTGGCCTTAAACACCTCCAGGGATGGAGTTTCCACAACTTCTCTGGGCAACCTGGTCCAGTGCCTCACCACCCTCAGAGTGAAAAATTTCTTCCCAATATCTAATCTAAATCTACCCTCTTCCAGTTTGAAGCCATTCCCCCTCGTCCTATCACTACATGGCCTTGTAAAAAGTCCCTCCCCAGCTCTCCTGTAGGCCCCTTTTAGGCACTAGAAGGCCTAAGGTGTCCCCAGAGCCTCCTCTTCTCCAAGGTGAACAACCCCACCTCTCTCAGCCTGTCCTCCATGGAGTTTGTGTATAAAACAGAGAGGGAACTGTGATTCTGCTAGAGGAGAAATCATAGTGTTGAGAGGAGAGGGTCTAGGAGTTAGTGGCAGCTTTAGAAGAGTCTTCTGATGGGTGTACAAGCCTCTTGGTTTTGTGGTGGCGTTCCTCAGTCTTTGAAGGCCTGAGAGGTCTGTTGGAGATATATGGGGGCAGAAGGAGTTATGGTAATGAAAGAACTATGGTAGCTGACCACCTGCTAATGTAGTCTTCTACGTTAGATGCAACTGGTTTGGAGGAGGGTAGATGGCTTTCTAATGTTGGTAGCTATGTGGTTTTGACTGTATAACTTAGCACATAGTTTTATTGTCCTGTTTAGACACGCCCTAGTGAGAAAGGTGTGTATATATAAGTTGTTTTCAAACAACTATATGTATTCTAACAGTCTCAGTCTATATTAAAGAAAAATTCTTTGTGCTTCCTACTTTGGTTGAGTAAGCACTTGGTAAGAGCAGAGCAAGCCTAGGACCCTAAAAGTCTAATTGTGAAATAGAAGCTTAATGTGTAGCAAGATTGTCTGAAGGCCTTGCCTGCTCTTGCACTCCAAGCTGAGAATTTGCTGCAACGTTAATATCTGCCCTCTGAAAGGTAACTAGAGACAAACCACATTGCTCTGGGGTGACAAGGTTTGGTTCTCTATGGGCTGTGAGGAGGGCACTTGAATTGTGCATACGTCAGACCCTTAAAGATGGTGTTAGTGCGCTTTGGGAAAGCACGGTGCTGTGCTTCAAATTCTAGATGTGAGAGTAAATCCATCTAGAAAAATACAGACGCCTTGGAATAAGGGTGATGGCACCTATTTAATTCCATTTCTGCCTTGCTTAAAAATCTTTTGGGGGAAATCTAGTGCTGAAGGCAAGAAGGGTATGTTTACTGGCTTTTGTTTCCAGCTACTAGATCATGGCAAGCAGGCTGTTAAAATGAAAATGTCCCTCAATAGATGTATTTTTTTTTATATGCCTTTTAATGAAATAATGTTTATACAATACCTGAACACTGTCTGAAACTATTATCACATAAGCGCCATTACGTGTCAGCATGTCTTCTGATTCTTGAGGGCTGGTTGCATCCAGAAAAGCTTCGGTATGATGTCTCCGTTGTCAACTTCTGCCTATGCTCACAGCTTTGGATTGCGGCTTGGGCCACTTACCATTTTTTTGAGGTCTGTAAGGACACTTAAAACAAACAAAAAACCCCCATTTTCTCAAATTTTATTTAAGGTTATATTCTCTCTTTGGTACAGTGAGTGGAAGCAGCAGGAGTGACTTAAACAGAGGTGAACATAAGCTCTAAACTCACAATGTGCAAGCGTAACTTCAAGCAGCTTTTTCCTGCTAACATTTTCTAGACTGACTTGGTTCTGTGTATGCTCCTGTTTATCGTTTCAATGCATGCTGCTGTAATTTAAAGTTAAACGTGTTTCTCCTCATTCTTCTGGAAAACCCATTTCAGGGATTGGGGCAGAAAGTTTACTTCCTTGACTAATAATAATACAATGTCGTCAAAGCCTTCTAAAAAGTGTTCAATGGCTTAGCTTGTTTTTAAGGAACAAATGTAATATACTGAGTGAAAATTGTATGTTGCTTTCATGCCCACAGTGGGACACTTTGCCACCACAATTAGAATAGCAGATTGGTAACGTGGACAACACTTATGATGACAAATCTGGAAGACGTGCTGACGGTAAGCCTCATGATCACAGAATCATAGAATGGTTTGGGTTGGAAGGGACCTGTAGAGGTCATCTAGTTACACACCCCCTTGCCATGGGCAGGGACACCTCCCACTAGACCAGGTTACTCAAAGCCCCATCCAACCTGGCCTTGATCATCTCCAGGGATGGGGTAACCACAACTTCTCTGGGCAACCTGGGCTAGTGTCTCACCACCCTCACAGTAAAGAATTCCGTCCTAATATCTAATCTAAATCTGCCCTCTTTCAGTTTAAAACTGCTACCGCTCGTCCTATTGCTGCACTCCCTGATAAAGAGTCCCTCCCCATCTTTCCTGTAGGCCCCCTTTAAGGACCAGAAGGCTGCTATAAGGTCTCTCTGGAGTCTTCTCTTCTCCAGGCTCAGCAACCCCAACTGTCTCAGCCTGTCTTCATAGGAGAGGTGCTCCAGCCCTCTGATCATCTTCGTGGCCCTCCTCTGGACTCGCTCCAACAGGTCCACGTCCTTCTTATGTTGGGGGCTCCAGAGCTGGATGCAGTACTCCAGGTGGGGTCTCACCAGAGTGGAGTAGAGGGGCAGAATCACCTCCCTTGACCTGCTGGCCACACTTCTTTTGATGCAGCCCGGGACGTGGTTGGCCTTCTGGGCTGTGAGCTCATATTGCTGGGTCACGTTGAGCTTCTCATCAACCAACACCCCCAAGTGCTTCTCCTCAGGGCTGCTCTCAATCCATTATCCGCCCAGCCTGTATTTATGCTTGGGATTGCCCCAACTCAGGTGCAGGACCTTGCACTTGGCCTTGTTGAACTTCATGAGGTTGGCACAGACCCACCTCTCAAGCCTGTCCAGGTCCCTCTGGATGGCATCCCTTACCTCCAGGGTGTCAACTGCTCCACACAGCTTGGTGTTGTCAGTGAACTTGCTGAGGGCGCACTCAATCCCACTGTCCATGTCACTGACAAAGATGTCAAACACTACCGGTCCCTGTACCGGCCCTTGAGGAATAGCAATTGTCACAGCTGTCCACTTGGACATCGAGCTGTGGACCGCAACACTTAGAGTGCGACCATCCAGACAACTCCTTATCCACCAAGTGGTTCATCCATCAAATCCATGTCTCTCAAATTTAGAGACAAGGATATCGTGTGGGACAGTGTCAAATGCCTTGCACAAGCCCAGGTAGATGATGTCAGTTGCTCTTTCCTTATCCACCAAGGCTCCAACCCTGTCATAGGTGGCCACCAAATTTGTCGGACACGATTTGCCTTTAGTGAAGCCATGTTGGCTGCCACCTATCACCTTATTTTCCATATGCCTTAGCATAGTTTCCAGGAGGATTTTCTCCATGATCTTGCCAGGCACAGAGGTGAGACTGACCGGCCTGTAGTTCCCCGCATCTTCCTTTTTTCCCTTTTTAAAAATGGGGGTTATGTTTCCCCTTTTCCAGTCAGTGGGAACTTCACCAGACTGCCACAGCTTCTCAGATGCACCTTCAGGTTCCTTAGAAGGTCTCGAACCTGGTCTTCTCCTACAGAGGGCGGTTCTTCATTCTCCCAGTCCCTGTCTTTGCCTTCTGCAACTTGGGCCGTGTGGCTAAAGCATTTGCCTGTGAAGACTGAGGCAAAAAAGTCGTTGAGTACCTCAGCCTTCTCCATATCCCAGGTAACCAGGTCTCCCATTTCCTTCCAGAGGTGGCCCACATTCTCCCTCGTCTTCCTTTTATCACTGAACATACCTGTAGAAGCTTTTCTTGTTGCCCTTGATGCCCCTGTCCAGATTTGATTCTATCAGGGCTTTAGCTTCCTAACCTGGCTGCTCAGACAATTTCCCTGTGTTCCTCCCAGGCTACCTGCCTTTGCTTCCACCCTCTGTAGGCTTCCACCCTCATTCTGTCATGTTAAGATTTGCAGTCCCGGAATATAGTTAAGACAAACTTTTTGTTTTCCTTGCTTAATCGCCCCCCCACACCCCTCCCTGAGGTGAACCAGTTGCCATGATCATACTTAACAAGCTTTTCTGAAGAAATTATAAACCACTGTGTCAGCAATGCCTCATACTAGGTACTCTATGCTTTGCTGTATGATCAGAAACGTTTTCAAAGAAAAATGAGAGCACACTGACACTGATTGGGTACTGATTTCTCCAGATGTAGGCGATCAGGCATGGTCTGCTCTTGGGAGGCAGAAAAGTAGCTTCAATTTTTATTTTTTTTTTTTTTTTACCATTTTCAGATGAACTAAGAAACCTCCATAACAAAACCAAACCAAACCAAACCAAAAACCTCAATAAACAAAAAAAACCCCAACCACCTACAAATATTACCTGAAGATCACAACTTAATTTTAACGTGTTTTGACTTAGTATCAAGATTTTGTGGTTCTTATTTTCAGCTGAATTGCTAGCTGGTGGCTTTCAGTGGCAATCACAGGTACTTAGCACCTTTGAGTTTCTAGATTCAAATGTGTCCCATCCCTCCCCCCATTAGCGAATACTTATACCATCACTTATCCCTTTGCAGAATACCTTCTGAAAAGATATGCTGTGAAGAACAACGCATTAGTACTTGCTTAGAACTTTAGAATGGAAGTGCAATCAACCCAAAAATAATACTGAATAAAATTTATTTCTTCCTTTCCCCACCCCAGCTTCCTACTCACAAGTTCAGAGATCTCTTCTAAAAGATGTAGTTCTCTGATGAACTAAAAACATCTCCATATCCTAGACCCTTTATATTAACTTAGCAACTACTGTTGCAGTAGTAAGTCACTTGCTCTGCTGAGGAGAAGCAAGGGATGCTTCTGGTACTAACAGGACAGAATCATCCAGGGCACTCCATGTAGACTGTGTGCCTCAGAATGTTGGCTATAAAAGATGATTTGTTTGTCTTTGTCTCAAACATTTGGTAGAAAAAGAAAGATGATCGTGCCTAGGACTCAGTGGGAACTTTCTTATTTTATTTTATTTCCTCCTCTTGGACTCCCAAGGATCAGCTTTTGATCTTGTGCACAAATGTGCTTTTCTCTACACTATCCCGTATTTGGCACAATTTTTGCAGCAAAGGAGAAAGTTTACCCAAATGTCATCGTCTTTGCTCTGGGTATAATGTCCATCATCACTGTGGAGTTCAAGCCCGGACAGTACAATGGCTAAAATAGTAGTGTCCAGCCAAGAGTAAAGCTGACATTATTGCTAAACCTGGTGAAGCCACCCTGAGTTGTCACTGGTAGAACCTTAGGGAGAAAGCAGACAGGATAACACAAATTTAATGAGATTCATGCCTGACTAGTAAACAAAAGAGAACGGTGGCAGATAAATACAGCTAACTATAAAAGTAATGCTGTTATGTCGCTTATGCCTACTGATGCTATCCAGCATAATAGTGTTGCTACTGCACTATACATAAACATGTATGTTATTCCAGTCTAACAAAATGCTAAATGAAGGAAAATCCCCTGGCATCGATACAGCAGGCAACTGTGATGCTGGGCAAAACCAAGGTGAAGAGCGTTCAGCAAGCGGCTAACTCGCTTGCTCTCCCCAAGCAGCAGTGGAATTGCCAGGAATTAGATGGACCATTAGTCTGACTCAATGGGGCATTTCTCACGAGGGCTTGATTTTGTTCACAACAATATTCTTTAGAGGCACTCAGGGGCTTTGCAGTGATGCACCACAACTTGATATTGCTGCCTGGGAAACTGTGACAGCACTACACAGGTCTTACCTTCTGGGAAGACAGTCTGCCGAACTACAGAAAGGAGCATGATACCAGACTGAGCCATTACTGCTATTGTGCCCGTGTGTTAAATTTCATAATTATTCAGTAAGCCACTCTGAAAAACAGGGAGGGAGGTCCAGGAAAGAAGGAAACTGTAGCTATCCAGTGCCTCGTGTCAAAAAGAGAAAGAGTATGAATGGCAATCTGATTCCTTCTTGGTGGTATGCCAGTCACTTCAGCAGTTTCACTTCTCAGTGAAGTACAAACTCTCTGTGAGAGATTACTACCTTCTGATCAGAGGCATTGGAAGTCAAATAACACTAGCAGCTCAATCGATCCCCGTAGTTCATTCATCGGACTGTGAAATTATGGCTTCTGAGGGGGCAGACCCCCTTCAGTCTTGTTGGCTGTGCTATGCAGGTGGAAAACTCCAGCAAAAAGGTGGAGTTTGACAGCTGAGAATGTAAACCACGCTATAGTTTAGCCAGGGCTCCAGCAGTATGCACAGCCAACAGTGGTTTCATCAGCTGGCCCACTGCAAACCAGTCATGTCCCTATACACAGTCTGCACTTCAGAAGGGAAGGAGGTGTTCATTAGTGTAGAAATGAAGAGTTTTGAAGAATGGGAGGGAAGGGTCTCCTGTACCCACTAACAAACTCCTTCCCATCAAAAGATACCAGACAGGAGTTCCTGAACTTGTTACTTGGGCTGGTTAATAGGCAGGACTTCAGGCTGAAGGTAATGTAACAAATGTAGTCCGCACCACAGTATTTACTGAAAACACGTAACCTGCTATGCCTTGCGTATGCTGAGTCAGAATTCAATGCTATTTTTCATTTATGCTTGAGCAGGACTTACACAGGTGACTTGCTGGTGGAGATCTAAGGAATGAGGTTGAGAAGTTTTGCTAAGAAGGACCAAGTGGTGGTGCCAGCAGTGACGTTAACTTTGATGGAACAATACTCCTGGTTGAGAAGATTTTCCTCTATTATGTGCGTCTCATGGGTTGCCATAGAGAAAGGGGATAAAGAGAGAGAATGGAAAAGGAAGAGAAGGCAATAAAGAGGGGAAAATGTAAGTTAAGCCAGCTGGCAGGGCTCTGACAACTCCTTGCACAGCTGGGAGATCCTATTGCCTCCAGTTCTGTGCGGAACTGCTAAAAGCAGCAGTGTTGCAAATCAGTGAGCACCCATGGGCCATAGCGAGACCCTGATGGAGGATATCAGTAATTTCTTAGATTTTGCTCCCTCCTTCTTCCTCATCACCTCCTGTCTCGGTTACCAGCTCGGATGGTGGCACAGAGCCCAGAAGCGCTGCAGGGCCTGCGGCCTACAGCAGCGGCCCCCGGGCCCTTGGGGCCTTTGTCTAACCGCCTGTGAGGGGAGGCCCCAGCGCTCGCCGCGCCAGGCAGGGCTCAAGACCCGCTTCCTGCGGGCCAGGAAGAGCCGTTCCTGCCCCGAATCAGGTGGCCGCAGCTCTCGATCGCCACGGAGCAAGCAGCTCCCGGGCACAGAGCTGAGGTGCGCTCGTGTCTCCCGAGCCCGGCGCCGCCCGCGGCCGGCAGCACGAGCCCCCTCGGTCCCGGTGCCGGTGCCGGTTCCCGTCCCCCTCCCGCGTCTTCCCCCTTCAAGGCTGCCGCCTACATCTGCGACATCGCGTCCCGCCCGGGCCCGGGGACAGCCTGGCGCCGGCGGGCCCAGGCGGCCCTCAGCCCCACCGCCTCGCGCCGCCGCCCGCCGCGCGGGCGCCA